>WBMY01010667.1:4212853-4230341 GCA_013397315.1 Donacobius atricapilla | reverse complement strand
TTTGGTTGGTTCACCCCTATCAGCCAATAATTTTTGTTAAGCAAGAAATATGACTGGCTGTGCTCACCAGTTAAATGCTGAAAATGATCTCTTAAAAATAATACATTGCATTTCCTACTCATCTAATCCTGTTCTACACAGAGGCACACAAAATAGACTGGAGAGGCTGATAATTTTAAAAGATAGGCAGCTGTCCATGCTGCTGGAGGTCATAGGCACAATCTGTGCATAAAGAACCAAATAAGTTACCTGTCAATCTGCTCAGCATGGGCAAAATTCTACTTTGTGATGGCCTAAAATCCAAATTTCCAGCTGTTCTGCAGATACAGCACTGATAACTGACAGCTCTGTGGCATGGCATGGGGATAAGTTTGTGGATAAGATCAAAACAGTTCTAGCAGAGACGTGAGCTTCAGTCTTGTGTCGGATATGTGAAATTTGTTATCTCCCAGTGATATATCTGTCTCCAGCATTCTTGGTTCACAAAATGAGCCATGCCAAGTTACACAATTGCATCCTATAACATAGAAAAGCACCATATGGTCACATTCTTTATCCTTATTCCAGCTGTCACCATGACTCCAGGGTCTTTTATGATCCAGTATCAGGCAGTAGGATCAGCAGAGTTAAAACTGAGCCATCTAATATCTCTAAAGGGATCTATTCTGGCAGAACAGGTAGGTTCTCATCATAATGATACATCATTACTAGTACCAGCACACTCATAGAGAAACTTCCAAGGAATCAGGAGCATAAACTCTTTAAAAATCTATTTGTTTAAGATTCTGTGTTATCTTTCTATTGAGGACAGACAAATTCTCCTGTAGTTTATAGTACAGCTAGAAAAAGCCACAGAATACTTTAAGGAAAAGAAACCAGGTCTTCTGGGAGATATTCCTCCAGGTACAAGTGTAAGAGTAGAAAACTGGCGAAAACCACAGACTGCAAGAAAAAATTGATGACGAAATCCTCAAAAAATCCCAGTGCAGACCAGATTTTGCTTAACTCAAGGCAGAACTAACTTAACAGCTCAGATGCACTATCAAGCATTCAAGTTACCCACACAATGGAAACAAATGCTTACCACTGATCAAGTGACTGTGGCTTGCAGTACAAATCTTGTCTCACCAACTCTTTTTCTTATTTCTGGTTGAATGTTATTCCTGTCTGGTTCAAGCCAAAAGTGTCTTTGTCTTAATTAATTAGCAGAAAAAATGTTCGCCCATCCTGTTAAACACGCTGACCAAACATAGATTTAAAGTACATAAACAAAGAAAAATCTTAAACTCCAGGGGACAAGAATTCACTTGATAAATGTAAATTAGTATATTAAATTTTTAGAATTGCAGGAGCATATTCAAGAACTATGTTGGTTCAACCTATGCATCTTTCAAAGTCTTATGGTGCCTATCTCCTAAATCTACCAAATGCCATCTAACAAAGTAGGCACAGCAGAAAGTTTTCAGAGGAACTCAGAGCTCAGGTCTTCCCACACCCACAGTCCATCACCAAGTTACATAAAGAAAATAGGTCACAGTATTACCTCTGGGTCAGAAAAGCACATGAGTATTTTGGTTTTCCTTTGCTACAAAATGATTAATTGGAAAGGAGTGCTAACTTCTTTCCCATGGAAAGGAGATGACAAGTGTCATTGCTGTCTCATTTGCATTATGAGATTAGAGCTTCTTTAGTTGAGATATATCCATAAGTAAGCTGCAAAGAGAGATTTTGGTAGCCAGAGTCCATGCTTCCTCAGCCTTTCATATTTGCACACTCAGCTCTTCCCAGCTTCAAGCCCCATCTCCGTCCCTGCCTGAGGATCTTTCAGCCCTGTAGTCTTCTCATTTCCATCCCTTTATCACACCTCACTTACCCAGTGTCTGAACCCGTGCCTTTGCACACAACCTAAACCAGCTCATCCTTGACTGCAGCCCTCGTTACTCCTGGGCACAGTTCCCACTGGCCTTTGCTGTATCTGCCAACCTTCAGCAGATGCTGAGGGCATCTGGAACCTGAATCCATGCTTTGAAAGAAATTCTTTAGAGGACCTTAGAATTGTTTGGTCAATATTATCATTTAAGGAATACCAGGTGTTTACCAAGTATGTCACCCTAAGGTTGGTCCCAGCCCACATTTTCTACTCTGGCAGGGTTTGGATGTCGTCCTAGGTTCATTTGAAAAAGAAAACAAAATCATTATCTTTTCTTTCCTTCTTCTTTTCAGTGTACTAAATATAGATGTATAAACAAAATCCTCAGCTAGATAAAGATAGCAGCACACAGATGGCAAAAAAAACAAAGCATTTAGCAAGCTCTGAGACATGCTGTACCCATATACACTTTGCATTACAGCTTGTTGCCAGCTAATATATTTCCACAATAATTAAAAACTCACTCAAACTTATAAATTGTCTCACATTAATAGTTAATAAGTATCACAAATAGGTCTCCGAGACTCTTTGATGAAATCTGAGTGGTTGTTTAATTTGGTTTGGGTTTTTTTTGTCCTGAACTATTTACATTTTATTTTGTGGGCAAACAGTTTCCTGACTTCAAAATAGTTTGCTGGATGCTTCCTCTTTCTGATGCATAAATCCAACCAGTATCCACACCTGCTAGTCCCAGGAAAGCAGGGACTAGGGGTGCTGAGGTAGCAGATGTTCTCAGTCTCTTCTGCCAGGCAAATATCGTTATCCAGAGTACATTTGGCATGAGGGAAAGAACATTCCTTCCAGGATTTGCAGAACTGCTGAGCTAAATTCTCCTATTCACCAACTAAACTAGCTATGCTTTTCTTCACCCAAGGCAGACAAAAATGGTTTTCAGAGAAAGGTCTAGTTCTCTACGTCTGTATTAAAAAAAAAGAAAAATCTTGACATTTTAATGTCAGTTTTTAAATTAAATAGTTTAAATTCACATTATGAATGTCAATATCTTTCCATATTTTAATTAATGGAAGTTGAAAGAAGAACTTTCAAGATCTTTATAATGAAAAATAAATACATATCAGATATTTTTATTATACATATTATGGGCTTTGTTATTTCTTGTTTGTTCTCTTTACAGCCCATTCTCTACAAATTGGGAAACATTTCAGTAAAAGAGTATGGAAAAAAAAGCAGCAAATGGGCAAGAAGAACTGGAAGCCAAAAATGGATTGCTAACATATAGGAATACTGGACATACGCTCTGTGCATTTGATATAAAAATATTAACATTTCTCTTTTAAAAGTTAGAGAAAAAATCCTGAGAACATGTAAAACATTAATACTTTGCAGGCTTTTGTTGTTGTTTTCTTTTTATTTGTTTTTTTTTTTTTTGGGGGGGGGGGTTGGTTGGTTTTATTTTTTTTTTTTTTGCTTCTTTCTCAGAAAGCTCCTGGAGCTTAGAAAAAACTGGTAGGATGCCACTATTTAACAAATGTAAATGGAATAATTTGCATAATCACAGGCATGTCAGGTTTGCATTGATCCTGGGCAAATTACTAGAACGCTGGTACAAGACTCAATAAAGAATTAACAAAAGTTGAAATAATTAATGGCAATGAACAGTTTTTCTTTGGGATTTGTGTGGCACTGAAATGAATGTGAGGTACCAATGAAGCACCAGGGCCAAAAGGTAAGACAAGGTCTGAAGCAAAAGACAGAACATTAGCTGAGAAAGGATAGGTTATCCATACTGTGCTTCAACTACCCATGAAAACTTGGAGTTGAAACTCAAGAAGGATATTGAAAAATTCAAGAATGAGTTCACCGGAAGATGAATCTTACAGAGAAAAATGCAAAAAAAAATCAATAGTATATTTAAGTCCAGATTGGATTTTTTCCCCCTGAAAGTTATATTCTCCTACAGCTATGAGTTAAATCTGGGAGCCTCATCAATGTTAAAAAAAGATAAACTTAGTATGTCGATGAGTATATTTTATGAAACAGATATAGGCATTTAGAAATCAAGTCTACACTTTTTAAAATTCTGTTACATCTCTTCACTCTGTTCTGATGATTAGCTGGACCCTGCAGCAGAAAGGAAAGGAGTCAAAAAGAAAAGTAATGGAGGTGATGTTTTAAAATGGAAAGTGGGCCAGAAGGGAATAAAAAGGGAAGAAACTTTACTTTTTTTCCCAGATCTTACCTAAAGTGTATAGTTTTACCCTTTTGGGGGGTTTTGACATGTAATAGTTAAAGACATTTACTTTCTTCCCCTTCTGGCAAGACCTAACTTTCCCAAGCACATGCACTCGCTGCCTTCTTCAGGACTAAAGCCTCTCATTAATCTCTCACTTTTTGGAGGTTATCGCTTTATCTTTTTCTTGCTTATCTTCATTCTGGAACTCAATTATAATGACCACAATGGCATGCCATGAATCACACGGGCAGGACACAAATCAATGTAACTGGTACACTTAGTTATAGTGGATGTTCCAGAGAACAGGGCTGGAGAAAAATCCATGAACAATTTCTAAAACGGGGGTGGGGATAAGGAAAAGAGAGAGTCACATTTTCCTGCTACATTCCCATACTCCCAGCATGGGAAATTGCTGCAAAAACCTCTTCTCAGACTTGAGATTAAACTATCGTCCTTTCCAGTGCATTGCCTGGGGATGGCTTTTGATGCAAAATAGATAATAATAATAACAAAAACAATGCTTAATTAATTATTGGATGGGATTAATTCCAGATGAATTAAGAGAATTCAAGTCCCAAGTCAAAAATGTCCTTGAAGCACTGCTCAAGACAAAGAACACCTACAGTCCCTTTGGACAGCATTGGTGATGTTACATGGATGAGCTAAGTTACAAAAGCCTTTCAGCATCAATTGCTGCTGGATAGATATGAACTCAAAGAACTACTTAATATTAGGAACAGACTTTGTGCCTTCACTGGAATGGTTCTGAGCAACCTCAGTCAGGTTGATAATATGATTCCCCAGCATAAGACCATGCTTTGTTATTTTGCTGAATAAGTTGATGGCAGAACCTGTGGAACAGAAGTACGGTTTTCAAATGGAAATCTGAGTTGATAAGACAGATAAATTATTTCCCTTCTTAATCTCTCACATACTGGAACAGTAGGAGAAATGTTGATCCAAAATTGTTGCCATTTTTACTTTTACCCAAGAAGAGTGAATTTTAAATATTTTTATTTCAGTAATAAGAATAATATGTCTGCACTCTCAGAAGTCCAGCTTAACTTTTTCAAGAATCACTTCTAGTACATTCCTTCAGTCTCCTTTAAAATATTTGATTAGACAATAAACATAAAATGTACATTAATTATAATGTGAGAAAAATTTTACCTCAACCTCCAACTTGACACATTTTTCTTCCACGAAATCTGCTAAATTGCTATGAAACAATTTGATACTGCTTATAATAAATTTTTAAACCTAAGTTACGTAGATATGAAATGACAAATTTAACTGCTTTTATATTAAAGCAATTTTCCGCCCATCAGAGAGATGAGAGAATTAATATGTAAACCATTAACTTATAGTCAGAAACACTGTGCACTGCAACTGAAATAAGTAATTTTTTATGTCATTGCTTATATTTTATTGCTTTCTCAATAGGAAAATATCAAAAATTACAACCAGTGCATTGAAAGGAAACTCATTAGAAGAATATATACTTTGAGGGAAAGCATTAATGAATTATGGCCCGTCATGACCCTTTGTCTATTTTTTTTGGTTTTGAATTTGTTTCACTAGCCTGCAAGCAGCTCAGCGCATTTCCAGGGCAGCAGGCAGCAAGCATGGATAGACAGGGTTGTGTTAATGCTCTGTCATGAGCCTTGCTGCTGACCAAAATAAAGCTGATATGGAGAAATTAAACAGCTTATTTTAAAAGCCTGATACATTCATCTTTTCTAAAAAAAAAAAAAAAAAAAAGGAAGCAGGTTTGTTCCTTTTCCATGCCAACTCCTCAGCCTTCATCTCCTCTCCATGCCATGGCATTCTTGTTAGCCTTAGCTTTCTCTTGGGTCTCATGCATGCAGCACCACCTTCCTTAGGAGCTTGACATGACTGAATGAATCAGAAGCTCCTTGCCCTGGGCATCTGCCAGCTTAGCTTAGGTCCCAGGGCTGCACCTGTAGATCATTAGGGTTTTCTCATCCTGTTCCACTCATAAGGGAAAATCCAATCTTTCCCAGCCTTGCTCACTACACACCTGCTCTCCTTCCAGTTTTTGTTGCACTTCAGTGTTTGGGGTGATGTGGGGACTTATCTGGAAGGTGGACAGAGCACTCCACCCTGCCCAGGAGCCGATTTTGAACTGGTTTCATGTGTACTGAAGTTAAGGCTAGGTCTACTGCAACTTATTTAATCAGGAGTCTAGTGCCAGAATGGTGTTCCTGAACTCTGGTTATTTTCTCTGTGAAGACAATTTTTTATCCTCATGCCCTTCTACCCTGCTGTCCTCCCTGCTAGTGGCAGCTCTTTTTTCTCATTTGTGGGGAAATTCCTCTCACCTGCACAACTGCTGCCTTATCTGTCCAAATCAGAATGGAAGTGATGTTTCAAAATCTTGGGCATCACTGCTCTGCTGCAAAGTATGCTTGCAGACTTAGACAGTATTAGTCTGTGTGCATTGCCAGTGTCTTCCTTTCTCCACCTCAGCTTTGTTTATTCCAGATACTACTCCTTCTCTCTTAACTATTAGTGTCCTAAGTCAGGAGCAGACACCAACTACAGAATTGATAGGACTAAGGGACAGTGTGTCACTGAATAACTCCAAAGTCCTAAGAACAAGTTGCCACTTTCCCCTCTCTCCACCTTGGGAGGCTATTGCTTCTTTGTGCAGAAGGTTGTTTTCCCTCAATACAGCACCCAGGTGTTTCACACAGCAGGTGAATCATGGAATCACAGAATTATTTGGGTTGGAAAAGGCATTTAAAGATCAAAGATCAAAGTCTCTTTCAACCTGGCCTTGAACGATTCCAGTGATGGGGTCTCCACAGCTTCTCTGGGTAACATATTCCAGTATCTTGCTACCCACATAGTGAAGAATTTCTTCCTTATATTCAATCTAAGTCTACCGAGTTTCATTTTGAAACCTTTTCCCCTTGTCCTGTCACTGCAGACTCCGGTAAAAAGTCTTTCTCCATTTTTCTTATAAGCCTCCTTTATATATTGAAAAGCTGTGATAAAGTCTCCAAGGAGCAGGTCCTCATGGCCAGTTTTTTCTGTGACTGACTGCCACAAAGAATGAATAACAGATAAAACCCTCTCCTCTCCAGCCCCATGGCTCAGATTTGAGACTGTCTGTACAGGTAAGCCTTTTTACATGAAACAACAAGACTAGGCTTCAAAAAGGTGGATAGGTGGAAAGCTAGACACGATCACAGAATAAAAGCTCAATTTTTTTGAAGACTTATCTCACATCTGAGTGTGTTTTCCTTTCTTGCAATATGTAACTTCTATCTCAATGTGGGAAATCAGGCTAAGGAATAGTATTGCAAAGCAAGATAAAGTTGTGTTCTCTTCCTTAGTCTTATACCATTTGCATAGTGCTTTCTTAGCTGTAAAATATGCAGAATAGGCAACTTATTTTAGTAACAAGCTTTAGTTCTAAAGCATACAGCCACAGGCTGTCTCACCTTCTAGTTGTTTGAAGCCTAATTAATGATCTCCAGGTTTTCCATTTACAAATTATAAAGTCTCTGCACTGTCAAAGTGCATGCATTCTTTGTTGAAGTGTATATGAAAAAACCCAAACAGCGTGATATATTTGCATTTGTCACAAGGGCCACTGACCCACTAGCTTTCTCATGGAAATACCTCTTGGCACAAACGTAAATTATCAAGCCTGTGAATTCTTTTGGGAAATGTTTCTTACACTGACAGTTGAGGCATTGATCTGTCTTGGGGTGAGGGGAATAAGAATTCCAGCAGGACTGAGTGAAATGGCTTTCTTTTTCTTTTCTGGAATGAAGGGGCAGGATAAGAAGAACTTAGAAGAAATTATAAACATATATTGTCCTGTTCCTCAAGACTGTGAAATAATACTACTGTGCCCAAATTCTCTTGCAACACATGAACACAAAATGTTTCTAGTTCTTAGACTAGTCTGCAGAGGGTGGAAATCTCCTGGGATTCACATGGCTTTTCTGTCCATGGAGAATGGATCCATTGCTTGCAGGTACACAACCTTTGAGGTTCTCTTGACTTTATTTCACTATTCTTGAATTAAAAACCAATGGCTTTTACCTGTATTTCATTTCTATTGCTGCGCCTGAGTCATGTAAGGGGTTGTATTCTCATTGTCTCAATTGGATACAGAAGTAAAGACATTCAGAATGAGGGAATACTAAAAGAAATGTTTTCCTATTAGTCAAATGCCATTGTTTGAGTTGATCTGATGATGCTGACTCCCTTCCCTCAGTTGCCAAAATCAGCCACCCTGGAAAGTGTTTCTCTGACTTTCCCAAGCCCAATTTTTTCAAATTGTTGGGGTTTGTTTTTTTTTTTTTAGTTCAAGACAGTTTTCAACTGAAAAAAAAAAAATTCACAGCACTTGTTGCAAATGCATTAACTAAAACCATATATCACAAATTACTTCAGTTTCTCATAGTGAAGGCCTGTGTGGTGTCCTCCACATTTTCTTCAATGCTGGGCCTCTGTCCACAAATGCAGCAATATCCTCTTTTATCTGCTGTTGAGTCTTACCTCCTAGAACCACTGCTATCAAGTCCTTATCAATGTTACCTCAATATAAGACTTTGTAGAATTGTCAGAGAGTGAGAAATTACAATAGCTGGTGGAAGAAATCCTCACTGCAGGGTAAAGACAAGAAAAGCCCCACCAGCATCACCCTTCCTTCCACCAGCTGGATGTGGGGTGCCTGAATGGGAGACAGAAGAAAGGACTGGTCCCTTAGCAGGCCCTTATCAACACTATGTCAGGTACTCCCTGAAAACTTAATCAGGTCCTGTGGCAATTCTTTACCTGCCTGCAAACAGGATCTCCTCAAGAAGCTATTCAGTGTGTGAGGTAGCTGCAAACTCTCCCACTATTTACATTGAACTGCAGCACAGTGAAGCAGAGCAGAGGAGCTTGACACGGGAGATAGATGAGATATACGAATATGATTTCTCCCACACACAAATGAAGGCAGCAAATTCAGCTGCAATATGCAGCATCAGGATATTTATTGCTTGCAGGTGTTCATGAAAATATATGAGAATCCCATGAGGTTCACAGATTTTAGAAGGAATTATTGTGCACCTGGAAATTTGTTCTGCAAAGTGTGGTATTTGTTTCCTGTTGTTATTTGCTGTCCATTCTTTCCTAGTCAACATGTATTATTCATGGTTGTACTTGTAGGAGAGCCAAATTCTACAGATAGTCTTCATCAACAAGAGGGAACAATTCAGATAGAAAATCCTCCTTGGGAAAGAATGACTTGTTTGTTTAAGAGATCCAGTACAGAGTGAATTTACCTTCTTGAGCTTTTCTTTTAATACTAAATTTCTCTAACCTATCTCCAGGAAACAAACAAACAAACAGGGAAAAAAAAAAGGCGAAGCTAGTATCTTTAATGTGTGTCAGATATATTTGCCATATGGAACATAAAACTGCCTTTGTACGTGGTCTATTGTGCTGAGCCACTCTTTAATAAAGATTTCAGGAAGCTTTGTACAATTCCCTTTCCTTTAAGTTTTTTTAACTGCAATGTGTGTGCTTGCCTCTCTTTTCTGAGCAAGCTGAAACATGCCCATGGTGAGCCCACCCTCATACATCAGGAGCCCACGCTGGTCACAAATCCACAGAGCTCACAAGCACCACCAGGCCAGACCTGCCAGCACAATGCACCACATGGGACTGCACAAGGCTGAGCACAAGGCACTTAAATGACAAAAACAGCGGTCACAAATATGGCAGGTCATACAGATTGAATGTGGCTTTTTGGCAGATGGTTGGATTCACAGCAGATCCTCAGGAGCATGCAAGAGGTGCAGCCATTAGTGTAGTCAGAGGGGTCCCTACCACGTCTGTGTTTTGGCTCCAATTTGGCATACATCAATTCCCTTCAGCCTTTAGGAAAAGAGGCAATGGTGCTCCTGGAGCTGGTTGGCCAGCCAGAATAGAAACTTTTTTTTTGCAAATATTTAAAATTCACACCAACTTTCCTAAAAGTAGGACAAAGGAAAAAAGTAGCTGCGAATAGAAGGTAAAACAAATCAGATAACATCCCATAGATTGCTGATGTCACCAAAACACTGATACTGACATGATTTTTGTCAAGTAATATTTACAGAGAATAAAGGATTGAACCTCAAAATATTAATAAAGCATTTCAGCTTTGCACTTTTTTCAGTACTATTCTGTACTGAAATGTCAGCTTTTTAAATTTAACAAAGATTAAAAAATTATGTGGAAAAATGTACATTTTCTTGGTGTTTCTGTAAAATGTATTGCTGTTTCATCCAGTCATGTCTAATAGCTCCTTGTATTGGGTTTGCATGGCAAAGTTTGCTGGCAGGAAGGCTACAGGGATGACCCATGCTGGACCAGGGTGAGTGGGAGAGCCCTGACCCTGGGGAGGATGGAGCAGCAGAGACAGTGTGTGATAAACTGGTTGCAGCCCCTCTCCCCATGCTGGGGGAGAGGGAGAGAAAATTGTGAGTGAAGCTGTGCCCAGGAAAAAGGCAGAAGTGGGGGAAAGGTATTTAAAGATTGAATTTTTTTTCTCATTATCCTACTCTGATTTGATTAGCAACAAATTCAATTAATTTTCCCCAAGTCAGGTTGGTTTGTGGTGACTGGTGAATCTCTCGCTACCTTTATCTCAACTCACAAACCTTGTGTTACATTTTTCGCTCCCTGTCCAGCTGAAGAGAGCAGGGATAAAGCACCTGGTGTCCAGCCACAGTCAACCCACCTCCATTGTTTATAGATCAGTCAACTGTCTAGTCATGGCTAAAATTGTACTGTAGGAGACTGAGAAAATTCTGCACTGCTAACAAAACATTTTCTTCTTATCATGTTAGTTAAATTATTATAATTACAAAATAGAGCTCTTTTACCCTCTTACTGCACAAGAGGAACAAGACAGCTTGACATAGTGGAAGCAAATTATTAATGAAGGAATATAAAGAACATTTTTTATGCTGGCCTTTCCCAGGGAACAGCGGGGAGCCAAATGCAAAATAGCATCACATTAGAGGAAGCAAAGTCCTCTGTTAAGCTTCTGTGTTTTCATTCAATTTTATATACCATACCATTGTATTTGAAGCTCTATGCTGTTAACTGTTCAGCCTTCATCTGCATAAATCTCAGATCAATAAAAGGAGATGGTCAGAATCCTGTCAGCTTGTCTAGAGCCATCCAGTATAGCTCAGCCTGTCCTTCTCTTTCTCTTCCTATTCTTTTCACCCCAGGTTCTTCTATTTTCCTTTAGAATTGGGGGGGAGGGGGGGGAAGGAGAGCAGAGTCTGCAGCAGTCATAATTATCTCCTTGTGGATGAGAGAGAGCATTTCTATTCACTGGAATTCAATTCCCATTTTAACACACCAGTTTCTCAGCTCTGATCTCCTCTCCAGTTTCATAAGTCATGAGAAAAACAATTGTTCCACAACTACTTTCCTGTCCCTAGCACAGCAAGATAGGTTGGAGACATATTCAGTTTGGTTTTCAGCCTGTTTGGAAAGGAAAGGTAAGACTGCCCCAATCCGGGAACTGATGGCAAAGTGACAACTTTGATTTTTCACTTTACACCTCTAGTAGCCATGCCTTATCAGATCTCAGAAAATAGTTATCTGATGGGTGTTTCTTCTTATGCTAGAATACATCTTTTAATACCAGACCCCTCTTGGAACTCCTGCTCCCTGATAAATGACCATCAGGCACTATAAAAATATCTCTGCCTCTCTCTGCTGTTATTTTTACAATTGAGACAGGGTGATAACAGTCTCTCCAGATAGCTTTGCTTTTCTGTCTGGAGAAACAAGTCCAGGCCTCCATACTCAAAGCAAATCATGTTTGGTCTAATGCAGCCTTGAAACACACTGGAGTAATTAGATTAATTAGAAAATCAACGGGCTTTGAAAAGCTTGCAGTAGAAACCTTTGTCTCCATTCCAAGACAGAACCCACAACACACCTAAAAGCTTTGCTGCATTTGAATGTGAATCTATTAGTAGAAATAAAGTATTTCTTTAGCATGCAAATTGAAATTAGGACTGTACTGGAGTAGGTGTAAATACACTGACAACAGATTTTGCTGAAGATTTTCTAATTCAAATAGATAAAGGGTGAAAAATAAACCAGAACTCAGAAGCCCAGAAATTTGCTTAGAACACAGGTGAGAAGAAGAGCTAGAAGTGATCTCAGATGTTTTGACCCCCATCTACTTACTCTCTGAATCTTATTTCCCCTTTAATCTTTTAGACAGAAATAAAAATAATAACAACAATAATAATTTTCTTACTTAATGGGGGAAAAAATCCACAGCCTCACATGATTTTTCATTCCATTTTCTTGCATGGCTGATAGTTGCATAGATAAACCCCATTCCTCAAAAACACTATTTCACATGCCTAACTAAAAATTATTTTGTGATAAAAGTGTCTGAACTTCCTCATCATTAACTTCTTTAAATTATACTGTCTGAAGATGTTTATGGATTTCCTAAGTAATCTACTGTGGAGCACAAACTGCAAACCAAAGTAAAATTGAGTTCCCAACTGAATTTGAAGGTAATTAATGATTTAACTGCACAACTGTTAGCAGATCTATAATGCAACTTAAAAGCTAATTGAGAACTGTAGAGCCAAAGGAAAGAGGAAAGCCTAGTGCAGCCAGAGTACTCCTTTGAGTAGTATTTGGTTAGCCTGCTGTCAGAGAAAGTGGAAAAATAGCTATCCCTATGTCCTATAAAAATAAAGATACTATACAAAAATATGTGTTAGCTTTGGGGAATTGGCATTTTATGATCACCTCATTAAGAGGGCAAGTTTCTAGCAGAGCACTGAATTCCACAACTTCCCCTTCTCCCCGGCCAGTAGCATTAACATGCTCCATTTCTCTCACCGCTCATAATGCATCAAAATCCACCCCAGCAAATCAGCTACCCAGAAGAGCCAGGAAATGCTCTTCACTGCCATTTTATAGCCCAGTTATCTAAATTAGTCCCAGCTGACTGAGGAAGCTCAGAAATGAGACAGTAGATTGGGTTGTGCTTTTACCTGGAGGAACTTTTCCAGATCCGTGGCAGCTGCTACAGAATCTTTAAGAACCAACAGCTCTTTTGCCACCTTACATCTGAGCAAGTGTTAATCTTTGCACTGTATGTGTGAGTATTTAGCATCGTAACACAGCCAAGAAAGTGAATAGTGATTTAAGCTGCACAAGGATAGGCTCCACTCTAGCAATCAACAGTCTGGAAGGAAGGCCATAGATTAGATTTACCAGAGGAAGTGTGTGCCTAAATCTCACTGTCATAGCCCTCAAGCCCTATAACATACATAGAATACATAGACCCTGGATTTTTAGAGTAATAAGTATTAGTAGAGGTTCTACAGCCAACTGTGTAAAACTTGGTAGTATTAGAGCCCTATGTGTGACGCAGTTCGTCACACACACACACTTTGTTCAGAAGGTCTGAACTAAAACTCCTTTATTTAAAAGTCTGACTCCATATATAGTATCTCTACAAAGGCCAGGGGTTGGGGGAGAAGGTTGACACCTCTCCCCATCCCATTGGTCAAGACAACTGTCTATCAGCTGTCCTATCTCTAAGAACAGGAATGAAAAACTTTCCTTGAAACTATACAATAACATTGGCTGTGTTTACAGGCCAGAGTGTGAGAAAGAACCCAAAACACGAAACTGTGAAACAGAAGAGAAGGCTGAAAAGATCAGGGTGACACTATGTGTTTTTCAGTCACTCCTTTCAGCAGTAACTCGGTTTAGCACACATTTTCCACACCTATTTAGCAGTTTGGACACCAGCACACAAAGTATTTCAGACATGTGGGTGTCCCCTTTTGTCATGCAGTTACGTGGTTAAAGGGCCACCCAGAGCTGATGGAAATCCTTGGATCCTTCTCTGAAAGGACACAAACTGCACCATCAGCTACTGCCAAGGTGCCTGCAATAACCTGTACCTCACAAGGTGTTCTAAGAGTAAGCTGAGAAAGTGAGAACATGTACGTACTAATGCTTCCTCCTGCAGAAAAAGAATTTCAGCTTTAACCTGTACACTCCTGGCAGCTGCACTACCCAGCCCTCCAATGCAACCATTGCACCTCTCTCTACCCATATTTCATTGGCCAGAGTGGCTACAAGTGTGTTAGCACAGGGGCTGGACCACAGACCTGGCTCCAATTTGAATGCTCCTGTGTCCCCACGCGTATAAGGCATACAAGGCTCATGTCTCAGAACATTCCCTCCTCAGCATCTACTCTTGTTTACTTTTGGTACTCTTGGTACTTTTGCTGCCTTCCCACTCCCTGTGCTGGCGCTGACAGAAATGTCCCTTAGCAGAGGCTGCTCCCACAGATTTACAGATGACATTGATTAGGGCTCTGTATTCTATTAAGCAACAAAGCCTCAAAGGGTGAAGTCCACCAGGAATTGTGGATCTACCTGTATTAATTTTATTTTCTTACTGTCAGCAGTATGTTGTTGTTTTCACCATAGACTTTTGAAAAATCCATTACAAACTATGGAAGTGTTACATGTGTCAACAGGACACAAGCAGGTTTGTATACAGTGGTCCACAGTGTCCAATCTGTACTTGTTTACTGGCTTCTTTTGAAACAGATAAAGGACAGAACTGGCTTTCTGCAATTAGAAACAGTATTTAAAATTTTGTCCTCTAGTCAGGTGACATCTTCTGGGAAGTTTTAGGAGAAAGACCTTCTGCCTGATCTATTTGGTTGAAATAAGTTCTAAAGTACTAATCATAAGTTATCATCATAAGTTTAAAAGGTACTAGGGGTCATGATTTATTACAAAAAAACCCAAACAACAAAACTACATGAAGAGAAACACAGCCTTTCAAGATAAAAGCTGAAACACTGCAACCTATGCTGGATCAAAATCTTGGCTTTGCTAAAGTCAAAAACTATTGTATTTCAATCCTGACAGTGTTTTACCTTCCATGTTCTATGAGCCAACCTATGGAATTGTATATCAAAAAGACAGCTATTTGTTTTGGTAATAAAATAGAGAGGAGATACTAGTAAATCCATCAGTGTTCTTCCCCTCCCTGATGAATACATTCTCCACAGTCCCAGCCTCTGAAAGGTTACCTGTCTCCTAAAGGCAGGAGCAATGAAATCACAGCATGCAGCTTCCTACCTTTCTATTTCACCTAAAACTATTTTATTTGGAGGGAAGGAATCCTAAATTTTCTAAAATCAGCGCTTCATTGTATATTTGAGCCCCATGGTTATGCGACAACCACAACGGGTCTTTGATTCGACCCAAAAGTTTTCAAGTGCTGTCTTTTTGATTATATGTCAATACATGCACATGAGATAATCAAGACAAAGTCTTTTGATGCTCTAACAGCATGTATAAATAATAAAAATAATAAAAATATTAATAGCATGTCCCATACAGTTCAATTTGAAGAATCAGAACAAAGCTGTTTTCTTTTTAACTTGCTTCAATCCATTTTGCAAGCCAGAATTACAGAGCTGGACACAATGCAGAGAGACTGTGTGAACAGATTGGCTACAAGTACAGGTTGTTAATCCCCTGGAAATGGCCTGTTATCACAGTTAAATCCCTCTCTTCAGGTTAAAAAATAGAAAATGAGAGAACAACTCCTGCGCTTACATTTGTGTTATTTTTTTTGTTGTTTAATTGTCATCTTGCAATACAAGTAATGCTTTCCATCCAAGACATTCTCAGGAGATAAAAAAGGCTCTTCCCTCCTCCCATCTTTTATTATCTGTGTCCTGACCAGAGCTGTTGAAATGGAACAGGTTTTTGAATGTAATAGCTTTAATTTTAATGCAGTTTGTTCAAAGCTTAGAAGTGTTGTTGCTGCTGCACAAGTGGAAGGAGAGCTATGGAAGATACAATCTAATCAGGAATATTCCCTTTTGTAATTTTCCTATTGGCAGTAGAGTTTTCAGATGAAAGAAGAAATCCTGCTTGCTCTGTTTGGGCAAGGTGCTTGAAGAGGAGAAATATTCTTCAGATCCCTGTCAAGAGAATAAGAAGCAGTTTCATCATCGGCAGAATTCTGAGTCTCTCTGAGCAGTAAAAGTGAGTGTCTGCAGTAACAATATACTATCAAGGCATCTTACAGGTACCTTAGAGCTTTTAGTACATATATATGAATATAACTGTACCTGTAGAAAATACCAGAGGTGCCTATATAGTACAGTAGTTATGCAGAACCTACTATGTCAGACAGTTCATTAACTGCATACCAACATGTCTATTCTGAATTTAAGATTTCTCTACTTACAACCCTCTCCTTAATGTGAAGTGTGGAGGGACAGGATGCAGAAATGGTATCTATATAGTGACTATGTATAATCAACAGCATCAAGATGTACACAGTGAGTTGGGATCCCAATGTATGAAATATTCAGCCTTATTGGATTTCTTACATACATACTTGAGATCCCAGCTCAGCAGCTGAAATTGTCTTCCACATCCTGACAAGTCCTGGCTCTTATTTACAATCTTTCATGTACTCAAATATCAACACAACGTTGTAGTTACTCTAGGAAAGCTGTGTGTAACACTTGGTCATGCTGGGTCAGAGAATGTTATTAAACAGTCAGAACCAAAATAGTGGCATGAGAATATCAACTTTCTCATGTTGCTAATGCCTCAGACCAGAGGTAAACCAGTGAAAATGTCTATTTCAATTAAATCAGATATGTACGTAACATAGAATTACTTTGCTAAGGAGGGATAAATACAGGCACGTTCCTTGGAACTTTGCTGAATCTAGGCCTGATATAGTATTTCTCCTTTAAAGCAGGCACTGGGAACAATATGTTCTTATGATATTAATATAACCCATCTGCCGGTTGCATAAAGGCTGGCAAATTACCTCATCGCTTTTCATCCTACATTATAAGAAAAAAAGAGAAAAAGAAACCCTCCCCCAGTATTACTGGGATGCTGCAAAGCTGTGAAGGAAAAACTTGATGGGTTCAAAGCAGCCCTTGCTATGCTCTGAGCACAGACCTGCACTTCTAATTAATGTACAAATAACATCCCCATAGTAAAAATTCCGGACAACCAAATCTCTGTAGGCATTAATGGTGACAGTCACAACCATGCTCTTTCTGGGCCTGGCTGTGCTTTTGGAAAATTGAGCAGAGACTCCTCTTGGCCCTCACTGTGACCTGCAGTTTATATAGTCCAAGTGAGGTATTCCCACAGCTGTGATAGGCACAGCAAAGCACACCTTTTTCCTAGGCAGGTTCTCCTCCATCCCAGGACAAAGGCTACTTTACCCTATTCAGCTGAGAGGGCACTATTGGTAGAACTGTGCTGCCAAATGGTATTTAAAA
>WBMY01010667.1:4140177-4207870 GCA_013397315.1 Donacobius atricapilla | reverse complement strand
AAAAAAAAAAAAAAAGGAAAGCAATGATAAATAGACATTACCTGTGATGTCAGGGCCATGAACCCATGGTAATGAAACAAAAAACATTGAAAATAATCTCAAATACCAGATACCACAATTATGCTTTCCAGGTGGGACATCCTGTTTGACAGTTCCCTTAATCCTCTCCTTGATTCTACAACAGCCAAGGTCTGACCTGACGTGTGCTGGTACAGTGCACAGTATGGCACCAACAGTCCTGCACCGCAGAGGGCAGCAGCAAAACCATTCCCATCGCTGCCCCTGCCACCAGCAGCCTCCTATTATCCATTCCCTCACTCTGCAAAGGCTTTGGAAAAAAAGGCCTTGGAGATCTTCACAGAAGTCTAGGGATTAAGACATTGAGCTGGTTTGGACAGTTTATTTATCCCTTCAAACACTCTGACATGTAGGTTTTT
This sequence comes from Donacobius atricapilla, assembly GCA_013397315.1. Classification (NCBI taxonomy): domain Eukaryota; kingdom Metazoa; phylum Chordata; class Aves; order Passeriformes; family Mimidae; genus Donacobius; species Donacobius atricapilla. The sequence goes on along the minus strand of WBMY01010667.1, from coordinate 4,207,433 downwards.
CATCTAAATTACTCCTCCAGCCTGATTAACTTTGGCAAGTATTTGACAAAAAGAATCCTACTGATGGGGGCATATGCTTTTTATTCTAGATTTTACTAATACAAATATATGTACAACCCAAATTTATCATGCTGCATCAGATTCCCAAGGTGTGCAGAGCAGTGTATTGTACAAGATACACTTGCAAACAATATTCCCAAATAGTACTAGGCTGTAATTTTTTTTTTTTCTTTTTTACTAATTAGAGACAAACCAGTATATTTTTTAAAAAGACTCTTGGAAGAGTCTTCTAAGCTCAGCCATGTCACTAACATGACCTAAGGTGGATGAAGTGCTTAAGTGTAATGACAAAAAGAAATTATTTTTCTTTTTTGTTTCTAGACTTGTATCTAATTTTATGTTTATTTCTGTACCACATTATATATAAGCTACACTTATCAGGAGGTAAAATAAGACCCCTTGATATCTAGACATGATCTCCTATCAGTCTGAAGAAAGAAAGGATAACATCTGATATTTTTTATTGCCTGAGGGGGCAAGTATTAATTTGATTCATAAGAAGTAATAATTTGTGCTATAAATTGTTAATGCATCATTGGCACATTTGGACATATGAAATGGTGAGATCCACAATTCTAATTTTCTCTCCTTCTTTTCCAGGAATTCTCTCCAGTCTACTAAGTCATCAATAAATATTCTTGGAGTATACAGATCTGAAGCACTCAGGGAACACTCAAAAGCTTGGTTTGGCTTTGTTTTCATCTCTACTATTTCTCGTTCTGCAAAGGGAGGATTTGTTCCATTCTCAACAGAATAAATTCATAAATAACAGTGGATCACATTGTTTTATTAAATAGATGTATAAAAAAATCCCTCATAACTATGCACATATATTCCTTTTCTTGGAAGAGAAGGTACATACAACAGAGTAACAGATGTTGAGGTATTCCTAATGAAGTTGATCTTTTACTTGCCAGGAAAGGTGCCTCCCAACAATTTCTGATCAGTTTTAAAACAAAAAATTTGCATTTTAGGAAAAAAAAAAAAGCATTTCAATCCAGGATGATTAAAAAAAAAGAGATTTCCTATCTACTTAATGAATAAAGATGACATATTTATACAGAAATAAATTTAATTTTTTCTCTCCTCTTGATCCAAGAATGTAGAAACTGTAATATCTCATAATATGATTAATATTGTTCTTACTGTTTTCATCACAGACCGTTCATCTACTACAATATTGCATTTGTATCTGCAGATAATTGCCTTCCTTCAGAGAGTGGTCTGAATAATAAGCTGCAGTAATTAAAATAAACTGGCATAATTTCAGAGTGTATTGCCACTGTACAAAAGTAACCAACAGGCACATATTGGGGCAGTAGACTTCAGTATGACTTATTCATTCACAGATGGCAAAGGCATTTTATGGCATCATAGTTTAATTTCTGGCAGAGTGGAGAATTCTGCAAATATTTTCCCGGATATGCAGGGTTTGAAGAGTGTGAATGAGGAAGGTGTATTGTTTAGTATTTGGCTCTGCATGGATGCTCATAGCAAACTCCCTCTCCTCAAGTACAGAATTATCTGGACATAAACCAATCCAAAAGCTGTGCATCCATTGCAAAGGGATCTTTTTCTTTAGGTTCTTGCACAGGGCTACAACTGCATGCAGAGCTAATACAGATTATTCCTCAGCCAGTTTTAACATAAATCCAGCATGTATGATACGTTTTAGGCTTCTGCTTTCTTATATGCAAGAGAACTAAGGTGAAATTCTGTCTGTGTAATTTTGCCTCCTAAAATGTAAGCATCTAATTACCTAGGCTCTCTGTGACCCATGGAGCATGAAGTACACAAAGAACATAATCCAAGCCTAACTTAAAACATCAGACAGATGCACAAATCATCTTCAAAAGGTGGCAATATCTTCCCATTTTCTATGGTGAAGAACCCACAGAAATGGCAGAAGCCTGGGCTTCAGATTTTTACAGGGTTAAGAAAAGTAAGTTTCTATATCCAATCACAACACCTAAGGTAGATTTTACTTTACACCTTCCAATTACCATCCTGCCTCTGTATTCACTCATTCCCATTGATGCTGGGCATCCTTTGTAGAAAGGCTGTATTCTGAACCTGATGCTAACTCGAGGTCCACAAAGTTGTTTGACATTTTCCCTTATCTCTTTAAAATTTTATTATTTCCTACATCAGCTCAAGTTTTGAAACAATCTCCTAAAACTATGACCAGAAATAGACAGTTATTTTATCAGTCTTTTCAGTATAATATTTAAATTTTAAAATAACCTCCCTATTAAAAAATAACTGCCTAAAATAACCACTTCCCAGCTGACAAATTGAAAGCAGGTATTATCTCAGCACTGTGTCAGAAATGCTTACCTTTCCACTCTTTCTATAGAATGGCTTCTGGCTATGGAAACAAGGCGTGAAACTCTGATTTTTTAAAATGTATTTTAATCTAGTCCATTTTTCCCATCACATCTACCACCCTTCAGCTCAGCTCCCAGTTTTAACAGCAATAATATTACATGCAACTTACTGGCAAAATTACAGAATAACATCAGGTGAACTGCTACTTCCAGCAGTGAGACAATTCAATCAGCCAACTCTTAATTAATTCAATATCTACCCTTTTAACATGATATAGTACTACTTTTTTTTTTTTTTTCAGGATATTTTGCGGTACTTAATCAAATGTTTTGGAAAAGTTAAAGAGTAGTTCATCTTTTGGATTACTCCTCAAACTTCTAGAGTCATCAGAGAAAATAATTTTTTTTACATTTATTTGCCATAAAATAACATTGCTATTGATTATATTTCCTGGCCCTAATTATTTTTTAATTGAATACTGCATCAGTTTTCCATTATTTTACTTAGGATTGCCGGTAGACTACCACTCGACACTTACATCAGTTTGTCATTCCCTCCCAGGCTTTTGGCTTTGCTTCAGGGATCAAAAGTTAATTGCTAGATAAGGATATTCTTCAACAAAACCCTCTGGAATTCCCAAGGGAATTAGTCTGAACTTTACCTTTCAAAACATATTTTTTCTTGTAAAGAAAATTTTCTTTATTTTAAAGTTCTTAGTTGGTAGTGGAGTGGGAGTTGTTTTATTATTTTCACTTGCTAGAAGTACCTTGCTCTTCTTCCCAGATACTAAAACAAATATTTATTGAACACTCTCCTTTAATGTATTAATAATAACTGCTTTATTAGCTACAGGTGTAAGTGTCTTTCTCAAATTTAAATATTTTCCCCCAAATCTGCTTTCTATGTGTCTACTTGATGTACCTCAGAACTTTTTACCTGTTATCTTTATCTTCCCTTATTAAAGCCTTTAATTGCTCTGCCAGTTCAAGTAGATAATTTCCTCTTCCTTACCCTCTCTGAACCACATTAAAGTGTTCTTTACATCATTATATGAGACTCCTTTCTGAGGTTATGGGTCACTGAAACGCCCCTCCTATTTCATCTTCCTAATATTTGATTTGGGATACAAAGTTAATATGAAATTAAAATATAATGTTTCCATTTAAAATTATCACATTTTTACAGTATTTACAGGAGTAAAATCAACCATGGTGCTAACAGGCAAGGAAGAGGACATTAGAACTATGTGGATGCTGCACTAGGCCTCAGTATGGAGAACACTGGACATCAGTTGGAACTTATGAGGCTGGAAAATGGGTAAAACTCCCTTAGCTCTGCCAGCTCCTTACCAAAAAATATGCCTGATTCAAGACAGGATGAAAACCTGAACACAGTAACTAAATTAAGAGGATAATTTTTAATTAGTTTCAGATTTTCCTTCTGAATATGACATATGTCAAATTTTCATGTCATATTCCCTAGAATCTTGCTGTTATATTTCCAATCTGTAAAGCTCACCATCGTTCTCTAAATTTTCATGAGTTTCTTGCTCAGATGTTATTTTTTATCTTCCTGTCTTCTCCTCCTGTATCACATTGGGCAAGATACCTACTTTATAGTTCCAAGAAACCTTCAGTTGTCTGCAGAAGCCAAACTATTTGTTGCTTTAGTTGTTTTGCCAGATAATTTCGAACAGTTTCTGTGTACAATCCCTTAAATTTCTGTGTAATTTAAATGAGTTTATTTCTCTCTGCCTGCAATGGATTTCTGCTTCATGATGCTCCTCCAGCTCTCATAGTTTATCTTCCATATTCCAAACATTGCTTTAATCTCATTATTGACTACATATACTCTTTGCATTTGATTTGAGACACATCAAAAAAAAAGCTTTTATATGACCTTTTAATTAGTTTTTGTATTGGTCTTTAACCTGTCATTCATAAGTGACAAATTGCCAGACCCAATTCTTCATTATTGGTCCCCTATAAGAATTTTAAAATCTTCAACTGAAGCAAGGGTACAATTCAACACCATCTCTCTGCATTATTTGTTCAGCATTGTTGAAAGTTGGGATCACTGCTTAAAGAAAGCTTCTGGAAAACTCTTGATTAATGTTCACCAATTCTACTTTCTGTCAGAAAGCAGAAATTCTAGAAATTCTACTTGAGCTATATTATCCATCTCTTTACGTTTGTCTCTGGGAATTTTGTCTTCAGCTATAGTAGATTCTGAAGGTTTTGATTTTCGCATAGCTTATTAAGAAATGATGTTTTCATTGTTTTTTAGGCTAATGTATTCTGATGTATTTGCTCCCTGATGTTGAAAGCCTAATCTGCTTATCTGAATCCATAAGAAACCCTGTCACTGCGGGTTGGAAGTTGCGTTTATATCATGTGGACATCTGTAAAATGCTCCTGATGATTCAGATTCACCTGAACCCACATGAAGAAAAAAGGAAAACAATCCAAGAAGCAACACTACATTGTAAGGCTGCATAAAGTCCTTTTGGAAAATTATGCTAAGTTACAATACACAGATACCCTCAATAGTGAAATACAAATCAAACCTGCTTCTTTCTAAATTTTATGTTAAATACAGATGAAATAAAATATTTGTGAGCTTAGATAACTCTGTGTCTTCAGGTTGCAAACTTGAAAGGAAATGAAAAGTGGTGGAGACATTAGATGCTCCTAAATAAATTTAATCTCTGGAAAATATAAACTACTAAACTGTTCATTATGCTTGCAAATGACATGCCCTGCCTTTTATGTTTCATAAACAATTGGCTCTGTCCACTAAAGTCTGACTTTGTTTCAGTCTGGAGAAAGTTGAAAATAGAGAATTGTTTGGTAACTATTAATGCTCATTGTGCCTGCTAATGAATTAGAAAGAAAGAAAAATCTTGAATCTTCATTTTGTTCCTCCAATTTTGCAATGCTGTCAGATGATGTATGCAATAGTGTAACTATTGAATTAAGTGAATTAATCCCAATAGAGCAAACCAAAGAGGAAAACACTCTGTTGCTTAGGGTTTTGTTACTCTTACTAAAATTATTATTCAACTTAATTTTGAATAAGTATAAACAAATTTGAGAATGCTTATTCAGGAAACAGGCATATTTACACTGCAAGAGTTGCAGATGCTCAGTGGAATTAATACTGTTCTGAGGATCAGAAATTGGTTTGCAGCTCTTGTTTGACCCAGGTTTCTAGGGCTTCCTAAAGCCTAAATTCATGTGCAATAACCAAGAAATCTATGTCTGTCTGCTTCCTCCAAGATGGATTCTTGGAGCAAGCTCTGCATTCTTGGATTTCCAGGAGATGCTCAGGAAACCTGCCTCAGGTTTGGCAAGATACCTGGAAGGCAAGTATGACTCAACAAATTCTTGCATTTTTACTTTTGCTAGAAAACGTCTCATTAATCGCTCTGGTGGATGAGATTAATAACTTGAATTTAAGCTTCAATTTAGGTTCACTCCAGTCTGAAGGAAAAAAAAAATTTCATTTAAAAATACGATTGCTGATAAATATATATGCAATGTACAAATTGCACAGATGAGAATTACTCAAAAATAGCATGAAAATCTGTGGGAAATGTCAGCAGGAAGAATTTCTTAAACCATTTTTAATCTTTCTGCACACCCACACGAAAAAGCAACCAGAAAATATAATTCATGTAGAGATAATTCATTGAATTAAATCAGGAAATACAAAGCAGAACCAACTTTTTATGGAGAACTGACTACAAAAATGCATTTTTAAATTAAAAAGAAAAGTTCATTCCAGAACTTCTATTAGCTCTAACTCTGGTGGTCCTCATCATCTTTTACTTTTGAAATTAATACCCACGAGATAGGTTCTCAGCAGTGTTGAAGGAAGATGCCTGTGAGTCATTTCTCCATTCCAGTGATAGAGTTGCTATAAAGTGAAATGTTGCCAGCTTTTGTGGTAGAGATTCTCGGAGGAACCATTCAGATGTAGAGGGGACCATCTCACTTACAGTGTCCACTGGCTCTACTTCATTGTCAGCCACAGAGAGCAGGAAGCCCCAAGGCAGATACAGCAGTTCTGGTTTATCTCTTCTTTAGTGTTTTTGAAAAAGCCTTAAATGCTGCAAAGTAATTGGGCAGGACCACAGCAGCACTTCTTCCTCTTTGGCTGACAAATCCAAGCGTCCTTGTGTTGCCAGGACATCTATGACTGCAGTGAGCATCTTAGGGACAGCAATAGGCAAAGCAAAACAATTCATAGGCTTTCCTCTCTGAGTCAGGTCTTCTGACCCAAGACAGAGAAGGTTCCAAAGAAGAACTGTGAATTTGCAAGCTTCACAGCTTTCATGGTGATTTCTGAAAGCCTTGTGGTTTTTTTTTATTTTAGCTGGAGGAAGGGTAGTATTCAAGTTCAGAATATCATCTAGTGGATGGGACAATTTCCTTTCTGGCTATTTTCTGCCTTCAGAGTATATAAATATGATCAGAGCTCAGCACTGAAGTGTCAAATGCTTTCTTCCTGCCAGAGGAGTGCAGAACTTGAAGCAAGGTGTCCTAACAGCAGAGACTTGAAGGATGACCTTGTGGATGGTGGGCGAAGCCAGGCTTGAAAGTAATTCCACTTCCACTCTTTCACAGCATGAAAAAGGAAAAGAATCAGTGGTACAGTCCTGGAAGGGATCTGCACCCCAACACAGCTGGTTGTAGAGAGCCAGATACCATCTAAATGGGGCAGAGTGGGAAAATGTTGGCAGGTTTCTAAACTGCCTCTGAGTTTCTCTAAGAGAAGGATGGGAAATGGGAACATTTTATGCATGATCCCTTGCTCAGGGCTGTGCCTCAGGTTGCAAGTTAGCTCTTAGAGCAGCAGCTAAAAATGTAGAGATGATTCCTGCCAGGATAATTACATAGCTCCAGTGTCACATTTTTCAACAATCAAAGTAATACAGAAGAACTGGGAACCTTAAGGTGCAATATTGTGTCATTGCTTCTTTAGCAAGAGAGGAGCGAGATAAATGAGGGGAAAAATTTATTCCAGACATAGAGTATGTGCACAAAGGCTACCAGGTCCTGCAGGGAATCCGAAAACAATTTTTGTCTGCCTGAAAAGCTCAAGGGTCTGGTTAGACCTCAATGACATTTTCATTTTCCTGGTGGGAAAATAAAATGTCTCCAGCACACTCTTAATAAGTAACAGGCTTTTTAAAGCACAATGTTATATGATGACATTTTATGCAGAGATGTAACTCATAAACCCAGAGAGCAAAGGATAAAGAAAATGACAAGTTAGATTCAGCACACATTAATATATGGCAGCTGTAAAAATCACAAAGGATGGATTGGCCCCTTACACACAGAGGTAAACGTGGAAAATATCTGTTACAACAAATAGGGATACGCCAGTTTGGTGCTCGTGGGAAATGAAATTTGAATCAAGAACCAATAGCTCAAAACTTACTTGTCCATAAGCACTACGGTTTCATACAAAGGAAGGAACTATCAATGCCTGAACAGCTGTAAATACGTTATTCAGCTGCTATGATCAATGCAGTCATTATCAACTTAAGCAGTCTTGCTCTCAGTGTAAAATCCATTTCTCCTTGCTACATATCTATCAGCTGAAGATCTAAAAGAGAGCTAGGTGAGGGCAGGTAGCAAGCGTTCAAAGAAATGGAACAGAAAAGTCACTGGAAACCTTTTAAACAAGGAAGCACTAGATTGCAACCTGTCTCTTCAGACTATTATAACTATGTGTTAAAATCTGTGTGAGTGTGTTTAATGAAGACCTCAGCTGTGAGGTGAATAGACACTTATATCTCATCCCCCTGTACTGCTTTGAATTGCAAGTCTAGTTCAGTTTGGGGCCTGGGTGTTTTCAAATAGCTAAAATCCTAACACAGATATAGGGGGGTGTGTGTTTATATTTATAATGTGTATAATACACATATGTATCTTTCAAACAAAATCATCCTCTAAGTAAACTCATTTGATTTTAAATATAGCAGTGGAGATCATCTCAACACACTCCACCGTGCTTAAAGTAGTTCCCTAACCTCCTATGTAATGTATTCAGTGCATCTCTCTCTCTCTAAATATAAAATTTCATGTGTATATATATTTGTTTGCATGTAATGCAAATACAAAGTACTGCATATAACGGACAGGTCTGACCTGAATCTTGAGAATGCAGCACTGAGGCAGGGAACAAAGTGCCTAACAGATCTCTGGAAAGGCTCTGGAGGAAGAACCCCATATCAGCACAGCAAAAATGGGACACCACTTCCATTCATGAGTGAGAAGTAGATGAGAATTGACCTGTTGCAAGATCCCAATACTTCTTTCTTAATGTTTTCAGAATTGCAATTAAATATATTACTTGGAAGAGATGCTGAGTGTTCTTTAAAAATGAGATCAATACAGTTCATAAGCCTAGAAGACTAGAAACAGAGAAAGCAAAGCAAGACCTCAGTTGAAGAGTTTCTTTTGCACCATAGTATCTTTTCTGATCCATAGTCCTTTACCTTGTTCAAGTTTCTTCTCCTCGTCTAGTTTCCTCCTTCCTTTGTGTGTTTAGTGACACCTTTTTAAAGGCTTTTGCAGGGGGCTGTACTTTATCTCTTTTTATGTACAGTCAAGATTCCAAGGACATTTTTCATAAGAGCGTTTGACATTCATCCTGCGCTGCCTCCTCTCCAGCTTCATGCATAACTATTCTCATCCCTGCAGCACCCATTCTTTATGCTGCGGTATACATATTAAATAGACGTTTTTGGAGGCAGGCAAGGAACTAGTCTTAAACACTTATCCACATTAAAAACACTCATCTCTTTTTTTAAAGGTTTAATTTTATGTCAGATCAATTCCATTATTCGCTTCTCTGCCCAGTCCCATACAAACTTGCTGTGGCACAGCTGAAAAGGATGTGTGGAAACAGGAACACAGAGTAGGTCAGGACAGAAATCACTGCCTTAGTGCGGCTTTCCAGGGACATATCCATAAACCCATTCCTGGGAGACAGCTCCTTCCTTTCCCTCCTTCTGAAGATTGCTTTGATCCAGAACTGAATGATTAGGGATAGACTTGTAAAGTTTACAGCGTATCAGGAGTTGAGGATGTGAATGTGGTTACAACAGAAATAAATCAGTTGACAGCGTAATGGAGAGAACCCACTCATCATCCATGGAAGGCAGGTGATCCACAGAGCAGGCAGAGCAGGAATCTTACTTACCCTGAAGGATTTATAGTGACTGCTAGACTTTGGCCTGAAGGGGGTAGAACTAGCTCAGGCATCAAAGGAGGTTTTTTTTTTTTTTAATACCATTATTTGTTCTTGTCACCCAAGGACATCAGGAAAATGATTGGTAGATAATCAGGAGAGGTTTTTGACAGGCAAAAGGATAGATGATGGTTTGAGAGGCCTAATATGGATATTCATTTCAATAAACTTAAAATAAACCACAAGAGAATAGTTGACATGAATTCAGACATCCTGGAATGTATGAACATGTCAACATTTGATTCTCTTCACTTATAATTAACATGCATTTTAAATAGTGTGCAACTTTTTTGAAAGGTAAAATGAAAGATACTTCTAATTCCTTTATTAAGTCACTGCAAATTCCTCTGCACTAAATGATAATACATGCAGTATTTACAATACCAGAAGGCTCAAAGTGCATACAAGGAAAGAGATGGGAAAATATACACTGAGTGTTTTGAAAAATGACTCATAAATAAATTATTCTGATTGAATTATTGTGACTCGAATGTTTATTCCTCCCATCTATTTTCATTTGTGAAAAATTATTGAGCAGGCCATGGATGATAATATCAGGGTTTGAGTATAGGGATGCTAAGATTTTCTCACTTCATTCAAACTGTTAAAAAGGTAATTATTTGTTGCAGGTTTGGCTGAATTAATTGTCTTTTTCATAACTATAGGAGTCATAAATTTCTTATTCTGGTGTGACAGTGGTACAAATGCAAGGATTGTAGGGGAATGATTTCTGTTGTTGTATGTAAGACCCCACTTCATTCTAGAGCTTGCTCAAGAATTTTCAAGTTTTTACCACTATTTTCTACAAAAAAAGAAGAAGAATAAAAGGAATACACTAGAAGAATAGTGGCTTGTTTTCACCCTTTTAATAACAACAAATGCATTTTGCTGTGTTGCCGACAAAACTGCAACATAGCAATAAAACCTTGTTTATTTACAGAAAAATCATCATAAACATGCCTTCCATTCTTTTGTGGATGTGCCTAATGCAATCATGTGCAGTGAACTTACACACCTTTGTCTGAAAAAGCCTCTGAAATCCTGTAAGTTACAGATGTCAAGCACCGCAGTTATTTAATTTAATTCCAATGATCGATTAGTGTATAAACCAAAGGGCTGGGTTTCTAGCCACAGCCAGACTTTATGTACATATGACATGGCATGCGGAAGTTTGGTTGACCCATACAAAAAGATAAAACACCAAAAGCAGTATGGCTGTGTAATATATTATAGGTATGCATGCACATGCACAACAGGAGGAAAATGGAAATCTCTGTTGGCAGCAAGCTAAACAAATTCATTTAACAGTGCATCCAAACTTTTGAAAGTTATTTTACTTCTAAATTTCAAGCAAAATATATTGCCCTTGTCCCACTGGATTTCAATTAACAGAACCATTACAATGCTCAGCTGAAAAAGCTTCAGAATAAAGTTCTTTTCTGGTAGCACTTCCTCTAACAGGAACCTCCTTGCACACTAAACAGGCTGTGGAGAAAAAAAAAATTACTTTTGAGTTATACTAATCAGTTCTACCACATTTTTTATCTCTTCATTCTCTAAGACAGTGGTGGTCTCAGCCAACACCAGCATACACCTCTTGAGAGAGCTGCATTCTCTCCTGCTGCACAGACCTCAGAGTCCGTAAATAACACAGAACAAATAGCAATCTCTGCTATAAACCACAGACAGTAGTTCTGGGAATACACCAGAAGGTAGGCATATTAAAACATGTACAATTTATAAAGACAGTATTAGGTGGACAGAGGAATTAAGAAGTGCAAGCAAACAAGAGAGGGTGTTTTAAAATGGGATTTGAAAAATACTGATATTAAAGTGGAGAAATGTTTCTTGAAGTACCATATTTTTAAAAATCTACTGAATATTCTAGTGGAGATGTGAAAATGTGTGCCCATGGATGCTCACATGCACACTTCAGGTGTGTGCACAAATACACAGCAGTACATACAAATTGTTCACAAATCTAAGTACACCTGCACATGGAAAGTGAAATCAAACTGAAACCTCATCACCAAGTCATAAAATGTCAGAGATATTACATAAAATTAATGGTCCATGTTCTGAAGCCTTCACTCTGTAAAGGTGTTTTGACTAAATAGGAATATCACGGTTTCATATCACTGCCTCATAGTGATACTTGCAAAATAATTTGAAAATCTTGATAGAAGGGCATAGAGAAGGTTAGAGTGTTTTTTGAAAGCACTTCTCTTACATTTATAGATAGGAAAACATAATGACTCAAAATCTTCAGCATGTTCATCTTTTGAAGAGCTTCTGACAAAAGGGGTGTAGGTTCACCGCATACAAATAAAAGAAAGAGCAGAAGCCACAGTGAGGTCTAAATTGATTACCTGAGTCAAGCTGAAGTTAACCTAAAAGGCACCAAAGCTTGAAAGCAGTAGTTCCGAGTCAAAACAATTCAGCTGAGCTTCTGGCTTTGAAGTTTACTCTCCCACCACATTCCTTCCATTTTCAAACTTAAATTCATGCTCAGTCATTCCATCACTGGAAATCTGCCTGCAGCAATTTCAGGTGAAAAATCCTGTAACACCTCTCTGACATCCAGACCATAGGCCTGCTCCTCTAGTTGTCCCTAACCACAGACAGCCCCAGGACAACCAACACATCTGCAAATAAGTTCCTAGAAAGACTTCTACACATTGCTGCAGAGCCTGGATACATCCTAATGTGCTCAAGGAATGAGTTACTGAAGACACGTGGCCTTGCAAGGGACTGTGAAGTATAGTAGAAAAGAGACTGCTACTTGATTAATTTTTCATTTCTGCCCAGTCAGCTGCAAGCAGTGCACCACTCCTAGCTATTCCAGATGTTGGATACCACCTGTGTAACTCAGGAAAGTGAAGGGACACAATATTCCACACAAATACCTATTTTGGCCTGAATAGTTGAAATCAGACCAAATCACCTTTCTCTGCTTTTTCTTTACATTTCACACTGAGCGCACAGTTTTTCTCCCTTGTAATCACCCCTGCTCCACTCTCCTGTTTTTTGCTAACACAGGCAGGACAAACAAAAAAAATATTAAAGTTTCATTATGACTCTAAGTCACAACTAGATGTACAGATCCGTGGGACTCGGTGGGCAGTTGGTGCTGCCTCTTCATCAGGGCATCTCACAGTGTTACTGCAGCACAACAGGAGGCTCACATTAAAAACTCTCATTAGTTTAATGAGCTAGATAAAACAGTGATCATTTCTACCATATAGCTGTTTGGTGCTCCACAAAAGATGGCTGTAAAATCCTCCACTGCTTAGCCAAAACTTGGCTCTCAGTTTTGACCTTCAGAGGTGAGCTTACAGAAAACTGTATAAATATTAAAATTAGAGGTGAAGCTGAACTGCAAAATTCATACCCAGATCTCATATCAAACTAGCCCAACACTTCAGTGCATTGGGAATGACTGATTTGGTTTGGGACCATCTCTAATTAAAAAAAATATATGTATCTAATAATCTCACATCGTTCCCACTGCTATTTTTGCTATGTACCTTGCCCTAGGTCTCTCTCACTTGTTTCAGAAGCCTGAGTCATACATTTGGGCTTTGGAGAATTGAGAGTTACAGTGCAGGTAACTCATAATGAATACATAGTGTCCTTAGGAGAGCCCATGCACAAGGAAAGAGTGAGAGAGAAGAAAAATACAGCAGCAGTGAGAATCTACTCAAAAGCTGGCAAACAGAAAATGCAGCTAAAGTGATCAAGTCTCTAGCAGAGAAAATTCAACCAAGCCATGTTCATGGATAAGCATGGGGGAGAAGCAGGGGAAGAAACAACAATAAACTGGAAAGTGGCACCAGAGAGGCATGAACAGGGTGACTAATTTATTCAAGAAGGTAGGAGAGAGGGCTATCCATTTCTACCTGCGTGAATTTGCTGGAGGCCCATCTCTTTGGATCTGAGTGCTTCTCCCCACCCTTTGAATCAAGAATGACCTCCCTCACCACAGTCCCCAGGAGCAGGGCTGTGATTTCCTCTGGGCTTGCAATGTCATGATAACTCTGGGTAAACCAAATACCAGTCTGGAACACAAAGTCCAGAGTTATGATCCAAAGTGATAGCACAAAGTAACACCGTTTTAGTGGATGGAAGAACAGCTAGGAAGCTAAACCACAACATAATGTAAACTCTATGAGCATGAAATCAATTGAGTTCCTTAGAAACATCACATCTCACCAATCCTTGCTAATGATAAATTATGTTCTGTCTGTCAATAGCCAGACACCAAGATGGGCAACAGAATCCATGACAGAGTAATTTGTCTTATCACCTGACAGTTCAGCCAGATGTGAAGAAACAATTCCAGCAATAGTGGAGCTTCTCAAACATGTAGAAATCTTCAGCTAGGAGTTTCATCTTTAGACATCATGGGTAATTCTTTTGTTTTTCTACCCTAAAGCCAAAGATTACATTTATAATAGATGAGATGGAATATCAAAATCAGTCTAACCTAAAATTATAAGATTCACAGCTAGGATTACCACAGGCCAGAGCTCCCCAAGCAAAAAAAATCTCCATTTATTTAACAGAACAGAGTCTTTAACAGTCCAGGATCTCCCCTGGCAATTATTTTTATGTCACCTGAAAATTTGCAAATATCACTAAAAATATTCTCAATAAATAAGGATGAATTTAAATCTTCAGGAAAAGACAGTTTCTGTCTAAGCATAGTGAGCTGGTCAGGAAATAGGTTTATTTTTTCTACAATAGTGAGATAATTTTATTTATATTTCCCATAATACACTGATTTTGTGTTTGTTTTTAAACTATTCCAAAATCATTTTATTTTTCTAAAAGAAAACCCAAACATCCTAAATGAAATATATGCATTCTGAAAACAAATAACTTTTTTTTAAAAGAACTGCTTACCCTTAAAATATTGATAAGAAATTTTCCAACCAATCCTACTACTATGGAAAGAGAGCCAGTAGTTGGTAGGCAGCTTTTTGGAGGTTGGTTTGGGTTTTTTTTCCTATATAAAGTGCAGCGTGTAGATGATCAAAAAGCATTGTAGGAGGGAGTCAATTTGTGATTAGCTTACTGCAACACAAATTGATGGTAGATGAAAGGAGGAGAATGTATGGTATAAGTAATAGGGGCCATAAAAAGAACAACAAAAAATAATAAATAAAGACACTGAATTTCAGCAGAGATAATTTGTGTAGACATGCAAGAAGTGTTCACTGAAATCAATGGAACAAGGCAACAGAGGTAAAGGACAGAGAGGAGAAATGGAAAGTGTTCCTAGGTAAATTAATGTATACCCAAAGGGCTGTGAGCTACCCAGCAATAAATATTTTTGGAGAGGGGGAAGAAGCAAATGGATGACCTATGTAGTGAAAAGAGTAATCAAATGGAAAGAAAATGCACATGCAAGGAGTAAAATAACAGATCTAGAGGAAGGAGGTGATTATAAATGTTTGGGACCTTTACTTACTAAGATTATTAAAAGATGAAACAACTGCCTGGATGAATGGGGAGGGAAAGGGAAAAACTCCAGTTTTCACACTGATAGTTCTCTTCAATCTTCATTAGATGAAAATATAAACTAAATAAATTAAATAAAATAAACCAAAAAATCAAAATTGGTATGAGGTCACAAATCTCTGGAGTGTCAAGTAAGGGTAGTCACAATCCATGTTAGTTTGCAGACGTTGATACCATGCCTTAATAAAAAAATTCCTATTCAGTTAAATGGAGGGTTCCAGAAATCAGTGATATTATCTACTAATCCTTCCTTCAGCAAAGCAGGGATAAAATGAGAGAGTGAAGCATATAATATAGAATAATGTCTTCCTGTGTTTCTCAAAATTGAGTCTAGGAAGCAGAGTATGATATGCTAAGAGTACAAGTGACCTGTAAAGAAGGATGTAAATTCTCATAAGAAAACACATCACAGCTAAAGCAAAAGTGATTTGGTTTTCATACTTCTAAGCAGAATGCTTAATTTCCATAAAATGCTGTGCATCCAGCTTCTGCATCCATAAAAGAGCACCTATTCATACCTTATTGCCCCACTGCAGAAGGACTTGCTCTGTAGCTATCATTATGCCATAAGCTCTCTCTCTCTTATATGGAAATTAGTCTTGCCTCCTTTAATGCTAAGGAGTATAATGCTTAAAATATTTAATTTATGTTTCTTGGAAGAATTTAATGTTTTGCTGAAGACTTCCCCAGAACATCATAATTGTACAGAGAGATCAATCACTCATTCTTTGCAAGCTCAGGTTAGACTTCTGGGAGGGGGGATAAGGAGAGAAGAAAATAAAAGACAAAATCAACATCCACTGATTCAATGGCTGGAAAAGCTATTGATCAGTTGGGTCATTCTCTAAGCTCATTTCATTCTCTGTGTGAAAGAAAACAGCAGTCTTCTAGGAATAAAAGATACTCTTAAGGCAGCATCTTAATGCATTTCCACAAAGGGGCATGCTTTAAATCCTCAAGGAGCACTTAAAGTACTCATTTTTAAGACACCATTTTAATACAGCTTTGGAATAGGCACATAATTATTGCTTTATGCTGCAGTACCGAGTAGAAGCAAGAAATAATGGTCAGCTGGGCTAGGTGCTGAGCTAATAATAAGCCACAGCCTGGCTTCCTACTGAGGGGTTGTCAGTGTGAATAGCCAAAACAGACTAAAAAGACAGGATATATTTGGGAAACCATTTCACAGATATGGAGCAGACCCACTGAGAGGCTGAATGACTTGCTTAGGGTTACACTAGGGGCTTGATTCCAGACAGGAATACAATGCAGATTTTCCAAGTCAATGACTTACACAGAATGCATCCTTCCTTTCCACTGCAGCTATGCTCACATTTCCAGTAACACCTCAGGAAAGGCAGAGTTTTAGAGGTAGGCATTTCCCTTTTCTTAGGAGTCAAGTTAGAATTATAAATACCAGACTGGGGTATAAAATTCCCATCTCTTATGTTTCTCCAAAAAACTGGAGACATCTTCAGTCCAACTGTGATGCGTCATTTTGTCAGATGGTGACACTTGGCACTCTGGAGTAGGCTGAGGCTGCGTGACTCAGCACTGAAGCAGAGAAGAGCACCTGGCAGTGCATGAAGAGAAGGAGGAATCTGCAGAGAAGGAGACACTTCATTTTAAAAGGTACTTCATACAAGCTTTTGCCTCTGGAAGAACACGTCACATCTCTTTCCATGAGAGCCATCTGCCTCCCTCCGTGCCTGGGAAAGCACCCTTCTGCACAGCTGGAGTGCCAATTAGAGCAGTGCTTTCAGGCCTTAACTAACCACCAGTTGTGGCTCTGCCCCAGGAACAAAATATAATCAAGACCTAACTAATGCTTTTGAAATGTAATGGTCAAAATTAACAATAGTGAGCCTTGAAGTGTGAGAAAGAAGAGTCAGGAATTAGCTCTGGGTCATCTAGTGGCTTTCAGAGGAAAAGTCTCCTGGCCTTCAGAAAAATCCTGACCTACTTGATCGTTTTGGCCTGGGAATGTGAAGGAAGAGATGAAACAGTGAGATCTCTGTACTTCCAGTGGTGCCTCTCAGAGCTTTTAGCAGCACCATGGTACAATAAAAGTGCTGAGCCGGAAGATGAGCTCCATGGTCATAGTGTGCACCTTTCAGTGGAAAGACAGGAAGCTACATCTGTTAAAAACGTGTGGGAGGAAACCTTCCTGACAGTACTGGGCTCTCGGATCTCCCTATCAAAAGCAGAGCCTAAAATAAGCTTCAAAGCACCAAGTTCAGAAAAGGATATCCACTTAACAGAAGTGGAGAGGAAATGGGAGGATGCAGAACAAATGTGAAATTCCCCTTCCCTCTCAAGCTCGCTGGTGCTTTCTGCAGCTATTTTTAGGGACAGGATCTTGGATCCAATCTCATTTTCACATACTTCTTAGGCAAGATCACTGCTCCCTGCTTGACTTTGAGAAACCATTCTTAAAAACCACAACTAAAGAGAAAAGCCATTATGTGATCTGTGCATCGGTGCAACTCATTCATGAAGAAACTGCAGCTTTTCACATTTCAGCCACTCTTTGGATATTTTGATGCCCCATAGCTCAGATTGATGCTTCAAAATATTATGAAATAATATGTTTTGGGTGGGATTCTTGGCTATTCACCCACAGCACAAATCTCGGGCTCTGATTGAAACAGAGGAACACTATCACTCATAGGCTCTGCTGGGCAGGGAGAGAAGTGAGTGTCTACCGACTCTGCAGTCCAGAGTTGCAATTACAGCACACTCAAGGTTTCATCATTTACTTTGCAGCAGGAGCCATGACAATGCAGCAATGGGGTATGGGGTGGTAGCAAGCCAAGAAAGTTTCCAGAATCCCAGCACTGACTTTCAGGCTCTGTGCACTTATTTCATTTTTTTTCCTACGTGCACTTGCAAAATTAGATCTAAAGCAAATATAACTACCTGAGCTGCAAACATACCTTGGGAATGTGGAATGAGCATACCCTTAGGCAGAGGAATGTTGGGAATGAGAACAATCTTTGGTAGCAATGTTCAGTTCTAAAAATAGGTGCATAACAGCTGACAATAAGCATTTTTGCAAAGTATTGCTTTCAGATCCTATATTGGAACAGCTGGATTCTCCATCATTTTGCTTCTAAAGACAGTCTTTGGATTTCCAGAAACACCTAATGCAAAACTCATCAGCTACTTGAAAACTGACTGCTAAATATTTTATTGTTTGAAAAAAATATTTACAAATTTATTAATTTAAAAATAACTCTATCCCTCCAAACAGAGATAGGTGAGTTTTATCCTGAATGTTCTTGTAAAAATGTCTTCAGATTAAACTGTGAAATATTGGAAGTCTGGTACTTTTTACTTGCTTGATCTCTTCTGAGGTTTTCGATGTTTGTTGATTTTGGGGTTTTGTGTAGTTTTTTGGTTTGTGTGTTTGGGTTTTTTTTTTGTTTTGGTTTTGTTATTGTGGTGTGGTGGGGTCTTTTGGTTGTTGTTTTTGGGGTTTTGGTGGGGTTTTTGGTGGGTTTTCAGTGTTTTTGTTTCATTGTTGTTGTTGTTGTTGTTGTTGTTTTTTCCTGAACCACTTGGAGTTACAGAAAAAGAAAGAAAATGTAATAATTCTTCCAGCTATGGATAACAATGTATTTCAGGCCCGGGGTGAAAATTTAGATCAGCTGTAATTTCATATGAACCAGTCTTTCCACTGCAACCCAGAGCAGGAATGCTGCAATTGCCAGGATAGATGGGAAAGGGATATGGCTATCATTACGTATAAGGATTGTATCAGAGAAACCTTGGATTTACAGCAGAGAAAGTGGCAGTGCTTCTCTGTATATGTGCTTGTATGGTTGCGCTTCTGATTGGTAAGAGAATTACATCTGTAGTCCTTGTTTGCTTGATGCTGGATTGTGGCTTTCTTATTATTTCTCCCGGCTTGTTTGACTCCCAGACCACAACTCAAGATTGCAGAGATGATTAGAAATACCCGCTTACGTGAGAGCTAAAGTCCTACAGACAAAACTAAAATGTGTTACAAAGTAAAGAAAATAGAATTCTTATTTCTACTGTGTGTTATCTTCTTCAGTTCCTTTATCTTTTTATTTTGTTATGAAAATAAATATTGAAAAAGTAAAAAACAAGAGAAAAATATCAGTAAATAACTTAAAATCTGAATTTTTTTCCTTCTATGCAAAAAGTACTTTTTTTGCATATAAGGATCACACTTATTTCTGTGGCATTCCTACATATGGTATTTCAGAGGTACTATCTTTAATCACTCAGAAAAAGAATGAAATTCATTTTTGTGGCTATCTTTTTCAATCTATGGCATTAACTAATGTAATTTTCTTAGATTTTTCTACAATCTTGCTCTCATTGTTCACGCCCCAGCTCTGCAGGTAGCAATACTAGGCAGAGACACTTGACTCTGGTCTCAGAGGAAAGGCCCAGCACAGCTGCTGCAGTGAGCCCTTGGTTCTGTGCAGGGGCTGACGCTGAGGCAAGGCTGAGGGACCACTCCTAACACGGCTGACCCAGTAGAAGAGGAAGCATTTCCCCAGCACAACACACACTGTGAGCAGCATGTCCTCTGTTGAGGAACAGGCTTTGGTCTGCAGAGCTGACAGCTAAGACACTTTATGCAAACAATACCCTATAAAATCCTTATTTTCATGCAGTGGTGAAAATGCAGTGCCCTGATAGCCCTCCATCCTAACACTCTGTCAGACATCAGGCATATGTTCCAGTACTCACATAAAGTCAGAAAAAAGTTTCAGCCTGGTTCCCTGGACTTCAAGAATGCATATACATGTATGATTAATTTTGTCATTGATCTTATTAAGGAATAATTTTCTTTGAGCTAAACAAAGAATCATTGTCCTTGCACAAAATAGCAGTATTGTCCTCCACTTCAAGAGGATTTCCTTGGCAAGTTGTACCCATCTTTGAAGCAAAATTTCCTTTGATTTTAGGAAGGCACAGATCATGCCACAGATGACGTCACTGTACATGAGTCAGAAGAATCTGGTCCTTGATTTGTTTAAGCTTGGCTGCAGGGAGGATGCTACTTTGGATGAGTAGTGTAGTTAGGAAAAAGCAGTTTTCACATTGTGTATGATTCACGTGAGTACTGGAAGGGAAGTCACAGACCACTTGCTGAAGAATGGGATAGGACAGTCCCAAACTGTGACTGCCAGCTCAACTGCACAATCATATCAGAAGGACTTCCAGTCCTAAAATGTACAGGCCTCTGTTTTCTCCTTAACTCCCAGCAGTTATTGAAGGAATTTTTCTTGTTGTCTACATGTTCTTTCAACAAAATTACTTTTCTTAGAAGTCTAGTGTACTCTTGTGTGACTCTCAGCAAATCAATATCAAGGAAATAATACAGGAAATTATTTTTTTATGCTTTGACTATTCTTACTTTCTGTAGAATCAGAGTGATAGAGAAGGAAAATGCCTATTTATTTTGGCAATGTGCTCTTGATTAGCATCCAAATATTGTGAAGAATCTGAACATTAGGCAGAGGTTCCTGACAAAACACACTTCCAAGAGTCAGAACATTTGTGATTGTATCTGTTGTAATTTTTTGTTCTTTTGAATGAATACCTTGAACCTTTTAGGTACTGAGAGTCACTGCAAACTCTTTAGGTCTGTCCAGCTACAGAGATGTCTGCTATGCTATTTATGCCCTCTTACGTCTCCAGCAAGAGCTGGATGTTGAAATGGCGTGATGGGGGAAACATTTATCCAATAAATCTACTCTGACTTTATACATATATTTCCTCTGAAATAAAAATATCTGAAAAAGTGTACATGGTATGACTTCATGGGGCTTCCTTTACAATGTCACAATGCAGGTTAATACTTTCTTTCAAGGAGAAGCAATAAGAGCCTGCCTTCTCATGGCTTTTTGCATTAAATAAATTGGCAACCCACTATAGTATTTTAAAACATGTATATGTTTTAGAGTATGTATATATGTATATATATTACTACGTAGGACTATTTTCTGATACAAAAAATATTGTCCATTTGTTTCAAATTACCATTTTTGAAATATAGGATTTTTCTTTGGCAACTTAAATAAAAGACATCCCAAACAAATGTAGTTGTGAGGCTTGAAGCATGGAGGTGTGAGTTGAAATCTCAATAAAAACAGTAACTTTTTAAAATTGCCATTTATGGGCTTTGGATCAGTTAAAATTTGGGTTTCACAGGATGTTCTTTTGTTCAGAAACATTCTGGCAAAATCCACAGTTAGAGGCAAAAATGTCTATTATGAAGCAATTTAAAGTCACCAAATTGATTTCCTGCTGTATTTTTAATGACATTCTTTTGCATTTGCAGCCAGTGGCCTGAGCCAAGGGGTCATTGGTGTCCTAGGTATTAAACAGAGCCAGAAAGTGCATATACTAAAATACACAGGCTCCAAATAAACAAGGCAGATGTAAAGCCAGGAAGCTTAAAGTCTCTTCTCTGTGTTCTTTAAACCCAAGCAAGTAAAAATAATAGTGATGCAATGATTTCAGACCCTGAAAATACTTACCATGAAAGTGGATCCTTAACTTCTATTAATATCCTAAATGTTTTTCCAAAGTTTTACTTTGGCAGTTATATATTCACACCAGGATTTAGCTTCAGAAAGGAGCTTTAAACAGAAATCTAGAAACAATATTTTTAATCATTTCAGCTTTATGACCACTTCTAAAACCAAATACAGGTTTTGTGTGTCAGAGCACAGACAATAAATTAATTCTGAGAAGATGCCACTATTTCATAAACTGCATATGGGCATATTGGGGTCTTTCAACCTTAACTTGTACCTATTGCGACCACAGAGACCAATAAAACTTCCTCCTCTCATAAATAGCACTTGAAAGACTTGTTTTATACTATTTTAAAAGAACATTATTGTCTTAATAATGCTATCTATTTACATTGGGGTTTTTAAACACTGGATTGTATGTAAGATTTAAAAGCACATTTTGAGTGCACCACGCAGATAAATACAGCTGTACTTCTGTACTGAAATAAAAAGCTGATTATTTTGGTATAAGGAACCGTGAAAGTGCTAGGAATACGCAGTATGTTTAAAATTGCTATTTGCATTTGTTTCGTTATAAATTATAATTTCTAGTAAGTTTTCATGTGAGATATTGATTTACTGTCCTATGCCAGTAAATGAAAGGTGGTGATATGTAGTCACTATGAAGGACTTCACAACCAAACTGTGATTTGTTTCCTGTAGGCTTCTGTTTTAAGCAGCTCTCTTTCTATCATGTGACTGGACAGTTCCATGGTGTGCTGTTACTGTGATTGACCAAATGCAGTGACCAAAGAAGTTCTTTGGAAAAATACAGGAATTTCTGAAATTATTATTTTCTTCTAAAAGGAAACAGTCAACATTAAATATACATATTCATATATATATATATGTATGCACAAAAATGTGTGTTGTGTGAAAACCTGAGACTAAGAGGAAATGTTTCAAATGTTGTTTTGAAATGCTAAAAATACAAATAACAATACAAAATACAAATACAATATTTCAAAATTAAATATTTTTTCTTCATTGCAGCATTCCTGAAGAAATGTTACCCTTAAAATTGCTGAATTTAGACCATTTTCATCCCATTTGGCAGAGAAAATATATGTCAGAATATCAACCTTTCCCATGGAAAGGTGCGGTGGAGTCAGGGTGTATCCTCCTCAGTTCATACCGGCCCTTTCATCACCAAGTAAGGATCCACCTCACCTAGTCTATTGTTGTCAGAAAGTTGGCACCCAGTTGAAGCTAATCAGCCATTCTCTGTCTATAACTCTTTCTAACAGAGAAAGGGTTGTCTGTCTTCCCTCAAAATCCATAGGCCCTGACAGAGGAAGATTTATCCATTGTGGAATACACAGAAGGACATACCTTCCCGATGATAAGTCTCTCCTCTGATTACCATGGGGAAAAGTAGATGAAATTAGGTGCTTGCCTGTATTTTTTCTTAAATCTTCACCTAAACATGCTCATTTTACGTAGCAAAGAACTTCTAGTGTGGGATCCAGTATAAGTACCTTATATTTCTCTACATTTCCTTTCACCCAAGAACTTAGTGCTTTATAAATCCTAAGTGGCTGTGATTTTTGATATGTTTTTTGTTTTTTATATAGTTAGTCAGGGTGAATATTAAATACGAATGACATAATGAAATTTAACATTCAGTCTTTGCTGCTGATGTAATGAGAATAAGGGACAAGTAAGAGAGAAGGATAAAATGGAATTAAAAGATCCTGCATCATCTTTGGCCTAAGAAGATAGTAGCAAGATGTCCAGCCACAAGCAAGTGTCCTCAAATAATAGAATTTACATCTTAAAAGAGAATGTTCATGAAGCCTGAAGGGCAAAAAGGGAGCAGGATTAGCCAATATTAAGCAGTGGAAATAAAAAAAAAAAAAAAAAAGAAGAATGACATAGGATGTGAAGGGTGAAGTAAAGAGACTTGGATCCCTACAACCCTCTTGATTCTTTCTGAACATCAACATGAAGTAAGTAAACTGACAACTCCTTTTGCTCTTGAACATCCTTTTCCCCGTGCCATCCTGAATCAGAGGGAAGTTCTATGTCAACGTTGCAAACTACAGAAACTTTGTACCTTTTGCCTCTGTTCAATATAAGTAGCTTCAGTGGCATCAAACAACCTTCAATAAATAGAACAAATTGGGACTTCAGGACATGTATTGTTCTATATACCACAGAAGATTTTGAGCTGTCGAAAATCCATGAAAATAATCTTTTTTTTCTTTTTTTTTTTTTTTCTGAATGAAATGGAAAAAACAAAGTGAAAAAATAATTAAGACATTCCAGAACATTGGACTGTACAAGCAGATAGCTTAGTGAAATTCAATTTTGATGGAATTGCATGAGAATCCTTGTCTGCCATGTGGATTCTAAATTCAAGCTACACTAGTTATGATATATGAAAAAGTGTGAAGAACAGAATACAGAGATTTCATAAAGAGCTGTTGCAGATTAACCTCTGAATCTGTGAATCATCTCAGCTGCTGTATTTCACCAGCAAAATATGAATGTCTAGATACTGAGAATGAAAATAAGATGTTTGATTTTTATCAGTGGAAAGACGGACATAATGACTGCTGGAAAGCTAGAGATAAGAGGAAAAGACAGAAATGACTTCTGTGTACTAAATATGTGGCACGCCCAGATTTCACTGAGTTGGCTTTTATGCTTATTTCTTTTTAGCAACATAAGCATGAGTTTAAAACAAAAAACAAAACAAAACAGTAAATATGGAGAATTGCTTATTTCAAAACTGTTAAAATTTATTAAACTTCCTTGCTAAAATTAATCTCCATGACATTCTGCAATAATCAAACTTCTGCATGTAAGAGGTTTTTGAGATTCAGGCAATATTTGGTCATTTCTTTGGTCAATATATATCAGCAATATTTAGCAATTCTGAGACACATAGTATGATCCATGCTTTATAGTCAAGATCAAACATTAAACAAAGGTGAAAGGAAAAAAGAAAGGAATTATATTTTAAAGCAGTTCAAAGATGCCTAGATTTCTAGATATGTTACAAATAAATGTGCATTTTACATTTATATTACCTCCTTATGTAATATAAGTATCTTCATGATGGTGAATATATATGTATAAGTTTTTTCTCTATGATTCTCTGAAAATGAAAATTAAAGGAAAGAATTTAAGGTGAACTCTATTTTGGAGCACACCTCTTTGATGAATTTCACTCAAGCGCTGTTGATGGAATTATTTGCACTTTGTTTTTTCTGGGAAGTCAAGATGCTTTTGGTTTGTTTGTATGTCATTTAAACCACCAAATTTAATTGTTTGCTTCCCTGGCTGTAGTGAAATAAGAAGATAATGAGTTTTTCATTGTTCACTAATTGTCTACTAAAGATGAGACACAGTCAGCCAACTGTAAATTGCTGCTTTACTGTAATGTTTGGATATTTCAGTGCAAATAGTCACAAATACATCTGTTCCTGCATAAAGTGAAATGTCTGTGTTATGAAAACAAGCTGATGTAGAGAGCAATAAAAAAAATAACTCTGATGACTTCTGTTGATTAGTATTTGGTGTATTGTTTGAGTTGCTTTTGACATCTCAGAAAATCACAGGCATGTTTCAGCACCATAAAGACAGGTGATATTTCAGCAGTTTTTTTTGCTCTATAGTATTTATAATTTGAAACCTGGAACTGTTATTCACGGATAATATAAATCCTAGGATCTAAGTTACTTTGCAATGCAAAATGACAAAACCTGTTAAGGCTCAACAGGCACCATCTTTTTCTTATCTTGGATGGTTCTAAAAATAAAGGTTCCCAAGATGAGTTAAGCATCAAAGTTATGTTAACTTCGAATTTCCTGGCATGTGTCTTCTCAGTTTTTTTCCTATCTGTTTTTAGAATGGGGTAGATTTAACATTCTAATCTGATTCAAACTTCCCTCAAGGATCCAGATAGAAATTTTAACCCTATTGAGTTTAATGGCAGTTTCAGTATTGATATAAAACTGAGTAGGATTTCATGTTAAAATTTTCAATCAGATCATCCATAATATATAAGTTTCAGTTCAAAGGCAGAAAATGACTGTTTCATCAGCAAGCCCATTTCTCTCTGGAATGGGGAGGTGTCAGTAGACAATATTTCAAAATGGACTTGATCCAAAACTCATGAAAGAGAAAAGAACAGACTTGTGTAAGAAAAAATAACTGGCTCTTGTAGATTTTTAGTGACTTTGACAATATTCAGTATGACCACTGTTGAGAATTATACTGTTTCTTCTAAACAACCCGGTTTCCTCTAATAAAATACACAACCCACCCCATTTGAAAGAGAAACATGTTTAATAGTTATTTAGAGACCACAAGATACTGTATCATGATTTCATGGGAGAAAAAAGGCTATTTAACTGAAGTAACAATTTACTCTGTCAAAATCTGGCTGGGAATATTTTGACTTGGATTTTTATTATTCTGATGATGATGATGATGATGATGATTACAGCGTATTTTGAGTTAAGATTATCTAAACTTAGACTGATCTTATTTTTTTCACAGGTCATTGAATTTGCATGTTGTTTATTTATTTATTTTCTGAGCCTTTCCACCTTTCATTTCTATTTCATCAAAGAGAAAAATGAAAGTAGAGATAGTTCACAGACTGGAAATTACTGTGATAAGCTCATGCTAGCAGGACACTTTTACTATTTACCCTTATATCTTTATATACTCATATACATCTTATTTATAAATATGAAAATTTTATGTAGATTTATATTATCGGCCATGCTTGTAATCACTGGCATCTGGTGCATTGCTTTGATAAGAAGGGACAAGGAAGGGCAACAGAATTAGCAGGGCAGGTAGCTAAATGTTTTTAAGAATAAGAACAAACTAGGGGGCCAGGCAATCACTGCTTCATTTATTATTGGCCCCAAATGCAAAGGTGTTCTTGGGGCCATCTCTGAGTGTGCTGTTTGGAAAAAGGATAGTGTTTTTCCTAGGATTTATGGTTTAATCAAGGCCTTTGAGTCCTCCCAAGCCAATGAACATTCAGTTTATAGCAAGCATTTTTGGCTTAAGCCCAGATTTGTAGTTCATTCTCAGAGCAGTGAAGAAGCAAAGCTTGTCCAACTGAAACACCTGCAGCAGAAGAGGTCCCAGATCCAAAACCAAGCACCCTGTTCTCAGGCAGAGGCTGCTGCTGCCTGTGACTGAAGAAAGAATGAGCAAAATACTGGATAAATGCTCACCATGATGCAGAAAAATGGATTTGATATGCTTAACAGCATGAAGAAGTAAAACAAACATAAAGTCTGAAAAGGGAAGGAGCAGAAATCACATTTAATCCACATCCATCCCAACTCTCTTCTTGGTGTTGAGGTGGATGAGAGGAGGGACACACATCTATCAGTGTTTCTCGTCAAACAAAAATTTTGCAAAGGTCTTGCCAAGCAACCCAGGAACTTCCAGAAGATTTAAAATCTGTTACAGAAGGTAAAGTTCAAGCAGCTATGACAAAACTATTCTGAATTAAACTACACAAACTCTTTCCATGCTTCCTTATTATTAGTGGCTTTAATAAAAGTGGTGCCTATACATAATATTTCTTCTAAATGTGTGTACTTTTGCTACTTGCAGGGGCCATTATAATTGCTCATAGTAAAACAGATCAACATTTTTTTTCACCGGTTTCCATCTAGCCTATGTCCATTTCTCATTAAGACTGCAGGGGTTAGCACTGGTATTTTCCTGCCACAGAGAACCCAAAACACAAGAAGTGAGATAAACTCGTTCAATGACTTTGTTACTTGTCTACTTGAAAAATATAATGAAAGGAGTACCAGGAAAAACATACATGTGTGTAGGTGGGTATTAATTTTTGCCTAGCGGTGACTAGATTATTTGAGTTTATGCTCAGCACTTATTACCCAGCAAACACTGCTAGTCATGATAGTGTTTCCTATCTGGCTAAAAGAAGAAACTCATATAGGAAAATACTTGGCATCATTTGTAAAATTCATCCTGTCTTCAGCTCTGTGCTGAAATGAGATTCTTTTCTGTCGATTTTGCAACAGAAAGGGCTTGTCCACTAAGAAGACTTTGTTGTCTCCAGAGGATCTGGTTCTGTCAGAAAGCCGAGACTTTTGTCTTAAGCTGGCTGGGCTGTTTCCAGCACCGTGGAGAGGTTGGTTTTAAGGCCCACCAACGGAGCATCACAACAGCCCTGCTAGTGTGGGTTGCTAGATGCATGTTTTGAATTAATGTGTCTCTACAGACCACAAACTCTACCCAGCTACTGCCAGTGAAGACCTCAGCAAAATGCCAGGCAATTCCTTCTATTACGTTTGTGCCTTTGTGTCCTACATCCTGAGTTAAATTTTCCTTCAATGAATTTCTGAAGGTTACTTCTCATAAAATGCAGAAGAAAGTAAATATAAAAAAAAGGACATAAAAACAGTAATTAAATTTCTTCACATAGGGTAAAAGAAAAAAATGTGATTCCTTTGCAAAAACATATAACACTTTTTTTTCTAATCCTTTTTCTTCCCTCTAGAACCTTTATTTATTGCATATTTCAGCAGCTACTAGCAGGTGATGTGTCTATCAAATATAATGTAACTGCTGACTTCATTTATTAAACTTCACACGGGCCAGGCATGGAGTGCAAATAGAAAAACCACTATCTCTGGATGCCAACAATGATAATTGCAGCTACAGTTACTGTGAAGGCAGTGGAGTGCTATGCAGAGTAAATGAGAGACAGGGCTTTTTCAGTAGATAAACATCCTGTTATAGTTCTGAGTGAGCGGAGAGATAACACAAACAAAACAACTGCTTAGCAAATGCACTCCTTATCATTTGACTGGTTGAAGGGAACAGGTAGAAATTATAAAGTCAAGTAAGAATATAGTAATGATTATTGAACCCTGATCAGTAAAGAGATACATGGTCTGATTTATCTCCAGATCAACACTACATGGAGAATGAATTTTCAAGTTACATCTCTGCATTAGTCAAAAAACAACTACCTGTGTCTAGCACAGGATTCTCCTCTGCCTCCCCTAGGCTCTCTTCAGTGCATTCCCATAGGTATCTTCCAGCATTTATGACTCTCATATATCATGCCGATTTGAGGGGCTAAGCTCAATGCAACATAATATTTAGAAGGGTTTCAGCAGGGAATGAAAGACAGAAGATGCACAGTTCATTACAAAGAAAACAAATTTGGGCACAAACTGTAGAGGCCTTGTTTTCATGCACAGACATGGTTCAGATGGAAGTCTTGAGGGGTTTGTCATGAAAAGACTGAATGACTAAAAATGCAAAACCTAGGACACTGCAAAGCAGCAGAAAGGAATTTTCACCCTGCAGTTTACAGATTCCTTCCTGGGTGACTCTTCCATTCCGTGAGAGTGAGCAGACCTGTCAGTGTTCTGGCAGTTGGAAAATCATTCATCATTTCACTCGAGGCCAGAGCTAGAAATAGCCAGCAATGGGGTCTCCAAACCTTTTTCAGAATCTCCTCTCTTGCATTTGTGGGAGATGAAAGGAATTAGTGAGTTCTACTGCCAGTCATAAGAGTGCCAGAGAGGGCAGAGTTCAAAGGCTGCCTGTGCTTTCCTTCTGCGTGACTTCAGCCTCAAAGATTAAGGAGAAAGTTTAATTGTTTACCAATATCAATTATAAGCTTGGGAGCAGCCTTCATTACACCACCATCCTTTTGCTAGTGCCAGTTGGTTCAGACTGTTCATTTGTGGCTCAACTTCTGCAGCAACAAAATGGCAATACTATTTCCCCATTGTGTATCTCAGATAGAACGCATTTTAACAGCAAATGCATTTTTAAAAAGATGCTGTTTTGTTATTATCTATCTTATGGTAGGATGAAAGGCTCAAAGAGTTATTTCTGAATGTATTTGAAGGCATAAATTATTGTGGGGTTTTTGGTTGTTGTTTCTTTGTTTGTTTGTTTGGGGTTTTTGTTTTTTGTTTTTTGGGTTTTTTTTGCCAGCAGTGAAAAAACAAAAGCAGATTTCAGGGCAGGAGGTAAAGAACCAGATGCCAATGAAAAATTAATATATCTTCAAATAATAGCAAGAGTAACTTCTCAAGTGACCTCAGACTGAAGTTTTTTTGGCAGTGGGTCAAGCTAACATATGGTCTGCTTAGACACTGAGATGACAGACAGAATCTGAACAGAAGCAATGAAAACAAAATCTGTTAAGGAACAGACAGCAAAAATATGATCAGTGAAGGCAGGAAAATTAGATTGACAGCTGAGAGAGGCTGATAAATGATAAATAAGCAATTTGGCTTTTTATTTTTTTCAATTCAAGCAACTGCCCCCTGCTATACTATTTCATAGGCTTTGGATATCTTAACAGGTTGATAATAGGAAACTAATTTAAAAGTGAATATCCTGTTTCCACAGGGAGTATAACACAAAGCATCACTGATCCTGTTTCCAATATGATATGCTTTTTGCAGTTGCCTGAACTTAATATCTCATTTGCATCAATAGAAAGTAGATCTTGATATATTTCTATGTCCATTTTTGCCAGACTCTCTGCCATATCAGACAATGCTGAACTCGTGGTAGAACTGAAAGACCCAGATAAATCTCCAACAGGCAACTGCAGCAAGAGAGTCTTAGCTTTGGCTTTCTTGATTTGCCCATTCTGCTGCAACACTCCCTGGGAGAAGGTCAGGAAAGGAAAGTACAGCAACACAAGTGTTACCCTTCAACTCCCTGTTGCTGTCCATTGCCATTGTCCCTCAAACAAAAATACACCATGCAGAGCTGAAAGAGCAGGACAAGAGCATTTTTCACCTGCTTCAACACAGACTCAGCTTATTTCAAACACCCTTTTGAAGTGAATTGGCTACCCAAGGATGTTTTATAGATCTGGCAATATTCAATATATGTAGCAAAACATGGGTTAGAAACTATAGCTGCAGTGGAATAAATGGAAAAACTTCTTCTTAAGTCAGTGAAATTAAACTATCTAATAAAAATACAAAACCCAAAAACCTGGCCTTTTCCATGAGTAAATTACGAGCAATGAATAGTCATAATTTAGGCTCTTCTTGAATTCTTGAATTCATGTCTAGAGTAATCAGTATATGAAAGGAGAAGATTTAATTGAAAAAGCAGTTATGATTTCAGTTTTGAGGTATCTGTTTTTGCACAGGTGGATACATATATATATATTTGTCATGATATTATGAAGTCAAGGAATTTCAACAGATTCATCAATTAGCCAAAGTAGCTATGAAATTTCTTCACACATTTTCCTTCCCACCATCTAACTCATAGAAGAGCGATAAACTTTTGAGAGATATTGGCCAACTCTAATGTGCCACTCCACAGCTGCCAGCCACAACATGGTTTTAATTATTTGTAATTATAGAATAGCAGTTTCTATGACCTCATGTTCATGCTTTCTTTTGTTTTTTGGCAATGAGAAAAACTTAAATAGTTAATCTTTGCTGATTACACCCTCAGCAGCTGCATTTCTTAGAGACATATTTATTTTCATTATGGACAAATTAATTAAATGTTATGATCTTTGTATGTAAAAATCATAAGTGACCTTGATGTGTCTATCAACAAAGCTCAAAATAGACTAAGAGTGTGAGAAAGTGAGATTTAGGCCCCATGTAAATAAATGTATGTATTCTAGAAAGGTGACTAAAACCTGACAATGTCCAAGGAAATTGAAAGTTCAATGTTCAGTAAAAAGAGCTGCCCCAGGACTTTATGGATGAGGCTTCAGCACTGATGATTTCCTGGCTGGCAACAGGAAAGAAGAGACCAGCCCTGGGTGCTGGCTCTTAAATGAGAATAGAATATCTTTTGCTTGGTTTGACAAGCCAGAACTAGAACCAAATCCCAGGTTCTGGGATAAGCATCCCTCTCACAGCCTTTCCTGTGCCTCAGTGGGGCCTGATTTCCTTCTTTGCACAGTATCATGGTCTGAACATGAGGGACAGAAAACACTTTACCCTCAGGCTGGGTTGCAACCAGGTGTTTAGGGTCCTACATGTGGATGTAATTTCTAT
This sequence comes from Donacobius atricapilla, assembly GCA_013397315.1. Taxonomy (NCBI): domain Eukaryota; kingdom Metazoa; phylum Chordata; class Aves; order Passeriformes; family Mimidae; genus Donacobius; species Donacobius atricapilla. Next base: position 4,175,677 of record WBMY01010667.1, on the reverse strand, counting down.
TAAGATGGTATTTAACTATGATGATCCAGGGCTTCTTTTCAGCCACACATCCTCACCTCCTTTGGGTGCCTAATTCTCACCACGGGAAAAACATTTAGGAGTCTCCATCCTTTACAGCATTTGTTTGGTTAGTCAAGGTGACTTCCCAGTCAGAAAGAATCAGACCCTCATGCTGTGGCCATGCCATGGTCCCCACCTCACTCACCAACAGCTGGGGAGTCACAGCTGGATTCCTAGGGATCCATCAGTGAAACATTGGAAATGGAGTGCCAAAAATGAGCAGTGGTAACAGGGAAACCCCTTGGTGAACAAAACATTCTGTAAAAAGTGACATTGCTTCTCTTTCCTGACAAGGAAGCATTGATTTGTCATTGCTACGTGCACAAGTTAAAAGGATGATTATTCAGCAATTAGTACAAAAACTAGCCAAATACACATAGGGGTAAAGGTGCATCTTATGAAAGTTTTTATTCCTCAGTGAAAAAAAGACAAATTTTTTTTTGCCATATAATGCCTTATTAATGCTTAAATTTTTGAAACCTTTCTCTGTTTTTATTCCACAGGCAGTTCCAAGTTGTATATTTGCATTTCAAATTAATTTCTATTTGTGGTTTTCTACACTTCCATGAATAAGGAGTTGGATTCCAGAATAAGAATGCTGGACTATTATCCCAGGCATGAAATGTCAGGATGTGTATATTTACATTTCCTAAAGAATATATTACCTGGTGGCAAAATGATGATGGACAAAATATAATACACATGAAATATGATAGTATGAGATGTACAGAATTTGTAAGTCCTCTGAAACACACAGAAAAGATTTTCTGCCTAGAGAAACAGAAAACAATTTGCAAAATAGTAGAACAATGGGATGTGTTTAAGTCTGTATTAAGTCATTTTCAAGTGTCATCAAATGGATGAAAAAATCCATAGAATCCACACAGATTGCACGAGTTAACTATGTCCAGATTATGATTTACACTGGAAAGAGGATTATCCCTGCATTGCAATGGTGGTGGTTAAAATCAAGGCAGGGCTTGCTTTTCATCCAGTTGAAATGAAAACAGCTTAAACTGGACTGACTGGTTCATATAAGGTAGAGGTGAAATTCGAAAAAGGATGACCTAAAAGATGGAAACTCTAAGGTCTATTCAATAGTGTTTTTCAGATGGATGACTGTAATTTTATGTTTCCACTATGTTACATACAACATGATCCAAAATCCGTTAGATTCTTTCCTTTTGCGGAACTACAGGGTTGGGAAATGTTTCTGATTGGAACTTGAAACACACACACCTCACTCAAGAATGTCACTCTCATCAGATTCAAGAGCTCTCCTAGTAAAACACTCACTCTGTTACACACAGAGAATTAAAGGTTACCATTCCCATCTGAGATGTAGTCAGTGTTCATCTCAATAGGTGAGCTGTCTGCTACAACAGAAAATGAAAGTGCTTAGCTGAAGCCTTCTGTTTACTTTTTCTTAAATCACTTCAATTGGGTCATTTGCATCTCTCAAAAATTTCACTTAATCTCTTACTGATTGGCCAAAATCACCCACATTTTCTGGACTTTTCTGGACTCACTATAAATGCCAAAAGTCCCAATTCCAGTGATGCATGGACCAGTAAGAAATTTATGTTAGTCCTCTAAGCACACTGGTTTAAAAGTCCATTTCTTTCAGTGGCTGCCTGCTTGAAGCTGTCTTTCCATAAAAGTGAGACAGTAGACAATTTGATTTTTGCCATTTGAGGACTGCAAAGTAATAGTAAATGTTTTACTATCCATTTTATGTTTTTTAGTAAATGAAGTGCATAAAGGAACTAAGGAGATCATAGCATTTTCTGTATTTCTATTCCTTCTTTACAGCCCCCCAAACATTAGGTGAAAATCTGTAAATTTATCCATAATGTTCAATGATACAGCACATAGATTCTAATAGATGGTATTACAGTGCATAGATCTCTCAAAGCAGAGGCTGGTGAGAATGGATTTCACTGCACGTGGAGCTGGGAATGTACTTGTCAACTAAGTGTTTCAACAATATTAAATTCATATTAAAAAGAAAAAAATAGTCGTTCTTGGTGTAATTCCATGGGATTGCTAAGGTATCTGCCTGTCACTCTGAAAGAAATGGCTTATTTGAAAATGACATTTTTTCCATACCACAGACTGCATGGGAAGAACTGCAAAACTGCTCTACTGAAAATTGATTTTAACCCTATGTTCACTAACATGAACATTTGAAAGAAGAATTTTTAAAACCAATGATAAACTCCCATTTAGTGCCGAGTATGTATAAAAAATACTTCATGGAATTATTTTTTAAATACTTTTTTTTATCACTTGTGTCTCTTTGCCCTCCCTAATTACTAAATCAATACCTGTGGTGTGGAATTGTTTTTGCCAGAGAAAGCAATCAATGATATCATTAGAATGATACTCAATCTGAACTTACTTGCTTGGATTTAGATTTCAGGTTGGCTAAGCCACTCTCAAGACATGAAAGGGCTGCAATTTTCAGTTCACACAAGAGACAGTCACAAGCAAATTCAATATTGAAATATGGTGAAGCATTATTTTCAAATAACTTCAGCAGCAGTAAGCTGTTCAGAAGTAACTGAGAAGTGACCACAGAGAATATTTTTGAGCTATTTCATTACATTAAAAAAGGAATTTTCAACAGAATTCAAGCATAAAATGTGTACAACTGAAGAAGCACGAAAGCAAAATACTTGCCTTGCTGATTAACACATAGTATATTTATGAGGAGTCCTGGCTGTTGAATTGAAATTAGCAAAGCTAGATTAAGCCACCATCAAGTGACCTGACCGCCCTGGTCCCTCAGGACATCCTAGGATCGTAAGACATGGAGCTAATGAAATTTCAGACAGTTGGTGGGTTAAGTGAATAAGAGAGAAATTGCTTCTTAGGAAATTGAGACATGAGACAGTCTGGACATAATTTCAGTTTTCCATTTTACTAAAGCTGCTTTTAAGGTGAGCATGATGGCTCTATCACTCAGATACTAGTAGTCTAAGGGCTTCTTACAGATCTGCCTTCAAGCTAGGAGAACCAAGTGTGATGTTTCAAAGAACAAGAAGGAAAAATCATAGCAGCTCAAGTAGCTGCAATATTCCTCCTCTCTCTCCAATGTCCTTGCAAGACTTAAAGACCCTCCTAGCAGAGTCTGAGTACCCCAGAGCAGGCTTCAGAGTGCATCTAATCTTCACCAAAAGCATATTTCATATGTCTTACTTTTCTTAAAGTTACTCAATCCTGAACTAAGAATTTTGCAGTGATAAAACCACACTGGCTGGTGCAGACACACAGCATCCCACAACCGCAAGATCAGGATCACAGACATGATCATGTGGTGATCACTTGGGATAAGAGGGAGTCAGGATGTCTGTAGTCCAACCTCCTGCTCCAGGTGGGATCAGCTATGAGACCAGACCAGGTTGCTCAGGACCTTTATTGAGCTCCCTCAATTACATCCACAGCACTCCCTGCGGGTTTGCAGGAAGGCACTGAGTTTGCTCTTCAGTGACTTCCTCTCAGCCAAGACAAAATATAGGGAAAAGTGGAAAAGCCGACTGAGTCTTAGTTAAGCTGTCAGATGAAAACCATTTTTTTTTAATTTATTTACATTAGGCATGAATAGGCTCAAGCTGCAAGCAGCTGTCTGTCCACGACACAAAACTAGATGCTCTTACTAAAGCACCAGTCATGCCTGACTATGCAAAAATGACTAAGATGAGAAAAAAGTAGTTTACCAAGAATTGAAATGTAACAGCATAGGTGGGTGGCAAACCTAGTTTTGGCAGTAGGACTGGGTGTATGTTTACCAGCATATATGCATTCCTGTCCTGCTCTGCTAGTGGCTACTTTTTACCTTGGTATGTCTGTCATGCAAAGACCAACATATAGCCCCAGAAAGAAGGAAAGATAAAGAAGAAGGAGCAGTCCCCTGTGAGCAGAGAAGGAGAGAGACATACAGCCTTTAGGTTCAGAGGGATGTAAATGGAGTGTTTTGAAGAAAGCAGGAGTGAGTTATCTGAGGGAAAAACAAAGTTCATAGGCAAGGATCTGTTATACACAGCTTGCAAACACAGGCTTGTGATTTATTAGGAAGGCCCAGTTTATTGCTGTAAGACCTAAGCAGCGTGGCTTTCAAAGTTTCCAGTTTCACAAACATAGTAGATTATGCTTGTTTTTCTCTGGCCACGTGTTTGACCCAGATCCAAAGCTCAGTGGAAGCAGCATTAGAAAAATACTCACTGCTATAAAATCACAAACAGGTGATAAGAGTCTTTCTTCACACAAAGCAGATATGATGAGTGCTTTTGAATAAGCTACACTGCTGGGGTGATGGTATTGATTGGGAAAAGAGGGATAATCATGCACTGATTTTACTTTTTTTTTTTTTTTTAATCAGATATGCTCCTGAATTTTCTAAGCAAGAAAATCTAGTGGATAAATTTATTACAACAGTATAAATTTATGCACTGACTGAGTCAGTTGTAGCTAGTATTTTTACCTTTCCCGTTTCAATTTTTTTTTTTTTGCAGTGGGACAACATTTGTGATCCTTCCTGGAGGTGGCTGCATCTCAGGAGTGAGACATCTGAATGACCAATTCATCTTGCCTGCATAGTGTGATACAAATGCATCAGGATTGATTTCTCTCTTTATTTATTCCTGCATTATGTATACCTGCATGTGTGTATACACATGTGAGATAGCAGCAGCCATGTTTATTGTATTCTTTCATACAATGGTAGTGCCCAGAACACTTAGGGATTATCCTGTGCAAAAACCTTTTAAAGGTTCCAGAAGTACAAAGCAGCGAATAAACCTCAAGAAACTGTTCTAAAACACTTTTGCTTCTGCACAGGGCCATAAAAAGAAACAATTCATGCTCTTGTCCATCTCTTCTTTTTACCCCAAGAGGCATCACTATGGGATTTGATTCTTTTTTTCAGCGTGACCCACTGAATGGTTCAGAACAGTGACAAGAGCTCTCCAGGAAGCAGAGATGGGAGTGCTAATGACATGGTGGATCTGCTATCAGAGCACCTTGCAGACTGCTGCTCAGACATGTTGTGACAGCCAGATTCCTCTTTGACCTTCCTCTGCTGCTCAGAGAAAGGAGACTCCAGACCAGGTCTCTAAGCCTGAGGAACCGGATACACAGGGCCCAGGATACCATCTGAAGATACCTGTGTTTAGAGTATATCCTCCCACTCAGAGCCTTGCAAAGCTCTCATTACTGCAGTGTACTTGTTATTGCTGAACAGAGATCAAAACAGTATCTTGATTTTTGACTTATTTGTTCAGATTCATGTAAGGCATTATCAAAGGTATAATTTGCTCAGTCTCTCTGTGCGATCTCCAGAGTGAAGTCATGTGGAGTGGAGTCAGATCCCTTAAGAGTCCTAAAGAATGCAGGTATATTCCATACTTATCCTTCATACAGAGAAGAACGATGTCTAGAACAGTTACAAAGGCTGGATTTGTAACAAAGTGTGTCAGGACTGGAAGGATGTGTGGCAGATATTGTGGAAATAAACTTGCAGACAGACGACTGCAGTGAAGAAGTGCCAGTCACTTTGGCTGATTCCATGGTCACAGCAAAACATAAAGGCAGAAATATCTGCTCTGCTCCGAAGAGTTTCTTACCAATCCTGTTTGAGTGCAAGCCTCACACAATATCTACAAGGGTAAATATAGATTTTCTCTGTGTTAATCTGGTGGAATAAAACTGATATATCAAAAAAATGTAAAATAAATCTTTGTTTTGCTGTCCCAAGACGGATATGTCACAGAAATAGAGTATGGCTGATACCCATATGGAAACAGAAGAGTTCTTGCTGTGTAGAGCCACAGCCATAAGTTTTAGGCCTCTGTTTAAGCTGGCTAGGCTAAACCACCTAATTAAAAAATCCTTTTTCAAAGCATAAAGCTGCATGGCAGTTTTCATAAAAAATACAGTTTATTTGTCAATTAAGTAAGACCAGGATTTAAATAATTCTGATGATTTCACCAGGAGCACTTTTTCCCCTGGTTAATTCTTAAGAGAACAGTATTATGCCTTAGTTTCACATGCTAGGAAAGCCTCTCGCTGGTGTTAGCAATAGCCCTCTTCCTCACAAGCCTCATCCTCTATTTCCCAGCCTGTGTCCTTTGCTATGTCAAGACGCTCTTTTCTACTCTTCCTTTATTGACACAATCTGTTTTCTCCCAGTAGTTACAGGGAACTGATATAGAAAGAAGTTGGCTCGACTGCCAGAGTATTTGCTTCATTAAAAGGCTGTCTCATCAAAGAGCCATTTACATGTTCTTCCTGCTGCCACATTACCCGTCTTTTTGTAAGAAGCAGAGCTCCGGAGAAGTGTCTTAGCCTATAAAGTAGACAAGTGCACTCCAGATTCTCACCTAATCAATGCCAGCATTATCCACAGAAATCTCATACTTTCTTAAAACTCATCCCCGTGCTTAACTTCTTCTCTAGCATTCCTGGAGTCAAACTGATGCTTTGTGGATGCCTCAACACTACACCCTGACACACAGATGTAAAAAAAAAATTAGCCAGGGCACAGATCTGGGCATGGATTTCTGAGATTGCTTTCTTTAGGTGAAGGTCAGGCACTGCAGTTTCATTTTTCACAGGCAAACAGGATGCATTTCCATCCCAGCTGAATGGAGTGCATGCTCTGCAGCAGTAACACAGGCTGATCTGTTTTTGAAAGCTGGACAGTCTCAAACCCTGTGTATAAATTCTAGTTTTTTCTTTCTGCTTCCAGCCCACAAGAGAGATGCACCAGCATTTCCATAAGTTGGTGTAGCCCTCTTTCAGACACTAGGCTGCTATGAGACTCAGATACCCAGTGAGAAGATTCTGGGCAATCAGCAGAGTCATTGGCTCCATGACAATCCAGCTCTATTCCTTTGGCTCACAAACTTCAGCATCACCCATGAGACTTATTTGGAACATATCAACTTTTTCCATAAGATTCAAAATAACAATAAAAAAGGCAAAATATGAGGTTTTTTGATAATTTTTTCTTTGTTTTCTGCAAGTGCAAATCATAGTATTTTCCAGTCTGTTCTGTAGTCAAAAATATTTTAAAGGTGTATGAAGCAGCCATGGAAACAGGTATTTGCAATGAAAACAGCCATTTAAATGAAAATGTCACCTGCATCCCTCCTTGTCACAGACTGCTCAGGAAACTGGGCTGTTCCCTTACTTTCTGCTTTTCAATCTGGCACCCATGGCCAGACCTCCATCTTCCACTTTGAGGTATGTGATGGGACAGTCAGCCTGAATTTTCCTTTTTCCTTTTGGCTGTTCTTGCGGACAGACTTCTTCCAATAAGTCCTATGAAGAACTTCCATTCCTTGTAGGGATGCTAGAAATAGCAAAAACTGCATTTTTAACCCTTGACCCATCAGCCCATTCTGGTGTAGTGGCTACATAGCAGGAAGCTAGGATATACCTTCATTTCTTCCCTCACAGGATCTGGGAGGTCACCTCATCGCTGCCTGAAAAAGGTTTCATGAGGTTAAAAAAAGAGGCTGCCCTCACTGCAGCCCTTACTGTTGGTTAATCTGTTCTCTCCATGATAGACTCCTCTTGGGACCATGTTGACTTGGAAATCAGAGCAGTAATATTGTCAATCAATACGCCTTGAAGCCAAGCAATTAACAAGTCTGAAACTGTGCTTTAAGACTATGTTTTATCCTTATTTCTTTAGTGACTGTACCTCTTATTTAAGCCAAAAGCAGATTTCATGTGTAGCAGGTCAGGAAGTGTGTCTAACAAAAAATGGTATCAAAGATTAGGATGCAGACAGCTACATATACTCCAGACATAAAAGTTAAGGAATGAAAGCCCTTGTAGTTCTTGCTGACTAAAATCAGATGAGATTGAACAAGCACCAAACCATTGGAATTTCTGGTTTGCACCATAAAAATAAGAAAATGTTTAAATTGTGCAGGTCTACAAAGTATCCTCAGTCTTTGCTTCTAAAGACAAATTTTCTGGACAGCCAGCTGAACACTTCTGTGTCTCTCTTAATTTTGTAATCCACAACATAGCCATGAAATGCAAAGGGTATTTCTCACAGGTATCCACCTGTTAAAATCAGAGTCCATTTGCCAGCTTCCAGCTGTGAAACGATGTGGCACCGGGGAAACACCAGGTGCTGGTGAGAAGCCCTTTCTTCACATGGTGCACTCAAAAATGACATGAGTGACTCTGTGGCCGTAACAGTAGGTGGAGACAGAGAAGTTTCCAACCAGTGACATTTCAGAGGCACTTTGCATCTGAATTGCACTTTGGTTTACCAAAAATGTAAACAAACTGGAAAGACCCAAAATGCTCCGGCAATAACCAAAGAATATAAACCCTCCTGGTTGAGGAAACAGGCTCAGGAGTAATGACACTTTTCCCTCAGACTGAATTGAAGCAGTGTTTTGAGTCACTTGAAGTAGGATTTAATTTTTGTTCTCCCAGAACCACGCATACAATGTCACAGTCTCTCTCAAGCCTACCTATCATTCTGAAGTTAGAAATTCAGGTTTGAATCTGAAAAAAAAACCCAAAAAAACAAAAACCAAGACATTTGGAAACAGCTTCAGTTTTGTGGATTTTTCTTCTTCATTAGTTTCGGTCTATTGAACAAATTTTGAAGCTGCAAATGCTTGGAGTGATCAGCATCCAACATTTCATTAATAGCTCTAGTGATGAAGAGTGCAGCCCAGGCAATACTCATAACAGTAGGTGAACATCTTTATAAATCCTGAGCAGACACCAAAACCAGATGTGTAATGGGGTACAATACAGACCATTAGATTATAAAAACCCACAACTTTCCATGTTTTTATTCAAAGCCGCATTTGGGTTGTGTCATCTCAGTTTATTGCATTTTCTCATATATATTGTACTTTTAAAAAAAGTTGTCAAATTATAGTTTTTTTGTCCCTCTTTGGGGAGATAAAATTGTGTATTGCACATTTCTAGGGTTCCAAATATGAGATCTGTTGGTGGCAGATATTCAAAAGCATGAACAACCCATGTTGCAAGAATCACCAGCAACACAGGAGGCAGCCAGCTGCAATGATCTGAAACTCTACATTTTCTACAGCTCATCACTGGCTTTAGTCATGCTAAATTATCCTTTTAAACACATCTTCTACCAAAGAGAAAACTGTGTCAAACCATGATGATAAAACATCAGATGAACGTCACTGCCTATTCCAGACATTTTGCCTTAAATCACTGCTCTGAATATTTCCAAATTGCCTAGAGGATGCAGGAAAACCTTCTAGTTTGGAAAATAAGTTTGATAAGTTACTGACCCACTAACACTTTACACAAATGAAGTTTCAGTCCAGGAAACCTTTTCTCATGCTTCAAAACTACATATTGCTGCACCTGACATGACTGTTTACACTTTTTCAAGAATTTCACCTCAGAAAGTTGTTATTTGCTCTGACCTGTAGAACTAAGTAGCACTTTCTCAAGACCATTATAAGCACTTATTCTGTATGTTGCTGTTTTAGAAAACAAGTAAATACCACAGAAGGTTTTTTTGAGATAAGCTTTCCTTTTCTCTTCCATGCCTGACACTTCCACGCTGGAAGTAAAATGTAGCTGAGACACAAAACTGTCAAAATGAGAGTTAAAAAACTAAAGTTGTTTAAGATGTTTGAATTCTTTCATATATGAAAATATATATTTTTACTTTGTACTATAAATAGCCATGTCTCCATTTGTACTATATAGAGGAGAAAAAAACAAAACAAAATAGGAAAACCTCTAAGAAAATTTTAGAGGAATAATCAGGTTTGTGTTTGGGTTTCTTTTCTTTAATTATTGTTATTTTTAATGACTGACGTGTCTTATGGCTCTTCAGAATTAAGTAGATCACCTTTCTGGGTGACAAAAAACAAAACAAGGAAACATCTTTTTCTAGCCTTGTAAGTCAAACCTTTTTAAGTTTGGAAGTTTTATTTTTCCTGCAACACCTGATACCCTTAACTGAAGACTAAAATATGTTTTTGTTCTTCTAATGAAAGTTCATTCCATGTTTCATGTCCTTGGATTAGGACAGCTTTCTCAACAGCTGATTCACAGGTTGTGTCTTCGACTACAAAAAGGGATTGAGGGCCAGTGAGCAGGATGGTGTTAGCCACAATGTATAGAGTTGCTGACAACTGCTTAATTCAGGCCAGTGTTCAGATTGTTCCAGTTCATTCTGGAGATCAAACACAATCTAAGGAGCTCCTTGTTTGTCCCCTGTGGCTGGTGCTTTGGAACTGAGCAGCACAGTGAAAGACATGCATAGCTATGAGAAAAGTTTCACTTTTATTACAGATTTTCCCTATGTGACTTAAAATTGTTATTCATAAACCTGAAAATACATTCAGCATAACTCTTTAAATGTCCAGAAATAACTACAATTTGCTGCATTTGAAACGTACTAAGGTCCCACAAATCTCAAAGCAGTCACTGTTCTATAAAGCAGAATCTCAGGTAAAAATTTTTCTTAGCCAACATTGGACTAATTTTTTCTCCTGTAAAACAAAAATTACAAATCTAAGCCCTCTTCCCAAAAACACAATGGAGAAAATAAATCCATCATCTAGTAAGAAAATTGAGTAAAACTGGAGCAAACCTTTTTTTGAAAAATTTAAATACCATGAGTATTTACTGGCTATGCTATGCATAGCATTGATTGGCCGGCAGTGCAAAGGCAAGTGTCACAGTATTCTAACAAAACTACTTCTAAAGCTGACAGAGAACAATGCAGATGCCAACAAAAGGAGTTTAAGCAGCTTTTATTTTCAGCTATGTAAAATGTAACATGGGCATTCTCATGCCTAAAATTTGAGGGGAGTGTGAAAAAGGTTTATTTCTTGAGTGAGGTCCTAATCAGCTGAACATAAGGCATTTCTTCACTCCTTTTCTGAGAGGCACAAGGGAACCTTGTGACAAATAACACCATTTAAAGGCATGGTGTTACCTTGCCCACAGTAATCTACATGACATCCTTTTGTTTTAAAGGCATGGCCTACAGCGGGGTAGAACAGTGGCAGGATAAGCTACTGCTTACATCCTGACAAACATTCTTCCACGTTGTTTGGGAGGAGAACTCACATTGTCTGACCAGGGAAATTTACACACAAGTCATAAATCTAGGGATGGGGAGCAATGCCCAGAGGGCATCAATGCACAGTCACCAGAGAGGGGCAGGTGCTAGGTCAGGTGTTTGGCTCTTGGGATACTTTTTCTTATTACTTGCTCCAGTTCTCTATCCTGCTAGCTCAACTCAAGTCTCAAAATATTAAAAATAAATAAATTTATGAGTATGCATTTGATACTCTGTCCTTGCAGCTGGGAAAGGAATCTGACCATTGTTGTGATTAGTCATTGGAAAAAGTAGACTTTAAAAAAAATCTTTCAATTTAACTGGTCCTTCACCTCCATGGCTCTGAGCTACTTTAGTCCCACAGCTGCTGATCCACCTGATGCTTGACTCCTACCTTTTAGCCCAGGCTCTTCCCTTCAAGCTCTCTCTAGAACCTTGTTCCCGCAGATCATACAAGGCTGTCCATGAGCCTTATCCTTACACCCATAAAGCATGCACTTGCTTAAAAATAAGGAAATAACTTTTTGTAGGAGAGAAGAAGGTGGCAAAAAAATTAAAACCAGCAATCCCTATGAGAAAAAAAAATTTAGAAATATCCATATTCCCTCAGCTGGAGGAGATTATATGCACAAATAACACATTCATAATAAACGTAAATATTCAAAAATACGAAGTGCTATTTTGGTAATTTTAACTCAGCCTTCATTAATTTCTAATGTATAGTTCTCTGCAGTATGAGATGCCCTGTAAACAGAAAGATGTGTTTCAACATAGGAAAGAAACCCCATGTTTTCTGAACAAGCTGCAAACCCAACAGCTGGCTCCCATGAGAGCCATGCTCTCAGATTTATGCTGTTGAGCACTGGCAAATGGCCCTGTAAATGGGTGCTGTGCTTTAGCAGGCTCAAACTCACAAAAATTTTGTCTGTGGCACTCCTGAAAAAATGAATTCCACCATGAAGGAACTTTCGTCCGTAGATGGGTGCAGCCTGCCTTGAATGATGATACAATCTACGTACGTCCTGTGTGGGAAGTTAGTGGATTTTGCTGTCACAGCTGTAGCTGCACTAATGAGGCACCAGCAGAGAACTCCTATGTGTCAGGGTAATTTGCAGCTGGATCTCTCCTAAAAAGACCAGGATATGCCATGAGGCAGATGTTTGCCAAGAGATGACAGAGAGGGCAATTTTGCAGCTAAAGGGAATCTTTGGAGATTAAAGAATGTGTGGGTAAGAATCTGCTGGGGTGTTCTTCGAAAGCTCATGAGGGTGAATGGCTACATGAGACTTATTTTAGTGGGGCTGAAAATATTTCCCAGCTTGTATGAAATCCACTCACCTTGTCCATTGCTGATGGTGTGGCTGTTTAAATGCAGGAGATCTGAGGGGTGGAAAACTGTGAGCAGACCTGAAGTAAACCAAGAATTCAAAAGGAACTGAAGAACAAAAAACTAATTTCCTTGGGCATGAGATGGGAGGCTCAAAGGTTCTAAAGGCATGTTCATTTGGAAAACTTAGTAAATTTAGTATTTTTAGAATCACTCAACATATCCTATATATATATTAATATTTACTGAAAAAATATTCTCCCAGCAAAATAAAGTTTCCTCTTTAAATGACCACATTCAAAACCATTATTTAGATCCCTGGGTTCTAACCTTCCCTGTGCCACCCTCCCCTCCAGTGTCTTACATGCTACAAAGCAGAGTTATAGTTCAGCAACTGGTTCCTATCCAGCCTGTATTAGTGCAACTCAGCTATTAGTATTGTCCAGAAGAGATTAATATTAACTGAAAAAAAAGATAGCTTGAGGTACGTAGCTCATTAAAACTGGTGACACTGCCCTTAGATGAACAGCTGGAATATTCATGCCATATTTCATGCCATGGTTTTACTCCCATCACTAAGATAGCTCTGGTAGTAAAGTGGTTGTACAAGCTTATTCTCAACCCAGCTACTCCAAAGTAATGTAATTTAACCAAGCAGAAAATGGTGAAAGTCTACCTGCAATGCTGGAAACAGAGCTTAATCACTTTGAAATTATTCTGTTTGAGTGAACTCGAACTTCCTTCCCTTCTCTCACCAAAGAGAGAAGGGAAGGAATAAGTCAGTCAGCAGATGAGACTTACAAGGAGAAACTGTACATCTGCAGGTGAGCAAAAGCTCATATTTGAGCTTCTAAATTCATGGCAGTCACTCATGAAACAATCAAAAGAAGCAACAACAGAAATTAAAAATATTTTGCTTTTAATTACCTGTTTTCATTACACAACTTCTGGTAAAACTAGTTGAAGTGTCTGAAAATATGATAAACAATTAATTAATTTTTCAAACTTCTGTGATTTTGTAAGAAGCAAAAAAAATTAGAATGGCAGCTCTTTTTCTTCAACTGTAGTGAGGTTTTTATAATTGCTTCAAGGAGGCTGCATATTCCCCTTTTCCTAAATGGGCATCAATTTGTTGTTGATATTAACCAGAAACTACATTGCACATATTTAAGGAACGCTATGCTGATTTGATTGATTTTTTCCCCTGAATATTGGGTGTTTGGCTACAGTCTGACCAAGAATATCTTTTTGAATCAGTATAAAATGTTTAATTTTTAAAAGTATATTCTACATAGAATGAATCTATGTATATATCTGCTATCATAATCCAGATACACACCACATAAAACAGCAATCTTTCCACAAATTTAAATAAACACCATATGATCATGACCACGTTGCATTAAGAGTTGCACAATCAGCTCCCAGTTTTCCATATCAAGAGCACATTCTCTCCAAAAAATAGCTTTGTTTAGATATATTTAGTTTTCAAATACTTTAGTCACTATTTCCTTGCTGTTTGTTTCCATACCTAAGCACCGATAAAGCAAGACCTATTATTTATTGAGTTACCACTGAATCTAAAAGTGCATTTCTTCTTTTCTCAAGGTGTGAAGCTAAGCATTCTTTTTATAGCTATGACAGTTTCAACTTCAATGACATTTTCTTGATTAACCAGAACAGGAAAATTCATGTTTCTGCATGAAAATATCACAAGTCTTTTACAGTTGCTTTTTTTTTTTCTTTCTTTATTTTCTCCTCAGAGGAAGCTGATTTTCTGAAAGGAAGAATCTCCTCCTATGGCATTAGTATTGATCAAAGTGAAATTGTTTTCTTTGTTTTGTAAAGGGTATATATCCCATGGAACTGTCAGAGCTACATAGCTATTTTTTAAGACTGAAAATTATGGCATGCCTGATCCTGTCTGTCTGAGACCATAAATTAGCAGCAGCCTAAAAGCTCTCTCATCTCAGAAAAGGACAGCTAACAATGATGTCTTAGGCTACAGGAGACATCAACAACACAGCTGATTCCTTCTTACTAAGAGTTGTGTTACCGACTTTTTGCTTGATTTAAAAAAAAGTCAAGAAGTTATCATTGACTCAAGTTCCCGAGCTTTGACAGAAATTGCATGTGATTTATAGTCAACAAGTTCTCTGATAGGGACCTTAAACCATGCAGTAAAACTCCATGAAGGGAACTTTATCATTCATCAAGGATTACTCTTCCCTCAAGACATACGATGAGGGAACAGGGGCAATTAGGGAATGAGAATTACTGTGTTGCTTACCAAACAGAATTATTCTAGGGATTTTTTTGAATTGGACACTAGGGAGCAGCTGAACTTTACATACTCTTGTGGACCTCAAGAGAGCCTGTTAAAATTTCACTGTAGTTAAAAATGGCCAAGAGCGGAAAAAATAAACTTGAGCTGCAAGGAATGGAGATCCTAGTGACTCTTGGATTAAAGAGAAAAAATTAACAAGTTTATTTTAAAAAATACTACCTCTGTGATCATTACAACAGTGCACCAAATGGTTTATTACTCACAGTAAATGTAAATCTGACACTGCACAAAGCCCATTGTGTTTCATGTCAGGGAGACTCAGTCACCTGTATGACTCATGAGACACTGCAATGTAGAAATCTGATACAGAATAAGGATCCTGGGCCTCATCTCAGTGTGTCTCTGAGAAGACATCTTTCCTCAAAGCTGGGTGCTTCAGAAAATCTGACTGACAAAGGGAATCCAGAGCTGTCTGCCAAGCTGTGAAGACTTGTGCTGACAAATTTTTTCATCTAAGCCTAAAGCAACATTTAAAATACAAAGATCTCATACAAACCCAATGCACGTCCAACATCTGCACCTAAGGAGACTGTAATCCAGCAACAGGGAATACAATAAGAAGGGAATCTGATGAACTTCAAGTTGACATGTACTGGAGTATCACTGACAGACATATCCATTTATCACTCTGTTAGGATTCATTCATCCCTCAGATAATTAGCACTTGGTTTGTAAAGGCCTGTTACTCACAAAAAGCATCTGATTACAGGTCAGATTGAATATTCCCAGCAAGTTTGACAGCTGAAACCCACACTATACTTAGGTGACTTGAGAAGATATGGTTCTAATGCTGTTGCTTTGGTACCTTTGTATGGTAAAGGCTGATGGCTGGATCTGTGAATGTACTTCAGCACACTGGAACATGTGCTCCCAACTCCAGAACCACAGCCCTTGATCCCTGATTTCAGTTTCCACTTCTCCCTCCAGTCATCTGTCAACTACACAGTGATCAATTTTAGTCCTCTTGGGCATTCAGATTCCTACTGCTGAGCTTGAATAGGGCTGTTCTCATCATAACAGAGTATGACCTGGAAGCCCAGATCCTCATGAACATCAGACTTGTTCCCCTGCCAAAAGCTGTACGTCATGAATACACCCAGGACATACGTTGAGCTCTGTATAAAACTTTTCCAGATAAGCTGGCATTGATACCTTCCCCTTTTCAGTGATTTCTCCTAAATTCATCCACTTATGCAGAATAAGAATTGTAAAAAATAAGAGCTAGATCTAATCAGCTCCTTTCCTAACAAGGATTCAAATTCACATCTTCCTTGACAGAAAAGCACCCTAATTACCAAGCAACAGGCAATGCTGAAGCATGAGGATGACATTTCTCCAGCAAGAAAGGCCTCACAGAAGCCAGAAGTATTTATCCATTAATAAACCAGAGATTGTGTCATTAAACATACTGAAGATGGATGCAGCAACCAGCTCCCAAATGCTGGAAAACCTTGGCTAGTGTTTGTTAACAAATAGTAATCACCTAAGAGTTATTTTCTTTTGCTCTACTGCAGACCTAAGATTCTCTGTTATACCAGAAAAACATGTATGCAAAGTTCAAGGTCAAAGGAGAACCTTAAACGTTAGGAGTCGCAGTACAGTCTGTGGCAGGAGTCATTTCAGTTTACCCCATTTCTTTCCCAAATTGTTTGATTCTGTTTTTCTTCACTTCTTGCATCAACAACACAGCGCCCTCTGTGTAACACCCAAGAGAGGCAAAGTTGTATCATGGTTTTCATCCCTCATTACTATCTGTCCTCATTAACTTCATCCCTTTTATCCAGTTTTGGTCCAAACATAAATATCAACAACCTGATTAACTCAATTTGGATGCAGAGAAATGCAGAGATGCTGGGCTCAGAGCAGACCTGGCCACAGCAGAATTTTTTTCTTCCTCCTTCTCTACCAGGGCAGTACATCCATGTACAAAACTGGAGAAGCCCTGCAGAACATCAGGCTGAAAAAAGCAGTAGCAGTAGAATTTCAAACAAAGCTCATGTACCCATTCAAAAAACTTGACAGTGTTACTGCAGTGTATTTCAGACAAATGGAGAAACTGAGACACGAGTCAACTAAGTGGACACTGCAGTAAAGTACAATAGCAGAGAACAGAACCAAGAGAAATTTCTTGGTGTCATAAAGTTCCACTTTATTTGCAAGACTATCCATTCTTTCTCCAAAGCAATACTTCAATGAATTTTGTTAACTGATCATCAGCTTGAGCCCCCTCTGTAATACTATGAATCTGAATCCATTAAAACTTTAAAGAACCACAGGAATGTCAAACAAGCACATCATCTAATTATGACACAGGAAGAATCAAGGGGTGAAGAAGTGTTTCTTTCCTTGCTCAGCTAAATCTTTATGGTATTTAGCTGATGCACAGAATTCAAGTATTTTTGAAATAATAGTGACAAATTAAATTTGGCTCATCAAGTTTCATACCCCTTGGCACGGTAACTCCCTTGACAACTGACCTTCTATTGGTTCTCAAATTTAAAGACTGATCTTATGTAGCCATGAAGCAGATGGAGATGAAAAATTATGGTTTTTAAAGGTAAAGATGGTAGAATATATTATTTTGGAAGTACAGGAAGTCAGTTTTGCTCATGCATAATATTTTTTCACTTCTATCGATTATTATTATTACTACTACCATGATTTTATTCTTGCTGCAAGTTCCCCGTACTTCTCAGGCTGCCTGGAGAGCACTTACACTGACACTTCCTCAAAGGCACCTGTGACAAGAAGCACAGCGTAAAGCAGCTTGATTCTGAAAGGCCAATTCTGGGCAGAGAATTTGATTTTAAACAAATGCTGTGTCCTAGAAACACACACACACAGACACACACACAGATTCAGCCTCTACCTGCCACAAGTGCAATATATCTCAAAGAGAAATCTAGCACCTAGAGGGCAGGCTAACACTGGCGAAATAACACTTCACACAAAGTGCACGGTCTTCCCGAATATGGTGTGCCCAACATTTTGCAGTCTCTCCACCCAGCCTCTCTTTATGGCATTAGGTCTCATTTACACGTAGATCACCCGAAGGAGTAAGGGAACATACCTGGAAAGTACAGGCCAGCCTGTTAAATGCACACACTTTGCTCTCAGTTATGGTGACAGCCTAACTCCAGCAGCAAGCAGTAAGATCTCAGCTCTGTATTGTGCCGTTCTTCATCTGAATGCATAAAGCTCATTCACTTTTACTAGTCACTCCTACATGACTTTCATCGATATCCACAATTATATTCATCTCTGGATTTTGGGAAGGAGGAGCCATATGAAAAATACCCACCGTTTGAAAAAATATGTCATTTGTGTTACTTTACTGGGCAAACCTGTCATGGAATTTTCAGTGCTGGCTGCATAGGCTTGCATAAATGGCACAAAAGAAATTAAGCATTTCTCTGATCACCAGCTGCTGCTTCCTTTCCCTGCTTCTCTCCTTGTTCCCACACAGAATCCCACTGGGGCCAAATCAGAGGACGGCTAGATGAGCAGACTTGGGAAACCTATATTTTTAATCCAGTGTGTGTTGCTAGCCTTTGCTGCCACTTGACCTATTGCTTAATTTCCATTTCTCTGGTTGCCCTCTGCCTGTCCCACCTGAAGAGCTTTCACTACTCTGTTTGCCTGTGGTAGAGTCACATCCCACCCCGGTTCCCCCAGCAAAGGTCACCTGGTGCCGCTGGGATCTTATTTATGCTACACTCCCTCATTTCTGCAGTGTTCCTCCTGAGTAAGATGGAGAGGACTGGCCTGTCCTGCCCCGGGAGTGCCAGAGAAGGTTTTGGGGCAGCAGCAGCGCCCTGTGACAAAGCTGCCGCCCCCCTGCCTGCAGGGGCACCGCCAACATTCACAGCGCGCCGCAGTCACCCACAGATGAGTCAAAGCTGAGGCAGGATCAGAAAGCAGAGCTGCACTTCCCAACTGGCAATCTGACCATTTTGCAGCCTTTTGTAGGAAGGGCCTCACAGTGACTTTTGAGGAATAAGATATTATAAAAACCCCAGAAGAAAAATAATAATACAGGCTTGATTGGAAGGGAAGAAAGTCTTCTATACTGCATCATGGCTTCCTGGGGTCTCCTTTATTTCATTCATTGTCCTCAGAATTAAATGATACTCGTTTAAAATTACTAGGTTCATGAAGCATAATGTAAAATTAAGGGATATGTCAACTTCAAATACACAGTTCTCCATCACAGCAATTAATTGCTGAAATTAGTCATTGTTTCATAAACTGAAAGCAAGTAAAATATATGTTTGCAATTGACAAAAATGTCAACAATATCCTTTAATTATTTTTCCAACTAAGTCATTAGTATTTTCTTTACTCTTATAAAGACACATTTTTCATAGTATAGTATTAGCTCACAGATATCACCACCTCTGCTTCCCAGGTTGACGCCCTCCCTTTTTGTGCTGAATAAATAGCACTAAAATACAGCAATTAAAAATAAAGGCCACCTTCAGGCTGTACGAGTGGCTCCAGATTTACTTCAGCATGAATAAAAGCAGAATTGTGCCTACCTTTCTAACTAGGTTCAGATTATTTCCTTTCTTAATTTTGCCTGTGACTATCATGGGGCCATAATGAAGCCAAGCCATGCTTTTCAATGGTATGGTAGGAAGGAATCATTATTCTATTTTTTCTTACTATTTCTTCTAGATTTATGATGGTTTCAGAAGTTCATTTGTTCTTGCCTGCTCCAGACGTGCATGGACTGAAAGGATGCGCTTTAAAGAGAACACTCTGCCACTGAGAACATCCATGGGCTAA
The DNA here is from genome assembly GCA_013397315.1 of Donacobius atricapilla. Lineage (NCBI taxonomy): Eukaryota > Metazoa > Chordata > Aves > Passeriformes > Mimidae > Donacobius > Donacobius atricapilla. The sequence continues at coordinate 4,156,057 of WBMY01010667.1, read as the reverse complement.
GAACATGCTCTGCCTTAATGCCCACAAATTGTCACTCTGAAGTCAATTACCACTGAGCACAGACAGGTCATGTGCATTCAAGCAGTTATAACTCATTCATTTTGCTAGTTGTGATCTTGTAATATTGACCAACTCAGACAGAGCTTTTTGACCCTTCTAAAGCCACTGTTAATGAAAATGAGATTTGACCTTGTGAAACTGCAGCTGCGGCTGGTTCTTTCAAACTACTTTTCAAAATACTTGTTCTTTTAAAAATACTTTAAGTCTGGAATAAATAATTGGAAGTATCTTCATTTTCCAAGCCTTATAGCAATGCCTAGGTGAGTGAGCCTTGCTGTGCTTTTTAAGAAGTGAGGCCCGTGGCACAACATACACTGACTCTCCATCCATGGTGCTTTACAAAGCAGAGGTACCTTTTAAATGTAGCTGCTGCTGGGCACTGCAAAGTCCGTGCATCCATCCTCCAAGGCTGCCTGAGAGCCCTTACCTTTGCACCAGGGTCTGTCTGCAGCTGCAGGTGCAAGGAGTGCTCCTTGCACCGACAGCCCCCCGAGCCTTAGGGAAGCTCCCACCCCACAACAGTCTAGGAAGAGGAGAGAGAGAAAGAGAGGCTTCCAGTGAGCTTGGACAACATGAAGAAATTCCACTCAGAAATACTGTAATCTTTCAGCTACTTCATTTAACCTGTGAACTTAAAGGCGCCTGAATGGATGCTGCACTGGAGCAGCAGCTCATCCTCAAGTCACTCACAGCACAAGCGCAGATCCAACACCCAAATAAATCCTTTCAGCCCTGCCTCTGGGAACTGACACCTCACAGAGAATCCAGACATTTCAGAGCTATAAGGCACTTGTATTTTTTCCCCTCTAAGCTATACTATAGTTTGGTCTTACTATGAATAGCTTTAAATGAATACACATCAGCCAAGGGAATTCCATTCCTAGACTGCTGGAAGGGTCAGGACTCTTACTTCAAAATTAATTAGTGAATATTAATTACTCAACAACAGTTATGAAACATTTAAAAGGAAAATGAATATCCAGAAATACTATTAGTAAACACATTCCTGAGGAAATTATTTAATTAGTATTTAATTACTGGTAAAGAAATTTATTAGTTGCTAAACATTAATTACATAAAGCACCACTTTTAAATCACTGGTGCTGATCATAATTTAAAGAACTATTTTTATCTGTGTATTTATTTCCCAGTGTTAAGTGGATTGTTTCTCATTAAGAGTAGAACATAGTAAATGCTTTATACATGGGATTGATTGCTATTGTACCTTGACCCCAGCTGCAAGCCTGGCATCTTAGACACCAAGACACAATTCTTGTCATTTTGGACTTAAAAAGCAGTTTTCTGATGTGATACCAGAAAGACATTTCTGTCATCTGTACACACCAATACTGCACCTTAATTGAAGAAATAGGAACTAATTAGCCAAGGTGCCCTGAATATTCAATAGCTGATACAAGGAATTGCATCAAAAATCATATTTGAACCCAGGCCTCTTCCCACTGATTTCTACCCCTTTCATAACTGAGATGACTTCAGCAAGAGCACCAGGAATGCTTTGTCGCCTGCACAACCAGCCCTCACCACGATGATACTCCTTTGAGAGGGTGTTACACTGAGTAATAAAATAAATCTTAGTACAATTTCTGTAAGCAGTGTGGGGACTGGGAAAGCAATACTTATTTTGGTGTGTTTGCAGTTTTTGAGGTGTACTGATGGTTCTTGTGTTCTGCCTAGAAACAGAAAAACAGTAGTTTCTCCTAAGTCTTTATATTGGACAACCTGTATGGTTGCATTTAGAATTAGATTATCCAAAATATTGGGAACAACAATGGAATACAGTGGTCACTGAGGAATGAGTATAATTCCTCTGTTTTCCAAAGGATATCTGGTATTGCCTAAGGTTTCCTTCCATTCTTCCATCTGCTTAAAGGTATTTAAAAGCAGCTTGACTTCTACTAGGCTTAATTACATTTCTTATCTTACAGATATCCAGTTATGACTTTTCAAAATTCTTTGCAATTTCAAGATGAAGCAGGAACAAAAAACTGTATTTGCTCATGACCCAGATTGCTTGGTTGAAAAAAAAAAAAATCTCCTGCTGTTTTTTAATTGGAACCATCTGTTATTCCTTGTCTTTTCTGAGAGGAAAAAAAATTTAAACTCGGTCTAGGTGTCATCTATATGTGGCATGAAAAGTTAGATCTCCAAGTCTAGGGTGAAAAGGTGTTAGGACACAGACACATTGTAGCTTAAATATCAGATATCAGTATTTTTATTAGAGACAAAGAAAAACCTTGTCAAAATTATGGAATAAAATTCAACATTCCCTCTTAGTCTTTGCTGAAAATGTTTTGGTGGTTTTGTTACCTTTTTTTAATCTCTTGTATTGTGTTTCAAAAGCTCTTTGTGCAAACATCTACCCTAGGACAGCACAGAGTAAACACAGGTACAGGTCTGACAGGGTATGTTTTCTGGGGGTCCTACCTCACTATAATTTAAAATGGGATTTCATAGCTCAAAAAAAACCCCAAACACAAAACCACCAAAAAAACCCAACAACAACCCACTACACTGGTTTGGTTTTGCTCCTTAAGTACCTTGCCAAACTCCATATTTTGGGTTATTGCAAACCTAAAGTATATTAAAATATTAACTTTCCTGAAGCAAACCAAGGCATGCACTGAAGTAAAAGAGTGTTCCTATTGACATATTACTGCCTGTTGACAGCTTTTGGTACTTTTTTTCCCAAAAACTCTTTGAAGTCTTTCTAATGATACCTGTTTTTTCCACTGGCAATGACAATAAAAGCCAATTACAGTATTTCTTTTTCTTTCCTGGCTCTCTTTGAAATGTTGTGTGGAACAAGTATTTCTTTGTCAGAAGGCAGAATCGCTAAAAATAATAAGGTAGAAGAAGACACAAAATGGAATATTTATAAGGTGTTTTCATTTGACATGATCAAACAGCTTCTAGTATTACTGCTTTTAAGCACCAAAGTATTCTGGGTCAGCCTGTCATTCATTTCCTAATTCTGCATAAAAATAATTATACAAATTGCAGAGCAGTTTTCAGACCTTTTTTTCATTAATTGATGATACATGATGTCCATCGTCTCGTAGGAAGTTCAATACAGAACTACAGTATATGTACCCTAATGAAATATCTCAAGAATGCTCTGCTCAGGTGGAATCAGCTTCATCCAGCTTTAAACACTTAAATGAGGTGACTAAGTGTGAAACCCAGATGTCTGAAGCAAGTTGTACTGTCAATGAGGATATGCTTAGACTGTGATTCAATTAATTTAAAATAACACCTTTTTTAAAATAAGTTTCTAAAGTCAGATAAGTTAATCTGAACCGTAAAGCTTTGCACATATAAAAAAGGTCAGGATTTAGAGTAGAGGCAAAAGGTGGCCATTTTTGACCATGCTACCTCTCTGGCAAACTCTCAGGACAAAATATTCCTGCTGATTATCTCTGATATTCAGTTCAGTTTTATATCAGCAGTTGTTCATTAGTACAGCTGAAAAGTTTTTGCTGACCCCTAAAATATAGCACAGGATGTTGGTGAAATAACTTAGAACTCAGTAGATGGAAATGCATTAGCAGTAAGACCAAAAATATACCAGCAAAATCAAAACAGTGAGAGGTATTAAAGTCTTGGTGTTTCCAAACACAGATTTATAGCTTCATCTATGGCCTAACTTCCTTCTGAATGCCAGTTATACTGTTTGGAGACCAGATCTGGGAAAAACTGAAATATCATATTTGGAAAAACTATAGAACAGGGATATTAAGGTTAAGGCCTTCAAAATAGTTTCATAATTTTGTTCCCTTTTTCCAGACTCAGTTTATTGGCTTTAATTTCTGCAAGGGAAAGAGGCATCTAAAAGAAATTAGAACTTTGAAAATGTGTCCTAAGTAGCTTTCCGTGGTGACATAGGATATCTTTCATAGCATCTAACATGGAACCCAAATCTCCTTACTGCCACCAAGGAATGGCCAAAACACAATGAAAAGTAGAGAAAGTGACGCTGTTATATTTACCTATGCAGCACAATAAAGCTATTGACACTCTCTGTTTGGAAGGCTGTTCAGCCAAGCTCTTAAATCCAAGCACCAAGACCACTACAAGTCTTCCTTAGTACGAGACTGAAGACCAAAGCATAATCTTGGAACAAACATCTTTCTGCTGGGGCTCACGAAAATCCCACTTACTCCAATTCTCCTTGAGACCCAGCAGACAGTACTGTTAGTTATTAACAAAAGCAACAGTAACTTGTCAAGAAGGACTTCCTACCTTAATTCCTTGGGTCTTTGAGATGGGAAAGAAATGGAGGGGGAAAAAAAAAAGAAATAAGTTCTTAAACTCTAGCCAGACTGAGAAGAATTTTTTTTTTAAGTATTTAGATACCTAGAAATGGTCACAAGTACCCAGTAGGATTCATGAACCATGCTCCCTGTGAAATCAAGTGGACAATTAGAAACAACAACAAAAAAATCCTATTTGAGACCTATTTAACCTAAGAGAAATCTAAATGACTAGGATTTGGGCACATAAGGGCGATACCCATAGCAGGACAAACTGCTTTCAGCTACATTGCTGAACATCTGGGGTCACTCTGCTCTGGTCACATGAGGTGATGGCTTTTCTGGAAGATCTTTTCACTACAGCTAATTCCATTAAAATCTGGCAAGAGGCATCAGCATGTACTTCATGTATCCTTTTTATCTGCCAGGATTTGCATGATCAGGGGTTAGTATTTAAACTGGAGGGGCTGCTTCATCAATGAAGGGAAAAGAAGCAAGCACTATAGCCAAGTCCTTTCAAGGTCTGTTACCTCAGGGCATGATTTACAATTTGAAATTAAGATATACGAATAACAAAATAAAATTTCAGTAACACACTGCTGGCTGCAATTCCCAGAAACACTTCTTCCCCCTGGATCTCTCCTTTTTCTTTTCATGTTGTAATTCCCAAGACACAAGATATGAAGAAAATGTTTAAATCTTTCCCAGGGCTTTACTCAGGATAAGCGTATACTGCAGTAAGAAGTTGTGTGGATACACTGGATATTGCTTTAAATGAGACAGGTCAGATCCTGGAATCAGTCACCTTGAAGTAGCACAATGCTCAGTGTGAGCTGATTCTCTCCACTTCTTCAGGTTACAGAGGGATTAATGCTAAGCAAACAAATACTTCTCTGGTTGGGAATACTCAAGGAGGAAGTGCAGTGGTGTGTTTCACCAAAACTGTCAAATAAAGTGACAATGGTGGCCAGCTGGACACTTTTTGAAAAGAACAAGTTTGCATCAGAAAGTGATGATTAGCCCTACGTGACAACAAACTTACTGACATTTAAAATGAGAGGAGATGATTTAGAACAACAAAAGGTCTTTTTTGTCTGTATTATGTAAAATTTTCTGCTATTTTATATTTCCGTTTGAATAAGATGTTCCTTGTATTGCACTGATTTGTTTCTAAAGAACTGCATCACAGGAAATTTAAAGCCTTTCTAGTTGCATTGCAAGCCGCAAGATCGGCTGCATTGTCTTTTCCTTCAGTCTCCCCTTAGATACCCATTTGATTATTCTGCTTGTGCTCTCCTTTACAGGATTTGATCCCCAGACACAAATGAAAATGTACTGCACTTACACAGTTATGGTTTACTAGAACCATAACTGAGTGGTGTCTCAGTAGAAGCTGCCATAGCCTGAATACTTCCCAGTAGGAGCTTTGTTCAGGTACTTTATGGGGAGATGGAGGTTTGAATGGGTGTTTGAACAAATGATGAAGCCTTCTAAAGTAAACAGTGAAAAAATAAGATAAAATTAATATCCAGCCTTGGTTCTTCCATAGTAATTCAAAGGCAAGATACCTTCTCTTTAACCCAATACACAATGCCCTGTCACACTATTAGCTTTTTAATAAATAAAGAGAATACTTTTGAAATACTTTTGGGGTCATTTCCACTTCTCTGCATTACTGTATGACAATCATGATACACCTCAGTTCACACTGTCAGCTCTGTGGTAAAATAGCCTTTCCTTCATATGATGAAACTTTTTGTTCATGTAGCTGCACGAGTATTGATATGAATGATCTTTTTGTTGCAGATCACCATTGGTGTCAGGAATTTAAAAACATGTAGCAGTAAAGAAGCCCCTGCCTTAGCTCACTAAGAGCTGAATTTTCACTGCTCTGAAGAGATGCAACCAACCACAAAAATTACTGAGATACTGCTCACAGGACTGGTTCTAAGTGTGACCACTATTTTGATTAGTATTGAAACTTGGGACCTCATTGTGGGCACAATCCATAGTCACTGTACAAGAGAATGTGTACTCCAAGAAAAGGGACAAAATCTCGGCCCTATATGAGGTGAATCATAAGACTTCTATTTGACATGACCAGAGGTATCAAGACCTTTGCACAAACTGTGAGTGCAAACTGTTAATGCACTGCTGAGAGAAGGAAAAGAAGGTTAAAAAAAAGAATATGAGAACAAATGTGACTGGTGGCTTTTACATTATCTTTTAACTCAGATAAAGACGGAATTTTGAGTACTACCATAATGAAGACATCTAGGAATAGGAAGGGGAATTTCAGTTATCTGTAGCTGAGATTGGCAAAGTCAGAAACACTTGTATTTCATTTATTCATCTGTTTAATATTATATTGTCATTAGTCGACCCAAAAAGGACTAGGCTACTTTTTGGCAACACTGTGTTAGAGTCTTTGCTAAAAATATGTCCAAATGGGACTGATCTGCTGTTAAAAGGTTAATATTTGCCTCTGGAATCTGAAATTAAAAGGTCTTACAGGTGTTCATAACATGTATGTTATCCAATCAGACATTAACTGTTTGACTTTTTAAAGACAGAGAAAAGCTTCAGCTGTCAGACATTTCTATTGAAGGAAAAGCAGGTCAGCAAATACATACAGAACTGTTGAATACCGTAGCTGGTTTCTAATATACTGTAAAAATAAAATGAGAAATAGACACACAGTAGACTGAAAATCTATGGTTCTTTCCACATATGCATAGAGACACATTGTCAGTGAAAAATCAAAGTTAAAAGCAGTTTCAGGATGTATTCTGGTTCCAGAGTCCCCAAGCAAATTGTTAACAAGCATGTATTTTCTATTATATACATTTTTTTCCCCTCCTCTATAAATTTGTGAGATACCTAAGACTAACAACAGGATGTTGTGTGAATAATTACACAAAATGATGTGGAAAACTGAGTGAACACAAGGTCAAATGGAAAACTGAAACGTACGGAAAAAGTGCAGAGGAGCTATGTTCTCTCTGGTATTACTTACACGATTGATGAAACTTGAAGCGGAAAAATGGTCTCATGTTTTGAATGATGGACATAGATTTTGACAACTAAGCTCGGTTCTCTTGACTTCCTGGTTAACCTGAAGTTAATTCACTTTAGTTACCTGAACAATACAGATATTGCTCCTGTCATTTCTGGTTCATACTTAAATTGTAAACTCTTCAAGGCAGAGCTCTTCTCCCATTATGAATGTGTTCAGCAGCTGACACAGAGAGGTCTCTGGCTCCTGGTCTATAAGTGTAGTGTTATCAGGCAAAACATCCCAATCTTTCCTTCCTTTCCCCCAGCTGAAACCAAAGAATCGTCTCCCTCCCCATTGCTGTCTCAGGAGCGAATCTTCTCTTACTGCACTGAAGCAATGGAAAAGAATGCCATTCTCTCTATATGTGTGTTCCCAAGTTTAGCCCTCACCAGTGAGAAGAAAGATACTTAGATTCATGAAACATGGTTACAAGGGACCTGTGGAAATCATCTGGTCCACCTCCTCTGCTCAAAGCAGGGCCAAGCTCCAAGCCAGATCAGGCTGCTCTGGGTTTCACCCAGCCAAATTTTGCTTTACCATTAGAATTCATAATCTTTGTTTGTGTGTTGACTTTTTGGTGTTGGTGGTCATTTTGGGTTTTTATTTAGTTTTTTTTACTTTTTGGTGGGAGCTCTTAAACCTTAGCTCTCAGTCAGGATTGGCTTTACACTGAAGTTTTTTTTGTGATTTTAAAGCTAACTGAAAGCTGAGTGTAAGTTGACACAGTGTATACAGTTGACGCTGTATTTTTCTTTCTTTCATTATTTTTTTCCTTTTGTTGTGTAATGTCAATGAAAATTTCATGTAAGAAACTGTTTCCACATCCAGAAATAGTGACCTCAAGCTTCATCCTTATATTCTTAGTCTTGTTTCTCATTTTTCATGCTTTTTAAATTAATCATGTTAATTTGTAAAAAGTCAATTGATATAAAGGTAATGGGGTTTTGAGAAAGCTGTTAACACTAATTTGCTTAATTAACAAATCATGTATAAAATCATGCTCACTATAAACACTGCTATGGAGCAAGTGCAATCCATTAAGATTCATAGGAAGCCATCATGTTCTGCTTTGTCACAAAGGTTTAACTGCTGATGAGCAGGGTTTGAATCTTGAGAGCTGGAAAAATGCATTTTTCTCTTGTACATCCATTAAATTCTCCCAGACTGCTACTTGGGCTGCTGTGAGCTGCTCTCATCTGCCCTGTTGTCCTGTGTAGCTAAAGGGAATGTGTCAAATCACAGAATATATCACATAAATTGCCAATGCACCATTTGGAAATTTGAGGTGAGTATGCTGCTTGTGGGATGAGAATAGAACTGTTAAGAATGGTAATAAAATCAAGCAGCGGGGTGTTGTTAGGGCATAGTGAAATGGAAGATGGAGAGAAAAGCACAGCACACCGTAGCCAGTTCCTCAGGTCACAGAAGAAAAGAATTTCTTCAAATCACTATCACAGATGTAAAGTAGATATTTTGTTCTAGTGAACTGTCTGTGCATTGATGAACCAGTTTACAAAATCCAGCAGTTTCAGCTTATTAGGGCCTTTCTCACTCTGCTAGGTAAGCGTGACAGCTCTGCCTGTGGGTCAGTGTGTTACTGGACAGGATAGGGACTGGTCAGAAGCCAGGGGCACATTAGAGATTCTCTATTCACCAGGCTGTATTTACTTTTTTTAGAGTGATATTGCTTTAATGGAATGAAGCTGGCCTGATTTATTCTACGAAAGAAATTACTTTTCTTTCAGCTTCCTTTTGCATTTGATTTAGTGCAACAGTTAGCTGTTGTCCTCTGTGATACTGACTGTTCATTAGCTTGCTATAACCGCTATAATAGTTGACAGGTTTCAGGTCTTGCTGTGCCAAATTCAGACCCAGACTTCCAAGGTTTCCATCCTTGAGTTTTCAGAGATTCCATTATTCAGTTTTGACCAAAGGCAGGATCATCTTTCACAGTTATATGACAACTATGAGGCATTTAGATATGAAAAGAGATGAATTAAATTTCATTTTATGGAGGACACCTTGTAACAAAGACAGGCCAGGTAAATTGTATATTGGTGCAAAATATTCCCACAAATATAGTTCCTAAATAACCATCTAAGATTTCTTAAAGATATATTCAAGTATATAATCAGTTATTTGCAATTAATTATTTAAATTATCATGGCAGCTGAAATATTCAATATAAAAATGAGCTTTTACTTTCTTTTGCCAAAAAAATATTTTAAAAATTCCCCTGGCCAAGGGTGTCCAAACTGTTCTATATAACATGGACTTGCTTTTATACACTAACAGCTGTGTTCATTTTCCTGTATATTTACAGTCAACAGACAGAGCAGGGAAACATGAGGAGGGCTTTATCTAGTCAACTTTGAGAAGCAAGAGATTTCCTGAAACTGACTACACATCATTTATTATAACCCATATAGCAGGCAGTCAAGGTCATGGGCACTTCCAGCAAAAGTTTGGTGAAGGCCATACCATTCAAGCTTCCTGAATATTATTATTGCTTCAGAAATTTTCTAACATGGATGAAGGATATTTAAGAAGAAACCCGACTCCTCTTGAGATGAGTTTGTCAGAGATTGCCCTTTTCTCAAATGGAAATCTTTCTGCATAAGATGTATCAGTCCCCATCGTTTTGTCAGTCCCTCCGGTACAACACACACAAAGCCAAGAGAGGATGAAGGCAGGGTTCTTGAAATCTGGGAGCCTTGCCTAGAAAAGCCATGAATGCAACTAAGCCAAAGTCATAATGTTGGACAAGGACTCACTACACATCTGGTTTCTGCCTGCCAGCCATCTGTTAAGTGGATTGGGTGTTGGCTGGAAAACCCCCGTTATCAAGAGAAAAGCAAAGGGCTGTGTATTGGGAAAAGACAAGTGAGAAGTGAAAAGGCAATAAAAGAGGGAAAAGTCAAATGATGCAAAGTTCATGAAGATCATACTGACATTTTATCAAACCTTTTGCCAGTCAACTATAATTCTTAAGAAGCCAATTGGACGCAAAATTCTCCCCTCAGAGAAAAGACGATTTTTAAAAAATCATTAAAATCATGGGAGATGCTGTTAAAAAATACAGTAGTGACTGTATATTATACAATATGACCAGGAATTATTAATACCAATTGTCCCTTCAGACATTCTGCTCTATTCTGACGGCATTACTTTACAGAAGTTTTGCAGAGAAAAAAAGTCAAGTCCGAGGTGAAAACATATGGAAGTGCCTGTGTGCCTATGTGTGTGTGTGTGTTGTATAAATATATATCCATCACTCTGCAGTTTCACTGTAACTATTGAGTTACACCAGCCAAAGAGCTGGCTGCCTAAAATGAAGGGGCTATAAAATGTAGCCATATTCCAGAGGAAAATGAATATCAATATACAGCTTCTGTGTGATACGAGTTTCATTGATTTCTGACAATAGTCTGTGTATGAATGAGCTATAGTTAATAGCATAGGAAGTTATAACCCTCCCTCTCATAAGTACTGCTTATTTGTTACAACACCCAGCTACTGAATGTGAGGCATCTTCAGCTGCTGGCTGACATGGAACTCAATCATACCGCTCTGTGTGCCATGTCACACGAATTGTTTGGGAAATGAGTACAGTGTGCATGTGCATGGGTGTGTGTGAAAGAAATGCAAGCCTGCCTAAAATTCAGATAAATCTCTGAAGAAAACCTGCAGATGCTCACCCATGGTATATCAGGCAGACAGGCACACAGAGAAATTGTAACATGGCACTCATTTGCTCAGAGTCTGTACCTCTGTTACACAAATCTCATGGCACTAGCAAACTTTCACGTATATTCTCTGTAGATCCTTCATTAAAGCACATTTAGTGATTGAGCAACTTGTTAACAGGACAGAATTATCTGACTCCATATTAATGTTCCCTAAGAAGGCTAAACCTTCATAAACTAGAATATGACAGTAAAACTTTAGGAGGAACAGTACCAGCTGAATTCCTCCTCCTTCAGATCAGATGCTGCAGAATGACTAAACATTATTCTGCTCACTTTATGTAAATGAAGGAGATAGGAAGCTAAACTTAAGTAATTTAATATTGTCTTGATTTTATGTAATTTAGGATTAACTAACCCTGATTAGGAAGACCTTACAAATACATCAACAGCCTGCAATTAACATGCTGTTGGTAAATAGGATCCCAGCTTTTGTTTCTCCCACTGTAAGAAACATGTGTAAGTGCTATACTTCTGCTTGCAATACCTAGTAGTCAAAATCATGAAGTCTGGTGGATTTTTTGCACTTCTGATGTGTCCTTAGAAAAGTATTGTGAAGGAAAAAAAGATTGTATTTCTAAAAATTTCTTAGTGTTTATATTTCATAGGTTATACTGCAGAGTCCTTAATAAACCACACCACCAAGCAGAACTCTGGAGAAAGCAGAGGTAGTTTACAATTAACTTTCCAGCAGCAGATTCAGAATGAAGGGCCACAACTTGGAAACCAAAGTACAAAAAGAAAAGGTGCTCTCACAAGGTGCATGTGAAATGGCTTTGTCCTGTTAACAGAGTAATCTGCTTCATGTTTCTTGGAGAATCATATGGGATAAGAATACAGGATTGCCCATCCAAGACTACTGGAGAAGGGATCTTCAATCCCCTTCCCAGCAAAACCCAAAGCCCATTCCAAAGAAAGCTACACCCAAGGGGATGCTGCTGCACAGGTGCCAGTGCACCCAAGTGCTTCTCAGATTGGAGCTGCCATCAATGATACTTTAAATTCCAAAGTGATTCACATCCAGCCTTCCAGCTCTCCTCCCTGAGTGTTGCTGGTCTGTTCACACACCCTTTCACAATATCTTTCTACCATCTGAACAAATGACTGTCCTCACCTCCCTCCAACTGCGCTTTGGAAAATTCAGATCATTTTAACTTAAATGGGTGAAGAAGCAATTCTTACAAGCAACTGAGCTTGCCAATCACCAAAAACCTTTAGCTCGGGTAGAAGTTTTAAGGAAGTTGTATTGACACCTAATGAAAATGTCATAACGCACTTCCCAGCTACGAGAAAAGTTGGTAGAAAACAAGGCACTGTAATCGCAGGAGGAGAGACAAAAGCAAAAAGTTCTGACAAGATATAATTTTTCCTTTTTAAGCACCTGACTCCTTTCCTCAGAAGCACTCTGCTTTGCTAAGGATAGCCTGAATTAGCAGGAATGAATGACAATACATTCCCCCAGTCAGACTCCTGCTTTCTGAAATACCCCCTTTCTGTCTAGAAGCACTCAAATCACGAGCAGCACAATTAGTGTTGGAATAAAGATCCAAATCGTGATACCTAAGTTCAGTTATTGGTGTCTTTCACATCCTTTTTGTTATGTAGTGGCAGTTCTTAGATGATGTCTTCAATTCATAAAAATCATGTTTTTTGAAGTTAACATGATGGTGATAAGGACCAGTCTGTAAAAAATCGATTATCAATACGAATCACAAACATCATTCAGTAATACCAATAGAGGCTGTTAACTCCTTTGGAATTAGAGCTAGCTGGAAAATTTTGATTTTTGTAGTAACTACTTTTGAGAGAAAAACTGGTCTTTGGTTTCTTTAAAATAAAAAAAAATTATTTATTTAATTTTAACCAGAATAAAACCCTTTTTCCCTTCTCCCTGGTCTTGTTGGAGTTTTTTTTGTTCCCTAAGGGAGTTGATCACTTAGCATGGTGTATATATGTTATAGTATCTGGGGTTTTGCCTGACTTTCTTAGGTCTTTCCCAGGATATTTACTCAGCCAGGGGCCTTTGTCACTTTCCTTTTTTTTGCATTTGAATTATCAAAATCTAAAGCAAAAGAGAATATCTTCATGTTTTCCAGTGTATTAAGGAAGGGGCCTCAGAAAGTTGTACTGTGAGGAATGACATGTAGGGAAGGGAGTAAAAGGTCATGAAGAATTATGAGTTTACAGTAGACTGTCACAAGAATGCTGACAGCTGAAGACTTTATTAATAAATTCAGAAAACATTATCTCTATACTTTAATAAAAAAAAAATTACCTAGCTTGAAAAGAATAATCTAAAAATATCCCTACTTCTCCAAAGGATTCTTTGGTCTACTAGTAGAAAACTTTCAGGAGAGGCACATTTGCATTCCCTACATCTTCTCCATAGGATATAGACAAGCTAGTCTCTTAGCATTTAAGCTCAGACTAAAAACAACCCAAACAAGCAGAAGGAAAAAAAAATAAAAAAATAAAAAAAAAAAGGAGGTGTGGGTGGAAGGAGAACAAAAGGAGAATCTGGCTAATCTGCTTCCTGGCTTTGGCCACCAACCAATACTCCCTCCGTGGTGTAGCATCTAAATGAATGATAAACAGATTTCAGCAATTGCATGTGGTCAGCCTCATGCCAGGTACAGAACTGGCTGCTGTCAGTGCTTGTGCACTGCGCTCACGACAGACAGCTGAGAAGCTGAGGGAGCTCTGCTCTCATAGTGAAGTTTGGCAGCCTGTCAGCTGTAGAATTTGTAAGCTCACATTGTCAGAACTGCATCATCACAGGCCCATACCACATGAAGACTTGCTTTCCTTGGTCTAAGATACATTCATGGAAAATTCATTGCCTTGACACCCATTATAGCTGATTCAGAATCTGGATATCATGAAGAAAATATTAGAACTTTTCCCCTAAAAAAAAAAAAAGTCAATCATTAAAAGCAGTTATTTAACTCATTAATTACTTCTCTCTATACATGTTAAGAAGACAGAGAATAGCTCTCACTGAGAAAACCTAAGAACACAAAACCCATACATAGTCCCAGCTTTTATCTTTTCCTTTTTTGGTGTTTTCTAGTTCTCCACTGAATTTCTTCTTCCCTTGAGACACACAAGATGGTAAGAATGTGTGTGCAGTATGGCAGATCAGAGAAAACTGTATTTAGTGCTTTTTATTTCCTTATATGACTTGTGTAGTGTGTAACAAACAGTAAGTTTTGCCTAGATCCAGTATATATCATGTTAGAGCAATCTTTTCCCTGTTCTCATCATTCCAAAATGACAGTGTGGCACTGAAGGCTCTGGGATTTTTACCCTTTCCTTTCTATATTTTATGCAAACTGAAAACATGTTGCTATTTGCATAGTGATATGTAATCCTGACAAATTAGACTGGTTTTCAGCCTGGTTTTCAAGCAGTATTTTCCAGTTAGAAAAGACTGTAGAATGGATTTGAAAGGTTATGTTCCTAGATATAACTCTTGCAAATGTAGAGCCTATTGTGAACAGATTCCCAAGTATCCCAAATGATTCATGGAAACAGGGAAGAAGAGGGGGAAAATCTGACTTTGAAACACAGCAGATTTGAATATAGAAAATGCACAAAAAAAAAAATCTAAAACACCTTTCCAAACTAGCAGAACATGGCACAGTACAAAGCTGAAGTTGAAGCTCTGATTCAGAGCTTTGCAGTGTATATAACTTAACAGCAGCTCAGACAGCTTGTGTTGTGGTATTAAAAGGGTTTCATTGGGAATACAGAAATCACTGCTCTCCCCCTGCCTCTGCCCATGGGACCCTAATGAATTCATTTGCTATTAATTTCAAGAGGTCACCAAAAAAGCTAAATATCCATCATGACTGTGGTGTGAAGAGGCTTGCAAGAAAGCTTTTACGAATTCCCTGATGACACCCAGGACAAGCTATCAGATGCTGCTCAAGAGACTGCAAAGTACTGATACCTACATCCTGACCTGCTTCAATTCATCAATGGTTTCACTTACTCATGTACTGCACTGCACAGAGGGGGAGAAGGCAGCAGCAACAGCAGCGGGGGAAATTGACTCGAAGTGTGAAGCCTTCCAAGCAGTGAAAAATATTCTTTTGTTTGGTTTTGGGGGGTTTTTTTGCCGAAGCTGAAGAAATGGCACAAATAAGCGTTGCAGAGCATTGTGGGTCAGGGAGGAAAGGGCCAGCGCCCTCCAGCAAACTGAAGCAAGTGATAAAGATGAATATTCTCCTTCCTTAAATCATCCTTCACAGGCACACCGGCTACTGCAGCTGTCCTACTGTGTTAAACAGTTTGCTCTATAGAAGATCATGTTCTCTTTTGAGGGCCTTTGCAGTGCCTCAGCCTCCTATGGTGAAGTGTCTGTTAATATATCTGTCTTGCTGTACAGGGTCTGGAGATCCTATTGAACTACCAATGTTTATTTTCAGAGTACCCTACAGAGATGGGGACCTCTCCCTTCTATAGACCTGCAAGGCCTTTCATAGATGATGAGTAAACCTATTCCATGCCCAGTGTTACCTTTCTTTTAATAAAAGTCTTTGTTACTTTGTATAATAAAAGTATTTGTTACTTTATAGTGTCTGTATAGAGTTGTCCATATTTTGGTAAAAGTGTTCTTTCTTTGTAGTGTTCTAGTGTTCTAAATATGAAAAAGAAAAGAAATCCAGATATCAGTCACAGCAACTGAACCCCCATGAATCATTTTTAACTGTCTGGATGCAACAACACATTCCCATCCCCAC
>WBMY01010667.1:4086106-4140144 GCA_013397315.1 Donacobius atricapilla | reverse complement strand
ATCAGACAGCCAAACAAGCAAAAATCCAAAATCCTCAAAATGGTCCATGTCATTTTCCTCCTGTATGATTACTCACTATACTCACTATGCATCTCATGGAAAATGAACTCTTAAAGAGAGCATGAAGTGCTGAAAGGAACCTTATGTCTAGGGAACTGGAAGCTACACTTAAATTGATGGCCAGAGATTTTAAGGAGAGTTTATAGAACATTTCCATACAGTAAGTAAAGCAAAAGCTGCCCACACCCGGTTTCTGATGCCAAGAGTAGAAGGCCACAGGAGGTTGTTTCTGAGGTGTTATTTATATTGGATTTTTAAATGGTCTGAGGGGACAGAGGGTTGAGCTATCAATTATGTAACTGTAAACGAAGAACCTTTGGGAAGGGAAGCAGAAAATTGTGTACTTAGAGAACGAGCAAGACATTTAGGAGAGGTTCAAGGTTAACTCCTTTCCCTCGCTCCTCTGAATTCTGCTAGGAGTTCACATCAGGGTACAAAGCCCAGAGAACAATTCTGGAGCCATAGGAAAGCAATTCCTAAAATTGTGATTTGCTCAGCACCTCGAGGGATGTAGCAGGAGCTGTTGCAGGTGGAAGGGAAGGCCAAATACAGTCCCTAGCCCACTGAGACCACGTTGTAGCCACTTCAATTCAACTGCCATGAGCTTTGTGTAAGGCTCTTGTAAGGCTTGCTGTCAATGCGCCTCAGACTTCTGGCCGCGGTCTCACTGCCAGTACTGCTGGAAATGTGCAAAAAGTGCACAACTGTTGTGTAAATGGGAAATCAGATAAGAAATTAAAACAGAAACTAGTCTGTGTGAGTGTATCTGTGCAAGAGGAAAAAGACAGAGATATGGTAAATTTTCCTCCACAGTTGCATATTCAGACTATAAAGTAGAGCTATCTAGTAGTTTCTCAAAAGCTGACACAAATCCACATGAAAAAGTTTTCTTGGAAGCATCTTGTGACTCCTGGAAACTTTTAACAATGTTTTTTAAGATACACAGGCAGGAAGCAGTGAGATGAATTGCAAACCTTTCTCCTCCCTCTTCCCTGTTTTGTTTCTAATATCTAACCTAAAATTTAAGATGTGCCTTTCCTCCCCAAAACACCGTTTATTGTCCTGAGCATCTCAGCCATTTCTTTCAGTTGATTAAATCCTGCTTTTGCCCTTATCTAGAAGAACTCCAGTTTAGCCAGGGCCTTATAGCTGGCTGCTGAGGTAGCAGGCTGCTGGCTGGGCAGGGAAACTCTCCCACCTGATTCACACTTCCTTCCTTAGCCAAGCTGCCGGAAAAAGAACAGGGTCCTACTCAGGCATTTCCAGCGCGAAAGTCTGAGACCTTACCAAAGTGCCACTTATTTTACCACTTACCTCAGCTCCAAGCTCAGGAAAATTCCCCACAGGCATTGCATCAGACCCTCCATGGAGGGAATAAATTGTGAGAACACTCAGCAGGTTTGGGAAGTTGTGTCCATTTCCTGCAGGACAGTAGTCAGGGCAGAGAAGATAAGGAGCCCTGACATGCAGAGAGAGAGGAGAAGGTGAGGAGGTACAGTTTCTGTTTGGGTTGTAGGTTCAGATGTTAGGAGGTTGCAAGGATAACACTAAAGGGTTAAGACAACACAAGAGCCTGCACAAGGTGATCCAGCATGTTAGGACAAAAGGCACTCCTTGGATGCTTCCTTTTTGAGTAGGAAGATGCTCTCACTCTGTGTTTGTTTGTTTTGAAAGTATAGCACAAGAGGGGCATAGACCATATAAAGGATGTGCTCGTCCTCCTGTAAATTCTGGAAACTGCTTAACACTTTTCTGCCTTTTATTAATGAAAGCACCAGGCCCAACACAGGCATGAAAATGATCGCTTCAGGTAATGCTCATGGGGAATTAAGTGAGGAGTTCAAAACAAATATACATTTTTCTCTTCAGTTGATTGATGTTTTTTTCCCTGTTGAAGAATATGAGGAGTACAGTAGACACACATTTTTAATTGAAATCAATGATCTAGTGTTTCAAGCCACATCACCTAATGCAGAACTGAGTAAAGTCAATGGCAGTCTTTCCATTCACTACAATGGGCTTTGGATGAAATCCATGCAGCTGAAAGTGATGACTTGCACTTTCATATGCAGCCAGTGCCTGCAGTTTTTAAGGGTATTGTTATTATTTTTTTACTATGTCTCTTTAAAATGCTGCTTATTCACCATGATGTTGTGTAATATCTAGATATATTAGTATTAAAACATGGCTCTCCATTTTAAAACTCAAATTATTATGTTTCTTATGTAAGCAATTTTTATGAGACCAAATAATATAATTTATCCGAAAATGAATGCTGCTTTTCTTTAGTTTTCATCATTATATAAAAATTGTTCTTTTGTTGAAAGGTTATGTTTCACTGAATGTTTAATAATACTTATTTCAAAGCGTATCTTTATAATTAATAATAGTGATGGCGTTTGTATAAGGTATTCTAATTATGTACAACCTCCAACACATTCAGTATCCCAATTCTTTGATCATCTAGACCAGAACATGCCATTGCAAACTAATTGCTTTTCCCTCCCATATGGGCATTGCATTCCTCAAATGTTGGCAAAAGGAAGAGCTTGGATGCATCAAAATATTCACCCAGTCCCAGGAGCACCTGGAAGCACTCCCAGGTCCTGTAACTTAGACAAAGCCATAAAATTTCTTTGTTCTCAAGCTTGAATTAAATCCTGTGGTGCTACAGACTACAAAAACCCTACACAATGCAAGACTTCCCCCATGCCAGAGGGTTTGCAATCTAAGGAAGAGGTGCCAAACAGGAATATACAGCTGGTCTCAGGAGCATTGGCCAGAAAGCAGCAGAATAGCAGCTGAGCTACTGTGATTCTGTCATAAATGAGAGGTTTAAGCTGGAATTTGAAGGCAAATGCTACTGAAATCCTGTGTAGGTCCCTCTGCTCTGGGTGTCACTTTGTCACTTTGAGAAAGGTCTATTGTGTTTGCCAGAAAAGACAAAAATAGTTTGTACTAAAATAGGGTCTCCTTTTCCCACATAAAATCATTTAAAATTGTAAAATTTCAGCAACTTTTGCACTCATAATGATTGTTAATTCATGAACAGAAATGATTAACAATGACTAATTACAAGGAGTATTAATTAATTAAAAATAGGAGAATGGATGCCTTTGTCTGAATGAATGGCAACAGGGAAATGCCAAGTATTTTGTCACTAACATCCAGGGATGAACTGGTGACCTGTAAACCTTCCTCACAAAAATGGCAGAGCAGCCTTATGCTCTAGCTGTCTAGAACAGAATGACTGCACAAGTGTTTCCTTATTCTCCCTGTAAAGTACACAATACCAAGGCATTGCCATATAGGGCACATGAGCTGGCTAAAATTAAATGCAAACTCTAATAATGGCTGTCAGAGAGGACGATAGTAACAGAATTAGCAGAACCTGGATTTGTTCCATTTGTCACTGAAGTTGCTTTATCAAATCAGCAGGAATGTCAAAACCTCAGGCTTGATTGAAAAGATGAGAAGCAAATTTTTGGCTTAAAATACAACACTCTTTCTCCATTGAAACAGGTCCTCACAGATGTTGTCAGAGAAGTGATTAATATCTTGACCCTGTCTGTAAGGAGTTTTCTTGTTACACACATGTTCAAAATACACCCAGGAGTGTTAGGCTTTTTACTGATGCTGACAAGAACACTCAGCTTTGATGGGAAATAGCTATGTGTAAATTGTTGTTCTGAGTCGCACAGAATAAGGATTTCAACCCAGATGTGCTCCAGACTGCAAGGAGCCCAGTGACTGGCCAGGGCATCTCTCAAAGAATGCTCAAAAGAAGAATTGAATTTAATGATCCAGTTACAGGGGAAGGTCTGTGACTGGACAGAGCTCAGCTAAGTGAAAACCTCTTGCAATGTCCCACTACCTTAGTGCACCCTTGGACAAGCAGGAATGCAAGTCAGATTGCAGGATGCAAAACTATGGCAGCTTCAGGATGATCATTCAAGGCACAGAGACATTTTGGTTTAGGTTCAGGTTTTTTGATATTAATATAGTTATTAAATGTAAATTAGAATTGAATGGTAACAGATCAGGAATCGTTAACTTAACTCTTTGTGCTACCAAAATCTCCTCTTTAGGCATTTATTGTTAGGATTAATCAAGCTAGTGGAGGTATGATCAGAGTAACACCCTCACCTTGCATAAATGTTTAAGTTTATGTTTAGTTTCTATAGAAAGATTTGAAAATAGAGATAAATTACAAGTTGTCTTTGGATCAGAAGCCCTCTTCCTGCTTTATAAGGCAGTTATTTGCAAGCAAAACCAAATATGCAGGTATTATGTGTAAGAAATTAACTCAGGTGCCAAAGACTGAATTTTTGTGAGGACAAAAAGCCAAATGAAAGTAACTTTTTCTTCCTATAAAGGAACATGAATACAGCTGGCAATGTAACCCTTAGTAATACTCCTCTCCCTTGCTAAATTAAGATAGAAAAGATAGGACCAAAAAAAGAAGTACCTTCAGCATAGGGATGATTTATGGATCAGGACTTGTAAATTCAGAGTGATAGATATATATTTTTCATCTTCTTCATCCTAAAAGTAGGAAATAATAATGAATTTGCTTATGTGGCAAGAAGAAATTAACTGCCACCAGAAATACTATATGTATTTATTCCAGTCATGTATCTGCCACACAGACTCGTCCTGTTCAGTTCAGTGTGTGCCCTGATGGCCAAAGGATCCCTGCCTAGTGGAGTTTAAAGAAGCATCAGTAATTCAGAGCCTGGCAGTTTTCAGCCTTTTCCTGGACTGTATGAATCTGGAAAAATCCCAGGAAACACTGGCCTGCTTGCACTCATGACTTTTGGCTCAGAAAGATGGTAGATGGCATACAAATCCCAATGAAAACACTGAGTATTTCATTAAAGGCTGCCCTTAAAAATGTGGAAAGAGTTCAGTTGCTTATAATATCTTGTTAAACAATTAGCAAAAAATATAGGAACAGCATATTTCCCCTTCTTGGGGGAAAGATGGCAATGCAGTGAAGAATTTGACACTTGAAAACTTGGTTTGTAGAGATTTTTAAATTAATAAAAATAATTTTTTCCCATCTCCACAGGAAAAAAAACCCTCCAAATGATCTAATGATCTCAATCAAATCATATATTTGTATTTCCCTAAGAATAGGTGATGGGGTTTTGTTTGTCTTTTTATTCAAAATTTCAACCACAATGAGATAAGAATTCTTTTTTGAGAGAGATAGAGAAAGAAGCCAGGAAATTGAACAATAAACTCAATCAGATAATGCAATATAAAGAAATGACCCATGACTGGATGAATGAAATAAAAATAACATGTTAATTGGAAAGAAAATCTGTAAGGATTATTTCCCCAAAGAAACAAAAGCAGAAGTACAGACCTACCTGTGAAAATACAAGGCAGGAGGACAGGTGAAGTTAGAATTTGCCAGTCTGAGATGGGGTATTTACTTCCATGGAAGATAAAGGCTGTCAATATTGAATTAAAAATAAGCCCTAATAAATAAGTTAAAAACAAACACCACACCAGAAAGGTTAATCCATGAGAAACTTATGCTGACTTTGACATCACTAAGAAACCTGTCTAGATAGTAATGTCTGCTTTATTTTTGTCCTGCTCCCATCCAGATTGGTTCTTTTAAAACTCAGTGCTCATTTTGCATTTGCAGTCATTCAACTGCTTGGCAAGAGTGTGGGGAATACACAGACATCCCCAGGATTTTTCCCTAATTCATTAGCCAGTTTTTCAAGATTTTTTTGAGAAGTATATAGACCAAGGCTTACACCAAGCTCTTGGTCTAAGTTATTGCTGTAATATTTCTGTAATATTTCAACAAGCAGTATGAAAAGAAGTTTTGATTCTTACATTGCAATTCCCTGAGAAGGTCCACAAAACAAGTAATCACTGCTAAAATGCTTTAAAATATATGTAAAATCATTACTTCAAATTAAATTAATTGGTAGGTGAGAAAGATTATGACTAGATTCTCGGACTTATTTTCAATTATTTGTGGTGCCCAAAATATCTTGCCCTTGTATTTCTGTGCACCTGCTAATTATAAACTATCATAGCATATTGAATAAGAATTAATCCTGAGAGATGCTTATGCATGTCTCCTTAGGATCTAGATGGAGTTCCTTCAGAAATTACAATGCACAAGATAAGAGGTGTTGTATAAAAAATGCATATATGTCGATTTTTAGCCAAGGCATGGAAAGCCTTATTTCTGCATATTTGGCTAAGCTGTTCTGAAAGTAATTTTAATTTAAGGTCACCAATTACTCATCTTACACAGAGGTCAGGAGAAGCAGTTCAGGTAAAATTTTTATTTTAAATAAACTTTTTAGTATAGAAAATTAGCCATTTTCTATATTATTGAATTTATACAATAATTTTTATTTTCCTATTTTTAAGAGCAGCCATTTCCACCAGTTTCCAACACTCTTCTAAACGGAAAAAGCATTTTCACCTGCAAGTGTAGGATGGAATAAATTACTGTCTTCTGAACTCTGAATAAATTGATCATCTTGCCAGTGCCAGAGTTCTTGGAGTTTACAGACACAAAAAAAAAAAAAAAAAAGAAAAAAAGCCCCACGTTTGTTTGCAGAGAAGGCACAGGTGCATAAGCAACAATCACTGGCACTTGGTAAAGTTCTGGCCATTTGTAAAGGATGTGAAGCAGTTTGAATTCTAAAAATTGCTGCCAGTATAAGAAACATGGTAATTTCATGTGCATCATCGAGGAGGACTCAAACAGAAGTTTTGTTTTTCCTAAGCACCTGGTGATCTGAGAGAAATTCATTATTTTACATATTTTATTTGCCTTATTTATTTGTTTGCCTGTTTGGATTTTACTAAGGAAGCTCATTGATGTAGGTGTTTACAAGCAATGTTTGCAGAGGACTGCAAACCAAAATGAAGAAAAACACCCTGCAAGTTCAAGCAAACATGCAGGGGTTGTGTTGTTCAGCACACTCGGGGTCACACAGAAGTGATATTCATCATTAAGAAACATCTCAAGAGAAAGGTATAACAGCCCAGCTGCAGGGAGTAAATGCCCTCATGATCCATCATAAAGGAATCACATTTCCAGTTTGGCCACACAGGTAGTCTGGCAGTCTGTTTGTACAAGCTAAATATGATCATTTTAGGAAATTCTGTTTATTCCGTGTCTTGTCTGATACCTGAATGAACATTTTCCCTGGGGCAAAGATTATTTTGGAAAAATATTATGTTCCCCCATAGATCTGGAAATCAAGAGAATTTTAACATCTGAGTCATTGATCAGTCACAGCTGGGCACCCCAGATCCCATGGTATTTTAACCAAATGAAAGACTGCAGTTCCTTGCAGGAGAATTTGAGATAAGAGGAAAGCCTTAAGGAAAGTGATACAGAGCTAACACTCCTATAGACTAGATCACAGTATGGTAACAGCATGAAATGAATCAAACCAGTTTGACATTTCCAAACTTCACTTTTTCATATAACTTTTTATCCCTATGAAAAAATTTGGTATTTCAGTTTCATTTTTTCCTGACTCAGGACCAAGTGTCAAAATATCAATCTCTTTTGGGGCAGAAATTACATTTTATATTAGCTTTTTCATGAGGAGTGACACCTCATTTTCTTATTTGAATCATCTCTATTTTTTTGCTCTCTCCCATTCAGTCTCTGGAGAAAAAGTAGTATATGGTAGAACAAAGCATTTGGGGGTTGATACTTTCATTTTATATCCTCAGTTCACATGTAGTAGTTTGGATTTAAGAGGTTCAGTTGGTTTCTTTTCATAATTCCCACTTTAGCTGGCTACATTAGAAGGCGCAGGATATCCACTCTGCTGCTGGGAAGGCTCACCATTGTGTGTAGAAGTTAATAAGTTCAGCCCTGTAAAAACCACCCTTGGGGTTATTCCACTGGGAAAATGTAGGAAAGAGCACACAGATCTCAAAATTCTTAAATATCATTGAGAATCCAACAAAGGTATTTAAGCTGTATGCTCTAGTGTCTTTCCAAGTACATATTTTGATAATTTCATATCCTACTGGAACCCACTGGAGGCATGTTTTAATTTTGACTGTAGCATTTTACACTACCAGTTACACTGGGCTGGGGAACAGACTCTTTCACTGCAAGAGGGAGGTCCACTCCATCTCAAATTCATATATTTCAAAGGGAAACCTTTCCTTTTGCAAACACAAAGGTAAGAGGTGTAAATTATAAACAATTCTCCCCAATTAAAAAAAAATCCCTTGGCCACATAAAAACAGGTCCTTGGATCATTAAAATTTCCAATTTTTAAGCTTGTGAAGAACCTAAATCAGGCAGATCCAGATTACTCTGTCTACAGAGTATAGTATCCCTTTCTCTAAAGACAAAATATTCTAAACACAGTAAAGTTTGATGGGAGAACAGAGGTATATAGAGAAGTCCTTTGTTTCATGGCCAAGTCAAATTTGGTATTTCTCATTTTAATACCCTATCCAGGGACTTTTCACCTCTTTGATGCAAGTTATTACAGAAGAGTGACCTTTTAATGCAGTGTAGGAAAAGGCTCCAGAATATCATATGGATGGACCTTGGAAATCGTAAAGAGCAATATCTGTGAATAAAATCAGTAGATTTGTGACCAGCAGAAAGAAAGGAAGTTGCCTTCATATGGATTTATGCCATCATTTTGAACGATGTGCCCTCTCAGATGTCTAATAAGCAACAAGCTCCTGCTACAGCCTCTCTCATGGGAGGAAAGTAAATGGGCCTCTTGTTTTTTACCTGCCTTACTATTTTCACACTGTAGAAAATAATTTTCTTGAGACCTCTATACTACTGTCAAGAATGTGGTTGAAATTGCCCTGTCAGCCCAATATTATGGTGGAAGAGGGACAAAATCAGACATTTAAGCAGTTATACACATATTGTTTCACTCACACTCATGCATACAGGATGATCAAAGTAGCGATATTTCCTTAGGAAAACAGCCTAAAAATAAATGTAACACTACTTTTCTGACAGCCATTTGGAGCTTTGGCAGGACAAATTGTTTTATTCAGTAGCATTTCATACAAAGAAAAATAAGCTACAATAAGCTACAATCTTGCTTCCTATACTCCATGAGGAAAATTAATTTGGCCTCTAGGCCTCCTTGCTATTAATCTTCATCAGGTACCCCTGCCAATGCACCCCCAGAGGCCATGATCCCACAAAAACACTTATGCCCATGAGCAGCCCTATAGATTTTAACTGTCACAGGCTAAAAGTTTAGCATTCCTGAGAGATCACTGTCACAGGAAGTTCAATTTTTAATAAAATATTGAGAAGGTAGGTCTGGGCAACATGCATCACCCAGGTACATGTTGATGAAATCCTCTCAACCTACCCCTTCTATTCAGAGTAAAGGCACTGAGGTCAGCAAAGTTAGGTTAGGAGGGACTTGCCCTGTACCTACAAAATATCTAAATAGTGCACTTGGCAAAGCACTTGCCAAGCTGAAATGGGAAATCAAACTTGGAAGACTGAGAGTTGAGTCCAGTTCTGAGGCCCTAAGTAATGTCACAGATACAATAAAGGAATCAAAAGATGTATATAATGAATTTCTGCTGTGCCAGCTAAGAGCTGTCAGTCATGTGGGTGGGCTTTTTTTCCCAAGCTAATTACACTTTAGAGTTGATCTACAATCCATAGGTTTATAAAGAAAAAGCTTTGGTCGGATTATTTTCAGAGTGATCAAGGTCTTCCGAAAGCCTAAGAAGTCAAGTATGACACAAGAAAATGTATTATAAGCTGGCTGTTGCAATTTTAAATGATGGAAATCATGTTCTTTTGAACTCCTAATTCCTGTAATATAAGCACTAATTTAGCTATGCGTGGCTATTTAATTGTGTAATTTTTGCAAGAATTTCAGCTCTTTTCACAGAACGTATAGTTAGATGAGTAATCTCGAAATTTTGCTTGCCAATTAAAGAGTTTTGAAGAAGAAAAATATGGACAATACTGTACTTTGCTTACCATGCCAACCTGGAGTATAGTGGTACAGCTGGGGATGCAGGTAAGTCAGAGGTCTCTAAGTTAAAAGCTTGCCAGTGAGTGATGGAGTAGAAGCCTTTCAAATTATACTTCAAGGTCTCATGAGGTAAAAGGGATGTCTCTTCCTTTTCCTACTTCTCAAGTGTCTATATGTGCCACCAAAGTGGCTCTTTTTAACTTTGCTTTCATCAATTAAGCAGGCAATGCCTTCTCTGTAACAGATCCTCAAAGAGTTTGGAAATATAATAACAGCACTCATTTATTGATTGCTTTGATCAGATACTAGGCAGCAGGGAAGAAAACCTCAACATACACATCAATAAACAACCTGGAGCCTCTAAAGCCATACTGAGTGAGCTTGAGAACTAACTATGAGACTGAGATGCTCAAAAAAGAAGGCTTATGACAGCAAATCAATGTAAAGCCTTGTGGTAAAGATGCCAAAGTAAGAAAAGGAAAGTTGGGTCATTGTGAAAAGAACTCTGGGCTGCATTAAAATAATAAAGTAACTAATAAGGGAGACCATTTCCCTCTCTCCAATGATTAGAGAGGAAGCTAGGAGTGACAAAGCCCAGGTCTAAGGTCAGGCTAGGCTGAACTGAGGCACAGATTTTGTGGTATAGTTCTGACATCTGACAAGTGGCTGGTGCTTAGACAGGCACTAATGGTACCTGAAAGCAGAGGGTTTGGATAAGCTCTGCAGGGCTACGTGAGCTTTTTGTGCTGAAATAGTTCCTGGAGTGCTTGTAGTATAGATACACTGGGAAGAAGTCCAGAAAAAAAACCATGGCAGGAGATACACAGTCCTTTATTGAAGATTATTAAGAGAAAATGATAGGAAAAAGCTTTCAACTGAGATGAAAGGAATGCTTCCTGGAAGAAACTGAAAGACATCCCACTACCTTAATAGTGTTGTTTGAAAGACCCAGGCTGTGACACAGTCAGTGTCTGAAAATTTTAGCCTCTATTATGTTATATTCTGTGCCTTGTAAACTGTAAGGTAGAGTTGCCTATAGACTTTTAAAATTCCACTGATGTGCTTTTGAAAAGCTCCATTTCTTTTGCAAATGTAAATACAAAAGATGTTTTTAGAAGTCTAGTAATTCTCTTGATAAAACTGACTCTAAATTCTCAAAGGGAAAGCTGTTAAGTATGCAGATCCACAGTAACCTCAATTGATACTCAGTCCTAAAGTGCATAAAAGGTACAAGACCTAATACCAAAGAGTGAACTCAGGGGCCTGAAATGGTCATGAAATTAGATGGAGGTTCAATGAGTCCTGGAACTATAGCATTCCAAATTCTTGGAGTGTGTTACAAAAGAATCTTTAATCTTCATGTTCAGACTCACAGGAAACCCTGATCTTAGCTCTTTGGAGGTATTTGGGAATCAAACTCATCAGTGTAAGACAATGGGTTTACTAACACTCCTTGGAAGCATGGCTATGAAACATGCACATTTACTGTCTGGTCACCGTCTATGTGATCTTTGTCTCCATTAGTTGTGGATGTTTTAACCCCCAGCAGAAGGTAATGTAAATTCTCTGTGATTTACTAATGGTACAGGTGTTGCCTGCAGGTACACAAGGAGTCACAAATATAGTAGCAAAGGTGACCACTTGTTCATTTTTCTAAAGCAAACTCGGAAGGAATCAAGTAGTATTTGAACACTGGAGCCACCAAAGATTGATTTGATGTGGAATTTGTGTCTCATAGACTATCTTTGGCATAAAAAGCTCTGGCACTATGGCAAACTGCCTCACAGTCTTGGTCTCCCAAACACTTTCTGACCTTCTCCAAAGCTGGGACAAGATAGATTATGCACAGCTGTCCACTTCTGGAAGGAAGATCTTAAGCTCTCCAAAATATCTGAAGTAAGTTAGACAAGTGCCAGACAGACCACTGAGCCCACAAATGGCCCTGTGGCAGGGACTCAGCCTTTGAAGGTCCAGGCTGCAACCAAAGCTTTTTTTTCTGCAGCTCAGGAGCAGACAATCCACACTGCATGTGAACGCTATAGTGTCTACACCCACTTGAGATGTCAGAGCAGTTTCCTACTCATACAGGATACAAATAGATCCTCTTTTCCCTCCAGCAGATTAAACAGACACAGTGAGCGTGTGAGCTCCATTTCCCTGGGAAACAAGGCTGAGTCTCCTGTGAACTGCTCAAGATCAAAAGTAGCAAGTTTTACCAAATCCTGTTGCTAATGAGGAAAACATTCATTACAAGTGTTTTCAAAAGTAGCGGTATGTTTTTTCCTCTCAAAAATGGGTATCACTGAAAAGCACTATTTGTAGATATTTGGTAAATGCTTAGACCTTTATTTTTTAATTCCATAATAAACCCAATGCAGAAGCTGATGAGCCAGCAGGGCTATGATACTTTTTTGCTAATTATGTGCTAAGTTTTATGAAACTAATAACTGTTTTTAATAATAGTGAGGAGGAGGGAGCTTACATTTAGAAACCACATTAAAATTTGCACAGGTAATTGGATGGTATGGGAATTCAAGATAAGAATAACTTAATTAAAATGAAATTTTAAAACAAATGACCCAGGTTGTTTTCAATCCCTTCACACCACCTTGAAAAAATAATTTAGATCTCAGTATAATCAATATATAGTCATAGCTGGGTGTTATGACTACAGGTGAGGAAAGGAAGTAGGCAGAGAATAGCTACATAAATGAGGAAGGGAGAATTAGACGTTCTAGAGTGCATTTATTAAAGTTACCCTCATAAATGTCCAGGCCACTGGAGAAGGAAATGATGTCTAAATGAGTCCCCTAAATCAAGTATTCATAATTTCTTATTTTCTTTGACTCCCTTCAATTTTCTTTCCCTCTCTACTGGCTACTTTCTTGTAGACCATCCTCACCAGAACAAATTAGCTTTGTCCTTGGCAGGATCAGGTCTATATTCCCCTATTCTTACCTAGCTTCAGAGCCAATACCATCACTCTTCCAACTCCTAATAAATCATATGCATTAGCTAGCAAAAAGTCCTGCATGTCTGTGCTGTGTTTTCACTACCCAAGTTCCAATTTGGAAAGTTTTTTGTCTTAGTCTCTACGTGTCATATTACGTCATCATACAATACTTTTCATATTCCTATTTGAAATGTTTCCAGATAAACACAAAAGATACTGAGCTTGTGTAAGTGTGAGTCTTAATGATTAGAGGGTGCTCAGGAGGCATCTACATGCTGTATGAAAAGGGGAGGTCTATTAATTCTTGTTATAGCGCTGGTACCTGTCATCAGAGAGATCCACTGTGCTTGTGCATCCACATCCTGGCATCTGTTACCCTGAGCCCAGTAACTCAGTAAAAATGAACAAAGGATCAGCGAAAAGAATTAATATCCCCGATTAGTGACAAGATGGAGAGTGCAAGGGACATACTCAGTGTCCCATAAACTGTTCCAAAGCAATGGAGTGAAACCAAACTCTTGGAACTCCTGCCCAGAAATTTTTGTTCTCTTTGACAATGTGCAACATTTCCTCAACCCGCGCAATCCCCGAGTCACATGTCACACAGGGAAACACATTTTTACTGTAGAAGTGACTGGACACTGGCACAGGTTTCCTGGAGGACTCTCCATCCTTGGTGATGCTAAAATATGCCTGGACATGGTCCTGGGACACCAGCTCTAGATAACACAGCAGTGGAGGGTTACTCACTATGACCAAGAGGTGGCCCTTCCTATCTCAAACATTCCATAATTTTGTGATCTTCACCCTTTCAGAATCAGCAGTGAATGCTGTTCCCAGAACTGAAAATGGTTCTCCCTTCCTGCTGATCAGTGTTGGAAAAGCCTGTTGCTAAAAGGGAGGCCAGGCCCAGGGTTACACAGTGTTCACTCCTCTGCCCAATTTCACGGTGCCTTTTACGGGACATAGGTGGGGAAATGCGGTCAGTACTCAGCTTTTATTTTATTTTTTGCTTTCCCTGAGAAAACAGCTTTTTTCCAATAGGATAAAAATAGCCTTCCACAATTGTTCTATCCCTTTAGACTTACTGAATAATTGAAGAATGCTTTCCCAGTAGTTAGTAATGAAAGAGGTTTACTCCGAAGCTTTCTCCATTATCCAGTGCCAGCACTTTCCTCCATTGCTGAGGTTGCCAGAGGAAGCAAGAGGTGACAGGTGCTTGTATATCTCTTCATGAACAAATGAAGCAAATTGTGCTGCCATTTCTCTGGGAGTAAATCTGCAGAAATTCCATGGAATAACTGAGAAAGGCTTTGGACTTACTTAAAAATAACTGAAAGCAAAATGTTCAACTATGTTTTTCATCTGGCATGTTCAAAAGAACATGTGACTAATGGGATTGACATGCCTATAAATGTATGACAAAGTGTCAACCCATATGGCTTGCTTTTTTTGTCAGCTCTTTCCTCCTACTGTCTTGATTATTCACCTGTAGGTACCAACATTAATCTCGAGGTACTTTTCCTGCTGTTACATCATGGTTCTTCTCTACCCATGTTAACCAAGCTTCCTTTAATTTCTTTATTTCATGCTAAACAGATACTTGTATTAGTATAAAACAGTTTCCTACAGCAACCACTGTCATCTTAGACTGTCAGCCTACAGAAGGAGAAATCTGTGCAAACAAAATTCTGCCTTTATTGCCAGCATGATTTGGCTTTCCTTCTCTTTTATGGCAAACATCTTCCCTGTTACAACCCCAGACCAGGGTTTCCTGCCTCTACATTTCACTGACAGATTTATTTTTTCCCAGAGATAAGCCTGAATTACCCCACCATTCAGAATTCCTAAAAGATGCTGAATATTCAACTGTTTTAATTTTCTTGTAATTTCTTTCATGGCTGTAATGACATTTACATAAGCTCTATCTTAAAAAAGAAGACATTCATGTTACCATCAGTGGGGGGAACAGGGGTTAAATTTTTGTTTTGCTAGGCCTTGGGTTTTGGGGTGCTTTTTATTTTAGGAACTTTCATTCTTAAAAGTCAGGAAGAACAGGGGAGCTTTTACAAAATGTAGGGATGCTAAAGGACATGTAATAGACTGAAAATGCGAGCCCCATAAATTATGAAGGCTATTTAGGATATATATGACTATTAGGATAGTCATTTATCTATGGACTTCCAGCAGATTTAGTTGTTAAGAAAAAACAAAGGAAAACTCTTTAGCTTACTTCTCAGAAGAGGAAATTAAAGATTTCCAGATATGGTACTGAGACATTTGGATGAAGCACATCCTCATTTTCTTTTAGTAGAGCTTTTTGGACAGTGGAAATCCTAGAAGGTGTGAGGTTTTATGTGACCTGGATGGAGAGCATAGTCACAGACAAAATAAATTTCTAGGAGCCCCATGCTGAGATTTGGCATTGCATTGAACTGAGCCAGTAATACGTTTTTGAGGGTGAAGGAACAGGGTGCAGAGGAAGACATCCTTTGTTATGGTTCAGACCTTAACCTGCTGTCTTTAGGAAACTGAATGTTAAAAGGAATTGCTGAACTTGTGTACACTCTAGGATTGCAAAAAAGTAATTAAAACTTGTCCTAATTAAAAAATAAAATTGCTGTGGCAGAATCATATACCACATCTGTGAGATTGTTCCTTTGTTTTCTCTTCATTTATATTTCCTCTCAAACCAAACTCCCTTTGCCTTCTGGTGCACAACACTAAATCAATGGACAGTACTATAATTCATTCTATTTCTTTTTTGCCTCTCATCTTAATCTTAAAATTCACATATCACTCCTAGAAGAAAAAAGTGCAATAAAAGCAAATTAATAGAAAATTTACTCATTTCAGAATGAAAACGTCACGACTTTGTTTAAAGCACCTTGCCGCAAACTTCTTCATCTAAATTATCTGACGTTTTGGAGGTTAACTGATTACAAACCATTGCAGTTGGCAATGTTTCTTGAATGATCCTGGCCATTCCGGGATGAGGTGTCAGGGAGATGAAAGGGGCAAGCAAAAGCATGAGGAAAGGGATCACACTCTTTGAAAGGCAATGAGGAAGAAGTTGGGATCTTTCAAGCCAGAAGCAGTCAACCCTTCAGTTATGTAAGATCAGAAATATTTGAGCTTTTCAGTAGCTTTTTTTTCCCAAGATGCCATAGGATTTCATGGACAAAATCTGTGCCACTTCTGAACCTCAGAGCTCATGTCTTCCTACTGAACTATCTTTCTCAGTGAATTACTGTTACTCACTCTTATAGCCTTTCACAATGTGCTGTGTTTATTCTTTTTCTTTTATGATTTTTTTAAAATAATCTGACCCAAATATCTTTCACTAAAGAGACTCACTCCTTGGGTCCATGGACTTTTATTATGTTTAATGCAAAACCTAAATAACCATTCAGTATTGCCAGTATTCTCAGGTGGGTGCACAGCTGTTGGGACAAAAAAGTTTCTTCCTTTAGATTCTGTTAAAGTAGTTGGCACTACTTAGAGCCTCTGAAAGCTGTATGAGTTGTTAGTTAAAATGCTGGTAATACTTGAGGTGGTAAAGAAATGAACTGGTGCTGACCAAATATGACTCAGCTCTTTGCCCAGGATAAACTATCTCATGCTCAAGAAACCCAACTGTACAAGCGCATATCTTCACTCACTAATGAGGCTAATTGTCACCACAGGATAGGGACAGTTGACACTTCTTTAGCTGCATACAGACAGTCCTTCCTGTACTGCTAACCACAGAGCGCTTTACTAAACCAAGACAGGATGCCATCAATTTGATTTTCAAATTCTGTTTCAAAAAACCAAAAGAGCAGACAAAGGGGAAGCGTCAGTAAATCACTGGAGAGGCAGGGAAGTTGAATTAAAGGGAAAACACACCTAGCATTTTCTGCAGGCTCTTATTCATACTGCTTGAATCTCAGTAGGCCAGGATTTTTTCTTTATTTTAGGAATTGGATTCACTACTTGCACATCCCCTCTCCCAGCTCCATTTGACGTCTTGAAAATACTCCTGATTCCCTGTTAACTGTACACGAAAGAGTGATGAGAATTACTCTGCCTCCTAATCATATTGCAAATATTTTTGAAACTTTTTTTCATTTTTTGATCATCACTACAAGGAGAAAAGAAAAGTCAATGGAGACATTTAACCATGTATTAAATTCTGGCAGATATTATTAATGAAGGAACATGATTTTATTTTAAGTATAATTTTTCTGGTTCTAATGCTTTGTATGATGATTTTGCTTGCCAAGTTAAGCTCTATTATATGAATCCCTTGTTACATGTTACCTTCTTCCAATGCTGCCCACATTTCTTCAAGGCTTTAAACTTTGGCCAAGTAGATTTCAGTAGATATGACAAAAGTTAAGCATGAAGAGAGCTGTTCTCACTACTGAAATGTATTTCTCATTCCTGCAGAGCACTGTTTGAAGAATAGCCTTCTGAACTTGCTTGATTAGGAGCTAATTTAGGACAACAATAGTAAAAGGGGGAATGAGAGTGAAAAATCAATTTTTGAAAAGGGACTTTTTGTTGAGGTTTTGTTTCATTTATAGGCTGAGAATCTTGCAGAAAGCCTGATTCTTACTCAGTTCTGCTTATCCATTTGGCCATATAATAAAAGTATGTATAAACCANTTTTTTTGCATAATTTGCCAAATTTTAGGTAGGCTTAATAACATCTTTGTTCTTGTAGAGATTAGGTATCAGAGCTTGGTGTTCATGGCTGATGAAAGGGAAAAAAATCCAGGGAAAATTAGTGCCTTAGAAAGATTTTTACCAATCATTGTATCACCTTATTGATTGTTCAGGGGTCTGGAAACATTTATGAATTTATGAGTAAGAATGTTTTCTACTTTGCCACATATACATGATCATAGGACTTTATCCTGCCACTGCAGAAGTCAATTAAAAAAAAAAAAACACACCTAATTTAGACTTTAATTGGAGAATAAATCTCTCTCTTCAGATACAGCAGATGCATTAATACATGTGAATAACTCTTAGAATCTCATTTAGGTCTAACACCAAAAGTGACTGGACTCCAGCTATTACACTCATCTAGTAAATGGGGCAAAGAGAGCTACTCTCATGCAATATCTTACAGGACAGGATTATAAAAGAATATGACAAATATTATTTACCTCACAGTAACTCCAGCATGAATTTAAATACTTTGTAGAGTTTAATATATGTGTGTGTAAATGCTCTGTTCTATAGTATTGATTATATAACACCATAACACCACATTGAACTGTAAGGAAGCTTTGCAGTAGTTCTTTTGGTAAAATACTCATAATCCCTTTTACAGAGGAAAAAATGCTCAATGAAGTGTAGTGCTGCTATCCTCAGGTAATTTTTCAAAGATTGGGCTGAGTCATACATTAAATTTGGGGGTGGTAGGGGAGATTACACCCATCAAAATGAAGAACAATGAATGGTTAGCAGACATTTTCTGAAACCAGCAATTATAGAGGACAGCTATTTGTTAGGTTGCTTGTAACCATGACTAATAATCATTAATTATTTTCTTCTAATGTATTTATTGCTACCTTGAAGTCATACTATGCATTCTAATAGCAGCAGTATCTAGCAATATGTGTTAGCTGCTGCTCAAAAGATTCTGTTTTGAGAAATACATATTACCTTGTGCTGGAAAAAAAAAAAAAGCTGTGGCATGCAACCACCCTGTAAGCTTTCAAGAATTCAGTGATGGAAATGAGCATTTATCTCCAAGAGCAGTGACATAATGCACCTCTCATGAAGGTTTTCTAGGTACATATTAAAGCTGGAAATATTCAGAATGAGATTAAATTATAGAAGTCTTGACCTGAGGGTTGAGTAAAGCATGAAAAAGGAGATCTGTGAAAAAGCATCATTCAGACCTAAAAAAGTAATCCAAAACACTTTTCTGGTTTTATCTAGCCTGCTATATTATTAATACTTCCCAGACAACAAGGTCTGCAAGCTATTTTATGGAGCTGTTAACAATAAGTTCACTTGACAAACATGATTTTTTAAGCAAAAAGGAGTTGAAATGCTTTGGGAAAAATAAGATTATGAAGAACATCCTCTGCCACAACCTTGGAGATCAACATCCTTTACCTGGAGAAGACATACAGCTCCTTATCGACCAGAGAGCATTGCACAATATCACAGAATCACACGATCAGAGAATATGCAGAGTTGGAAGACACCCACAAGGGATCATTGAGTCCAACTCCTGGGCCTGCACAGGACACCCCAAGAGCCACACCATGTTCCTGAGGGCACCATCCGAACACTTCTTGACCTCTGTGATCAAGGCTTGGTGCTGTGACCCCTTCCCTATGGAGCCTGTTCCAGTGTTCAACCGTGCTTCAGGTGAAGAAACTTTTCCCAATATCCAACCTAAACATTCGCTGACACAACTACATCCTGTTCCCTTGGGTCCTGTCGCTGGTCACCACAGAGCAGAGATCAGTGTCTGCCCCTTCTCTTCCCCTCATGAGGAAGTTGTAACTGAGATGAGCTCTCTCCACAGTCTCCTCTTCTCCGGACTGAACAGACCAAGTGACATTTCCTCTGAGGACCTTACTAAATCCATGAGGAGCCTGAATTCTGATCTCCTCCTATCCAGAGTTGTGGTTTTGCTGGCACTTTCCCTCCTGACAACAGAGATTTTAAACTCAATTGCTGTATGGTCATCTTCGTTGCATTATAGCAGATATTGTGACTCTCCTAAGGGAGTGTGAAAAAGGTCTCCTTAAAGAGGGGAAGCAAGAAACCTTCCTATCCCCTCCTCATTATTTTTATAGGGGATATTTTCCAGTAATGTGGCCCTTTATGATTTGGATATTGAGAGAGGCTTTGTCTTCCTCCTGCCACAGCACAGTTTGTAAGGATGATGGGAATTCTCGCTGTTTTTACAGTAACTTTCATTCCCAGTCATCATGGTTGTGAATGGGATGCCTAATTAAATAAAGGCACATGGATATAACTTTCTGTCTTGGATGCTGCTGGTAATAGGAACTGTCTTGGTGTAAGTGTACAAGGATTAAACTTGGTCTTTTCACTGAGGCCACCGTTCCCACTGAAACCCATTCTCTTGATGTTAATGTGATATAAATGACTCCTTATGCCAATCCACTACTCTGGTAGGCTGTACAACAATTGGCTCCTTGCCACAAGATTGGTTGTTTTCTGAATAGTGAAGTGCCTCAAAATTCAAGTTACACTATTAATTGATTCAGGACAACTTTTTTGGAATCATTATGTTCAGCAAAGGTCTGTCAATCCAGTTTACTCTCAGTTGTCATTACACCATCAAATATAATGGTGGGTGCACACAGGATAGCAACTTGCATGGCTACAGCGTATTTGCCAAAAATATTAATTCCATATAGAGGAAATGTGGAGAAGGTGAGGTTATATTTTATCTGGTGTGCATTGTAGAGGGTGTTAGAATAAATTTAGTTTTTCTGTGTCTTTGTAAGCTGTGTAATATTAATTTACGTATCAAGGAAATAGTGATATGTTGGTAATATACGTGTGTATTTGTACTTTGGGCTCAAAATGTTAAATAATAGCACTGAGATAGAAAACTGCACAAGCACATATTGCCTGCCTAATCCCACAAACATCATTTTGAAATGCATCACATTGTGTAGATGAGGGGGCAGGAACCCAGAAAGACTCATCAGGTGCCCAAAAACTGAGCAAGGTCAAGGTTAGAATTTTGGTGTGCATGGCTTAGGGATGTGCTCAAGTTCATCCAGGTTTCTGAACAGGTAAAACATCCAGCATGTTCAAACTGTCCTAAAACATGTTCTGCGCAGAACCTTGATCACCTTCAATAAACCTTCAAATGAATCTTACAAAACAGTAACATGCAAACACTGACTTCTACCGTCTTTCTAGAGGGCTGTTTTGGAAATCTTTTGTTAATTTCTTGCAAGTATAAAGAGGAGAACTGCACACTGCAGTCTTCTGTTTTGTTTGGTTACAATCAGAGATGGGCAGACACGGCTCAGGACATTTATTTAAAAACCTAATTACTATTGTGTCTCTCACTCACTGAATTCTAACTTTTCTCCATTTTCTTTAGTTACTAAAAATTTCTTCTCAGGTCCCCTAATTTCATTTAAAGGTGACATTCCTTCCAAACGTAGAACTATTTCCCCTGTCTCTATTCAACAGCAAGATAAAAGCCCACTCTCTGACTCAACTTTAAAGTCATAGGTTCTAAGTGCATTCTCTTCTCTAAATTCAATAGTCTGTCCACTGTATTTTAATGTTCATAATTTTCCAGAAAAAACAATCTGGCAGTACTCAGACAAATGTAGACTCCCTTTCACTGCTGTATGAATTGAACTTAACTTATGCCTCTCCTCTTTTCCAAGATCAATCTCAGAGCCAATAAACCATCTTGATTTCATTCCCTGTTTTTGGATAAAAACAGAGGCAAAGTCATGAGGCTAGCTCATGTCCCACAGGCTAATATTCACCTCCAGTAACCCCATTAAAAACTGGAGAGGTAAGTCATGATCACTGGTGTGTTATGCAGATCTATTGCATAGATGAGTTATCACTCTTGATTAGGTTGACTTCTTTCTCACCACCAAAATTGAGGCTCTTCTGCTCTTGTACAGTACAAGCCCACGTAGGCCAGGGATTTAAATCATTACTGCTGCCACTTGCTTACAGAAGAGGATTCAAAAACCTGTTAATTTGCTGAGGCAGGTGTTTCTCTTCATATTCTGTAATCACCCCTCTATACTTTGCATTTCTCAGGTTTGCAGGGACACTGAATTAACTAGTCCAGTTCATATTTCAGAGTAAATGTAATCAATAAATCACCTATATTAGTCTGGTGTCCACACTCGGGGGGTTTATTATTAAGGATATTTTGAAAGGTTCACTGAATATTACACATTGAAATAAGTGTCTGTTGCCTCGGAGCAATTTCCAAGCTGTCTTGTGGGAACTAGGACACACTTAAAAGGATTTAGTGGTGGAAATCTTTCATTTAGAAAATCCATTTTTGCAATTCACATGTTAAAGAAATAGAAAATGTTTCTTTGCCAACTTCAACTGCAGTAAATGCATGTGAATACCTCTCCACCCTTGAAACATAGCTAATTTCTGCAGGAATTCATTCCAGAGATATATTTCTGAGCAGGTGTTTTGCTTCACTGTTCACATCTTGAATTGTGTGCAATCCATCATATCTATCATTTTGCCCTTACACAGTCAAGGAATTTGGTCTTTTCAGTTGAGTGAGCTGGGAAAGGAGAGTGCATCACTTCTCCTTTTAAACATTCCAGAGTACTTGGCTACTGTCTATGTCTGAAAACAGTAAATGTATAATGAAATAGCTGGAAAAACAAAGCACAAATTACCACATATATCATGCTCCACATTTGCAGCAGCAGAAGCAAAAGCATTTTGGAGGTATTTCCCTCTCTCCTTCCTGATAATTGCTGCTGTTGCTTTTGTCCTTGTTTGCAGAAGCCACAAAGTCCTTCAATCTGTCAAGCCATCATTTCTCAGAAATGAAGATGCTCCAGAAAAAGCTAGCTCCAGTTACAGGAGGAAGGCATCTCTAGGCACCTTTGGCAGGCCTCTTCCTTTGGCTCTGTCCTCCAGCACGGATTTGCAGGAGGGAACGAAGAGTAGGTCATACTGGGCTTTTCTTACAAGAGAGTGCCTATTTCACACTTGCTTTCCAAGACTAGAATCCTCACTGAGGATGGTCACAAATATTGAGCAAAAACAGATTTCCCCAACCTGAAATCAAATAAGAAGTCCAAAGGCCTGATCTGTCTTGGTGATAGCCGATTTCCAGATCTAATTCTACCTTAGTTTCTATGGAAATTAGGTGTGATGAAAGAAGAATTGATCAAATTCACAAGGCCAATTCTACCTGTAGACAACTTGAGCTTTTCAAATAAGCACTCTGTCTAGATACTGTCAGTGTGACTTCATGAAAATGTGTTACCTTCCCTATGCCTTTTCTATTTCTAAAGGGATGATTATGTCTCCCTGTCCCATGTGCAGATGGTGAGCTAAATTTCCTAAATACTGTAGGGATCTCCAGTGTAGAGTAAAAATTCTTGTTTTCAGGCACATCTAAAGCATTTCCATGTGAAGTTAACATCTGAGCAGTTTTCTGGTCACTATAATTAAAATCTTACTTTGGTGATTTTTGTTAGTCACCATACACATGGAGTTTAAATGAGCAACCAAAACAGTAAATTCCTCAACTTCTGAATGAAAGACTGACAGAAGTTTGGGCTGTAATCAGAGCAACCTTGGGGGTCTTCTCCATCTTGCTGCTTTTAACCCAGAAATGATGTCATGAAGAAAGGCCCTACACAGCTTTCTCTGAAATACTGGAATTTATTACAAGTCAGGTTGTTAGATGTGTCCAAAGCTGGCTCAGTTTTTAGAGGAAAGCTGCAATTTGTGAGCAAAATATCACTGCAAAGCTGTCTAATTGAGGAAAGAGAAAGCTCAATAACCTTTTAGTTTTCTAGGATTTCTCTCCACTCCCAGAAAATTTTAATGGAAATTTACTGGAGCTAATTCTAAGAAAGAGTCTTCACTCTGAAGTTTACTTAGGAAATCAGCAAGAATAGACTGCCTGGGTGAGTCATTTGCAGTAGACTGGGAGGCTCCTGCTAGTAGGAAATATTTCTGAATATTTGACTAGGGAACGAAGAGTATTTGCAAAAATACTATCTTAATTACAAGGATTTTAATGCTGACTGGGAACTTTTTTTACAGCCTTGAGTAAACAGACAAAATGATGCATATGATGGAAAAGGCATCCTGCCTAAGTTACTGAATAAGACAGTAGCAAAGAGATCTGATTGCCTCCTGAGAATCAATCCACTGGGCCCTCTCTTACTCAGAGCAGAGCTGTACTAAATCAGCCCCAAATTAATAACGTAAGCAAGTATCCTCGGGGCTGGCATTTTGGTATGAATACCTTGCCTCCACCTTTGAATCCACATCTCAGAATTCGAAAATCAAAGGTGGAGTGCCCACCAAAGCAGAGGAAGAGAATCCAACACAGAATTTGTCCTTCTGTCTTTGCTTTGTTTTGAGTGTAACATTCTGCACATCAGTTTGTTTGATTGGGTCACTTTGCTCAATGAATTTTGTCTTCCTTCCAAACAGATGGTGTGAGGCTAGGAATAGTTTTAATAAAACTCTTTGTGCGCTGGTTATATGGCACTTATTTGGCAAATGTCACTCTACAGACACACTTTAGGTTTAAGATGATACTGTAATGGCTTAAATCTCCCACCAGCTGCCACAAAATTAGAACCACATTAATATCAACAAAAAAAAAAAAAAAATAGGAGTTCCAGTAATTCATCTGGGAATTGGAAGGAAAATTTTCTAGGCATTTGGAATTTTTGTAATGGGAAGGGGTTATGTAAGTCTGTCCTAACTTAAGAAAGTAACAATATTAAGCCTTGAGAGTCTGAAATCTATTTAGTGCTTTACTGTTTGAGCTGATCAGGCAGTGCAGGTGGTCCATAGCTTATTCTTGACAGCCTGGAAGGAATCCTGCCAAGGTGTATATATTCTAGATAAATATTATTCAATGAACTGTCAGAAAAACATTTTTCAAACTTAAGTGAAGTTTATGCCATGCAGAGCTCTATACTGTGAAGCATCTCCAGAAGGAGAATTTCCAAACTCCTGTAGATAAGGCTTCTATATTCCATAGAGATGGAAGGTTGGAGACACAGCCACACTTCACTGACTGTCTTCTCTGCTTCTCCATTCCTGTTCCAATTAACGGATTGCCATTTAAAACCTACCACAAACACCTGGGAAGTCAGGGCAAGGTAAATCTTGTCATTATGTATCCTGCATCATCCACAGGGACAGACCAGGCCAGGAAACAAAATAGAGTGCAGAGATCTCAGCATTACTGGGGAATGTAGGCAGGGTTGTACAGAACATCGTGGGATATATAAACCAGATTTCTACTAGGAAGTGAAGTACTTGGGCAGATCAGAGAGTAGGTATGACGCCATGTAAAATCAGAATAATGCAAAGCAAAGACAGGATAGTGCAAGTTCAGGCAGCTCTCTGGATGTTATGTTCAGACTGACTGCAGAGGCATACAATTGTTTTAATGAGATGTATTAATCTTCCCCCTTCACCTCCCTGGATCTCTCAAATGCCCCAGACATCACATTTAGCAGGGCTTGGTACTGGGAGTGAACGATGTGGATGATATGCTACAACAGTTAAATGCAATTGCAAGAAACTTCCCCCATGGGTAAGGCAGTGCTATTCAGTTATTTTTTACTGTTACAGCCAATGGGGAAATTATACTTTCTTTTGGAATATATGCGATTGGCTGTGCTCTGAGATGGGATATCAGTAGATGGACCACTACAGTGCTCTATTATGGCAGCTCCTGTGTTTCCGAGTATAAGCACATTATTCAGTAGTTGCACATGAACATATAAAAGTTAAGAGGCTTTTTGAAAATGATCTTTTTCAGCCTGCAATATTACATTAATTACACCACAGAGGTATGAGAAACAATCATTAGTGTGATCACACTATAATGATGGATAAAGTAATCATTAGAAGTAGAAGGAACTGAGTAGCCCGGATAATTATGAGGTTTCCTGTTGAAAACAGTAATGACAAAAATGCAAAGGGAAAAGTACAGTGCTAATAAAATATAATAAAAAAATGCAACTTTTAATATTATACGAAGTCTTGAAAATAGGGCAGCTAATGGGGGTATTCACTCAAAGAGCTCATTATTATAAATCTGCATTAGCAGTAGTTTTTCAAATCACTGCTGGGTATGAAATCACAGTTTACAGACTGTAGAGAACCTAGTTTTTAACTGTTAATCTGTAGAAAAATGGGTCGATGTCAAACCAAATTCACAGCCAGTGAGTGCACTTGGTTAAATGTCTCCTGATATTCAGAGCTGAACTAATGGCTATCATTCTGACTGTAACAGGACACTGCAGTTTTATTAGATCCTCTTCTGGGACTTGACATTTTGAGATGTGTTTTGGGAGGTTTGTATGTATCATTATTAATATTTTGAAGGAAAAAATCCAGCCGTAATAAGCAGCTGCTAGCCAGCAAACATTTAAGAAGCCCTAGAACTAAAGATGAGGTTAGTGCAGCGAGTCACAACAATAGCTGGATTTTCTGAGTCTACTGTACACTAAAACCAGAGCTTAACAACTCTGTTGGGTTGTGACCCACTATACATGGATATACTTCTCCCAGGGACTAGTTTTTGATACATTATCAGAAAAGTACTTTTAAGGCTTTCTAAGTTGCAAGTCAAACAAAATAGCATCCTTTTTTTATTTGAATGAATAAACTAAACCCTAATGAGTTGCTCATTTTTTACAATGATATTCTTGTTGAGAAATTCAAGTGAAAGGACTAGCAATATCTTCAGAGATATCTGTGCAATTACAAACTTTTGTGCACAGATTTGTGGTCTGACTTGGTTTCTGTCATGACCACGTGGCACATATGATTGCTGGGACTGCATGGCAGCCAATTAATTGAACAACTGTATTGATTTACCAGTTTGCCTACTACACCTGCAGACCAGGTACCCAACCTTGCAGAGATACTTGCATGGCAAGTTGGAGACATTGGTATGTTCACTTTCATATGCCTTCAGACACCAAAAAGGAAAACAGAGCAGTGGTGTCCAGGTCTGTCTTACATGACTGTTTTCTTTGAAATGGTTCTTTTATTTGGGAATACTTGAAAAAAAAATGCCTTGTAAAAGAAAGCATCACATAGACACATGCATATAAGTACCTCCATACGCATATATTTTGAGACATAGATTTGCATATATATGTGTATACATGCTGTCATGAAAGAGTAACTCCTGCCTGGAATC
Source organism: Donacobius atricapilla (assembly GCA_013397315.1). Taxonomy (NCBI): domain Eukaryota; kingdom Metazoa; phylum Chordata; class Aves; order Passeriformes; family Mimidae; genus Donacobius; species Donacobius atricapilla. Next base: position 4,113,227 of record WBMY01010667.1, on the reverse strand, counting down.
TCCAGGATTTATCTGTGTGTAAGCAGTACTATATAACCATTAGCAGAGCCAGGAAGGACTTGGGTATTTGATTTGTAGCTGCACAGAGATTTCCTTGGCTCTAATTGAGCAAACATTGGTTCACTGGGCTTGACATTGTTCTTGTACAGGTATAAAGCTGAAATAACTCTATCAAGGGCAGATGACCTTTGAGAACATAAACAAGGAGAATTATGTTCTCCATTGAATAAAAGACATGAAGGAGCACTTCTGAGATGCAAGCAAGGAAATTGATTAGGTTTGGGTGTTGTCTTGTCCTCCCTAAAGGTTGTCATTGCAACTCCAGCAGAGACTTCATCTGGATATAATTTTTAGAGGCTTTCTTCCATGGATTTTTCTGTTTTATTTGTTCTAGCTGCTACACACCAGGTACTGTAGCTGGGCAATGCCTCATATATTTTCTGTTAAAAAACGTTACTATTCTCACAATGAAAATGGCTTCTGATCTACCTTTAATAAGCAAACCTTGAAAGACAAAAACCTGTTTTGAAATGGGAAAGGGAAGAAGTAAATTTTCATGAATTATATTCTAAGCAAACATCACCAGCCTTAACTATAGAGAAAAGAATTTGTCTCTTCTTCACCAGTACAATGACTTTAAATAGCGACCTCCATCACAAGGCGCAATAGCAGTTTTCCATGCTGCACATGGACCTCATGGCAGGAGCCAAATAAACCTTCCAGAGAAGATCAGCCTCTTCACACTGATAAACATAAAACTTATGCTGCCAACCATCTCTTTGTCTAAAAAGCAGACAGTCTAGGGACAGTAGATGAAGCTGGATTCTTTAACTTTAAATGCATTGTAACATTTAATATCTTTTCCTGTGAGTTTCTTGGAGCCACTCTGTGCTTGCAACTGCAAAAGGTAGTCAAATGAATATAATCATGATGATTAAATGCAAATTTTGCTTTAGATGTTACTAATAGAACTTATCCTGCTTTTTTAAACAGATATTCAATTTTCTATTCAATTTTCTATTAGAACATTTTCAGTTCTCCTGACTTTAATTTGTTTCTTGCTGCACGGAATAGGAAAGAAAAACGCTTGTTGCCTTGACTCCTACCTTACTTCTAAGTTACATGCTCTTCCATAGCCAAATAGGGGAGAAAAATATCCTTTTAAATTGTTCTGGCATACAGTATCTTACATTCCAAGGCATTCCACAAATCAAAGCGATCATGATTCACCCACATTGAATTTACAGCCCTGGTTTCATCTAAAGACTAAAAAGGTATTTGTTGAATCTGTTGTGTTTCAAATTATGTGTCAGGATTATCTCTCTCAACGTTATATGTTCAAAGAACCTTTTTTACACTAATATCTCTCATTCCTAACAAAAAAAAAAAAATATGGAAACCTTTTAGATAAATCTTAAATCTTCCTGCAACAGACATGGGAAGAAACAAAGGCAAGGCCTTCCAGCCTGAGAGTGAACCTATCACTGATTTAGAAAAAAAGGTAAGTAAAGAAAAAACACAATGTAAAGTTACTCCAGGAGCCCTATTCAGAGATTAAGGGTTCTGACCTAGCAGCACCTGCTTATATTGCTACTCCAAACTTCTGAACTTTAAGCATGCTGTATAAAGGTCTACAGAGAACTTAAAAGTGAAATACTCAGTCCAATTGATTTGGCAGAGAATAGTTACATACAAGCAGGAAAAAGAACAGTGGAGGTGAGGTCTTAGTCTGTAATTTATTCCTTTCTTCTGACCTTATATTAATATTTACTATACTTTGGGTTCTTTGAGAGAAACTCACTTTTGCAAGACTTAATTATGAGGCTTCATGCAGGTTCTTTGCACATGGGTGTGCTTTGGCTCTAGAGAATACCCTGCTAATGTAATACTCCAGGCTCCAGGGCTTCTAAACCCAGTTCTGTGCTATGTTGTTTTACTACATTGATTGGTAGCCCTGCTGACCAAGTCTAGGATGAGATCGACATGGAAAATTAAATTGCTGAAAACAGTTGAGTTCAGGAACAAAAACAAAAATAATGGACTGAAGGAAAGGAAGTTCTTCTTGCCAAAAGTTGTTTACGAAGAGCCATTTATGTCACATAAGGATATTCTTCCCATTTGTTCAAAGCACAGGAATAGTTTCCTGTCTGGACACTTCAGCATGTGTCTGTAATGCACTTAAAAGAGTTTTTGCAGTCAAGTGTAACTGGGTTTGCACCAACACAATTCATAACTGAAGATGTTGTGGTTTAGAGTTCAGACTGAGCTGGAAAAATCCATTAGCTCCATCTTCAAGTTATTAGCCTGCTCCCTGAAAATGACTGTAGTGCTGTTATTACCTGCACTTACTGGTATGAATCTGCCTGGTGATACCATATCAATCTTGGGCTCAGGTCAAGGGATTCAGAGACCTTATGGCCAGACAAGAATGAAGATTATGTTCTACATCCCAAGAGACTGTTGACCAACCAGCTGTTGGTGAATCATATTAAATAAAGCCAACAAAACATGTATGGTCTTGACACAAAGTAGTGTGGCCTCATTGATTTGCAGGCCTCAAATGGTTGCAACAAGCTACAGGTTTCCAAAGAGTGCTACTGCATCTGAATTAGCATTACTTTATTATTATACAAACAGTAATATAATCATCCCTCTAAAGATATACAACAAAACCATTTCATAATCTAGATTCTTCCTTCCCCATTTAATCTTCTCAGATAATGGCATATTCATATTTTCATAAAAACCACATCAAAACCCCAAGTCTTTTTTTCTTTGTCAGAACACCACAAGGGCCAAGAGCTAAGGGGAATGTGAGAGCTAGTGGCTCTTAGCCCAGGGCACCAGGCACCTCTGAAATCAGGTAGGCAGAGAAGTCAGCTTGTGAGGGCAGCCAGGGTCAGAAACAGCTTTCTGATAACAAGGTAGGGTCCTGTCATCAGCCCGTGTGTGGGGAAATCACAATTAGCAAAACCCATGACCAGGCATAAAAACCAGACTAACAGCCCCCAGCCATGCTCACCTAGGGTCAAGCTTCAATAGAGTTCTCGAGCTCATGGTTGTGGCTGGAGGCCCCAGAAGAGGCTGGTCAGAGCCATTAAGGCCTATTAGTGCCCTCAGGGTTCTGACACATTCACATTAATTATTCCAAGTGCTGCCTAAACCATATTGGGTTACATATCTCGCCCATGATTTAGAGGATTATTCCACATTATTTGACCAAAGCCCTTCCAGATTCTCACCTAGCAGTTATTCTAATATTGCAATGGCAATATTCTTTATTTACAGCTAAAGTTTCCACTTGCTCCTCAATTTATTCAAAGGGGGAAGAGTCGCAGCACATAACCAAACACTTCTGCTAGGCAAGCTGATGTAGTTTTGCTTTTCTACTTTCAGTTAGCACTCAACCATCATGAACTGCAGGTGAAATATCACAGGTAAAATATTTAAGTAGCATTATATCAACACACCCAGTTAAGCCAGGCTTTAGCCTTTGCTATTGTTGTGCTTTAATCTAACAGTTTCTTTGCTTGCCCTATCAAGCAAAGTCCATTGAAATTAATGAGGTGAATTCCACAGACATAGAAGAGCTCTGAGTTGTGCTGTAAATGATTACTACTGTATTATTGCAGGCCTGAGTGGGGGTTAGTGTTTGCAAAGTAATTTGGAGGAGTAAATAATGTTTCTGATTGAGTTAACTACACTCTGGACCAATACCAGGAGAAATAAACAGCAGTGCAAGAACCTCAAGGTTTCCTCAAATCTCTGGGACTTATTTATCTGAATAAAACTAGATATCTATGTCTATAACCATTTCTAGCCACACTTCATCCTCTGTTCCAAAGCAGATTCTTGAGAAGCCAATTTGCAGAGAGAAACACTAGGGATAGGTAGCAGTGGCAGGACTTCAGCTGCCTGCACTTCATTGTGCCATACACTCACTCAAGGAAGTCAGCACCCTCAAACTGTAAGCCACAAACAAGTGTCTTCTATGTTTTTTCACTCATTTACCCTTCATCCCAGTCATCACAAACACTTTTGCAGACAGACCTTGCTCTCAAGCACAAATGAGACCCTTTATATAATAAAATCAATGGGAAACAACATACGTAGAGGGAAAAGAAGTAATCTCTGTCAGACAGCTCTGAAAGCACCTGTGAAAGCACCTAATTTTCTGCAACAAAAAAAAAAAAAAAGAAATCAGCAGACAATGCTGCCAGTAAAAAACCTTGTGCCTCCAACAACAGACTCAGTGGGTGGTAAACACGTGGGGAATCACGTCAGTTAATCCATACAGATTCCTATAAATGGACAGCATTTTTCACCACACTGCTCTCACCCTTGCTGCAGCATCTGCTGCCACTTCCATCCCATGGGGGGATGGCATGGAAGGGCACAGGATCTGAGGAAAGGAAATGGAGAGAAAAGCTGCCTGGAAAGTGAATACACACAGGTTTCCACTCTCTCTTAGATCCACTTTCACACACTACAGACAGTAAGGGTATAGGATTAGGAAACTGACTGAAGAATTCATGAAAAAGATTTGTAAACACATCAAGACTGACCTGTCACATTCCCACTGAATTCTGATGTTGAAAGTTTCTCTTCTAATAATTTAGATAACTTTCAGTTTCCCCCTCTCTCTCTTGCTACTTGGTTCTTTGGATTTCTACCCTTGAAAGAATATCTTACTCATTCTTCCCTGGATGTTATAGTACATTTGGAACTAGGCACATCCCTTAGGAGCAGATAATGGGTAAATAATAATTTTAATATGGTGTGGAAGTGATCCTTGCCAAATTTTGTGTGAAATACACCTTATAGCTAAATATTTATTAATTAAGACATATTACATGAAATCCTGTTTTATTATAACTCTCTGTGATCAATCAGGATTAGTAATAATAACAATTATTAAAACCTTTTCATCAAAAGGCTAAAAGTTTTATGAAAAAAGTACCAGGTTTTCCTAGCCAGTATGAAGGTTTATTTTGAAATTAATTCATTAACTTACCCTAGCAGAAACAGAAGTCACTGAGGAATCTTCTCCTATGTACCATATATTCACCTATGAAAAAATAAAAACAAATGTCTGCTAGGAGGAAGCATTTGCACATCTGTTTTATGGGTGGTAAATGGGATAGATGCTGATATCTCATTTAAGTTATAAAATTCCACTTGATTTGGAAGAACCAGAATTTTGCCTTCAGATGTAAAAAATTTCAGAAGCTACATTCCATATGATGACAGAAATGAAAGCTAAAATCAGAGGCTCTAAAATTTTGGCTTTTAAAATGAATTATAATTCCATCTACAAAATGCTGATATATATGTAAATTACTGGTTCATTATGAACTAAATAGAATCCATATATTCCTGTAGGGAACTGAATAATCCATAAATGTCATCATTGTTTATCCAGTAATGGTGCTAGGTGCAAAAGAGAAGCCAAAATTTTAATATCTTAATGTGAAAAGATGAGAGAAGCTACCTTTTGAGTTAGAATCATAGAGAATGTATTATTTGCAATTAAACAGATATCTGACACTTGTGAAGTGTACTGAAACTGAGCAAACAATGTTAATGACTTGTGAACCGTTGTGACAATTTGAAGTTTAAAGACAATATTTTATAAAAATCCTTAGGAAAACAGTAACATGGGTACGAGTGGTAAAGTGTCGTTGGAACTGTGCTAGTGGATAAGATTTCAGTGCCTTTTTATTTCTTTTATTAGATTTGTTTAATTTTTTGAAACCAATGAGTGATTAATTTTCCATATAATATTTCAACTACTTTGAGTATGTCTGCCCATATGCAGCTATGTCTGTGAAAGAAGAAATAGCAGGTGTTTCATTGTTATGGCTACTTCTATTACTCTTGACAAGTCCATTTGTTATTCTAAAAGAAAATGAGCCATCTTGAAGTCCATTCGATTTGGATAGAGCACTGTCTGCTAATCATCATTAGTGCTCCCGTTGCAATATTCTGGGTGTTGCAGAAATAGATACGTTTGACTAAAAAGCAAAAAAANNNAAAGTTCTGTGTATTATTTGACTTGATCCAGAAAGGGACAAACCTGCTAGACCAATAGTGCTCCACTTTATAATCTGTCATAGAAACAAATTTAAGTCAAGTGTTGCTCAAACTTTTTACCTGCTAACACCTGTATGCTAAGTACTGTAGCTACTAAAACTTAGCAGACGCAGGCAATATACTCATTTTCTTTGAGGCTATTGTCATGTAAAGAAAAGAGAAAGGGAAAACTTCACCCTAAGTGCCAATATGAGCTTGAATCTTCCACAGACTGACGTATGTGATTTTGTTACAGAGTTGATGATGTAGTTGGGAATGGCTATTGTAGATAACAGGAGAGAACACTAGAAATAAAGTAAGCAACAGATCATCTCTGAAGCACCTTCTCTGTTCTGAGAAGGAAACAAAAGTTGCTTTTGATCAGTTCATAAATGAAAGACCTTGCAGGAAAAAACAAGATGTTATAGAAAGAGAATATCTTGCTTCTGAAAGTGATCAATATCTCCATGGATCAATGAATCATGACTCAGCATTGTCAGTGACCTACTGTCGTTTTTTCAACATTGAGCAGCATAGTTTGGATGAGAAATAAATTCCCATAAGTTTTGGAAGAGGTAAAGAGAAAATATTTTATCAGCTTAGAATATTTAAATTTGATAAGTTCTTATATGCCATTAAATACAATTTTAGATAATTACCAAGAGATAGATTAAATAAAATGCTTGCAGGGACTCATGTCCACCGATAGAGAAATCTACCTCTTCCACAAATGATTAGATATTAGCTCCTTCTGTAGTGTCAAAAACAGGTAGAATTATTTTCTTTCTGTTACACAGAGGCCTAGTGAATTCTATTGACCCAGAGGTGATTCTCGGCAGAGATGGGCAAAGTTAATTTTATATGCAATACTGATTTTAGACATCTCACTGAGCATCTTGCTTAGAATAGAAATTGACTGTTTAAATTACAAAGCCAAGCACAGAAATTTTAGGGCCAAATTATTTAATGAGAAAGACTTATTTTCAGACCAAAGAAGAATGTTAGTCTCAGCAAAGGCAGGTAACAACTGAATGTCTCTGCTATTTCCTTTTATGAAAGGAGGAACCCGTGACTGCCCACAGTGCTCTGGACAAAGCTTGAACAACTTCAACATCCAGCTCCACAAAAGTTCCAGACAAAGGTTTGGCTTTATTGAGGATGACAGAAAACAAGAGATTATAAAATCCAGTCTCTCCTCTATACATGAAGGGGTGTGAAAGGTGCCTGGCTGAGCAGGTGCTTGACTGCCAGCCAGGGTGAACCTAAGAGTGCCAGAGGCTGGCGGTACAAAGTGTGCAGATGCTTTCATCATCCCCTGCCATTTGGAGCTACTGAAGGCCCTGGTTTTGGAGGGAGAAGTAGTCAGAGTTTCTCTGTGTCTCTATGGAGGTTGGTTGATTTAGTTGTCAGTACTGTGATCTAGCTGGCTCAGAGACTTTGATATGAAAACATTTGCATCAGCAGGTCTTGAACATGCAACTGCCAATGCAGAAAATTTGTCATTGGTTTGGACCAATGAATAAGAGAAGAGTAAAAGAAAATTCATGTATTACTTTTGAAGCCAAAGTTTTATTTCTTCATTTTGGTGCTATTTCTGGTGACATCCTTTTATATCAATCAGGGTTAAAAATAGCATGTGAAATTATATTTCAAAATAGCTCATGCTTCAATTTTATTAAAGTGATCTGCTCTATAAATAGTCTTCTAAAACTTAAATATTTCTTAAAGTCTTCAAATTAGAAAATAAAAAGACTTCAGAGAAAGAATAGTCTTTTCTTTCTTGTCAACTAGTAGCAAAGTAAAGCCTGTCCTTATCATTTTGGTAAGATGTTGCCTAAGCGTTGCCAGATAATTAGTAACGTTCCAGTAAACTTCCATATTTTTAAAATTCAAACAGCTTGTTATTTCAGAAAACAGTTAAGGATTGTTCATAAACTTTCTGCATTTTTACCTGCAACATCTCACTGTTCACAATACCAGGCAATTACTGATAACAAAATATCCAGAAAATTTTCATATAGAAACTCTCAAGTAGGTAGAGAATACTTAATAAATAATCTTGGATTTTTTTTACAAATTATTATGCATATTACATATTCAAATAGTAACAAGATGTTCACCTTCAAAATGGATAAATTGGTTAGAAGTAATAAATTCCTTCTGCGAAATATTTCTCTATGATGTTCTTAAATTTTAAAGGATTATTTACACAAGAAATCAACTTTGCTAAATGTTTGCCTATTGTCCTTTGTTCAGATCTAAAAGGAAGGCTTCCCTCTGCAATAGGCTGAAAAGATCTTTGATGCCATGTTTTGCACGTCTGACAAGATATAGCACTATTTAATTCTTAGGGAACAATCAGATGTTCCCTCACACCAAATCTTAGTCACTTCCTTTCCCTTGCCTTTTTTTGACAGAGATCATCTCTTTACCAGACAAGGGTCATATAAAGCAGAGAACAGTTCTGCCTTAGCTTGCCTCTTTCCACAGGAATTCTGTAGCACTTAATGATTTTGTGAAGGGATAGATTGAAATATTGATAGAAAATATCCTATTCCTAGGCACTGTTCTTGCATCTCTTTTGTCGTGAACCAAGTAGGTCTCACTGTGAGGAAGAGTGACCTGGAGAGACTGGGGCCTGTGGGTGGGACAGGTCCCTTTGATTCAAATTCACAATAACTGTAGGTAGTGAGCACCCTGACAAACCTCTGGCTCCACACTTTCTTTTCAAAACTTTGTTATTTTACCTGTTGATATATTAAAATTGCAGTTTTACATTCCAGATCCAAGGCCTCACTAATCACTACCCAGAAATATTGTACAGGAAACAGAAACATTAGCATCCACTGCACACTTGACTTCTTTTCTGTGTTCTGCTTTACCAGACTGCTCCTGACCAGTGCTGGCCTCTGGAAAGTTTCATGCTGATTTGCTTTCTTTCTTCTTGCTTTTGTGATCTGCTGTTCCCAACTTGTCTGTCACTGCTTCAGAAGCCGCCCAGATCAATGTGAATGGAGACTGGAGAGAAATTTTCAATAATGGTAAGTCAGGCAAAATGGGGAGCTGCAAAAATAAGCCAGAAGACAGATTCTTTTAAGTGCTAAAGTTTTGATCTGCTATGGCTTTAACATGGAGAGTAGGATTGGGGGCAATGTAAGATTTGTTATACTGCCCAAGATAAATGTTCTGTTAAAATGCCTGGCACAGACCATTAGAGGTTGAATCCAAGCCCAATAATGTCACAAGGAATCCTTTAGTTGACCTCCAGTGGTGCTTAGATTATTACTTTATCAAAGAAAATGTTTTGTTGCTTGGTTTGCAGAGACTTACATAAACAACTGTAGTCTGAAAAGTGTCTGAAGATGGCAAAGAAATATATTTTACAGCCCTTCTTATTCTGAAGAGTATTCACTGGTGATAGCAATCTTCTGTTCACTTAAGTTTAATGGTGCTGGTAAGTGCAAGTTGATTTTGAAGTACCACTACATGTCATTCAGCTGCACACAGAGTGTGTAAAGGAGTGGGAAGCAGGGACATTTTATTTACCCTTGTATATAGTATTGAAGTAATAATGACAGAACTAGCAACTCTCCTTTTTAGTATAGGAGGTTCTCAGAGATAAAAACCAAATGGTTTAGTAGAATTCATGTTTTATGTGATCTTCTCTTTTTAAATTTTTTCCTTGGATTCACTGTGTGCAGAAGGAATGAGTAACCAGAAAAAGACAACACCCTTTGAGGCATCTTGTTCATCTAGCATTCAAAAATAGACCTCAGTCTGTCTTGCAGCTATTTTGGGATGGAGTTCATGTCACTAAAACTTTCCTCAGATTCTCCTGAGCTGCTTCCACACAGCACTCTATAAAAGAAACCACTCCTGTGAAATAAAAACAGCAAAAAACATATGAAAATGGCACAATTTAACATTTTCTATCAATGTTTCTCACCCACTACTTGGATAATTAGACTGTACTTTTTCCTAAGGGAAGAAGAGAACATATTTTGAGAAAAAGACTCCCAGCTAACTGATATTTTCTCTCCAACTTTCCCTTTACTGAGGATCAAAAAGATTGCAAAGGTTTGCAGTTTTTCTCTCCAAAAATGGATGACAGCTGAATAACTATTATGAGAACTTTATACTCTTATTGGGCATGAGTGCCACTGGCAAACAGATAGTAAATCTGCCACAAATCCATCTTTTTCTGTAGTACAATCTCTCTTTAAACAACTTGATCATAAATATCTAGCTGTACTAAAGATCAGATTTAGAAGAACCAAATAAATGCCGCTAATGAGGATCCCTGACAGGTAAATGTAGTCATGACTTTCCTAGGTTAACCAGAGAATACAGTAATTAGGTCCCTGTAGGAACCGGTGCAACCAAGTTACTGGCAAAGTTGCACAGAAATAAGAGTTCAAAAATTAACTTAGTCTTCAGCAGAATGCTTTGCCTCACAACAGGTTTCCCCACAAAGCACATCATCTCCAAAGAGACGAAGACTGAACAGTACAGAAGAGTTGTAAATTATGGCAAAACTGGCATCAGGAAAGGCAATGCTGCTCACACTCACATGGTGCTGTGCAGTTTGGGGTCTCACTGCTGTTTCTGGGGCTTACTCACTACATTACTGCAGGTTTATCTTCAGAATCGTTTTGGTGGAAAACTGAAGCAATGCAGTGGAGAATCAGGCTGGCATTGTTTATGCAGATGGGGGAAAGTGAGAAGGACACTGTAGGACTGATAGAAATGAAGCAGACATACAACAGCTCTAGAGCTGGAGTTACAACTATTTGGCTATGCTACATCTTGTCCATGTCTTTTGGTCATGTTAAAAGTTTAGAGGAATTTTGCTTCTTCCAACTCTCTTGTTTTTCCATAGCATTTAGCACAAAGACAGTGATTTTCCATTTTGCAAGCAACGAAAGCAAATTGACCATTTTATTCTCTGAGAAGTGGGTGACATTCAACACAATGTTTGACTGACATCAGTTGTCAGTCCATAAACAACTGTGCCACAATTTTCAGCAAGAAAATCATCATCAATAACTATTCTCTTTAAAGCCCTGGACACACTTTTGTATATTCTCAGACTGTTTCCGTATTTCTTTAACCATGAGAAAAGTATTCACTGTAACAAGCATTGTAAGGCTTAAGCCCTGCACAAGTCAGTGAAGTGTAACTTCTTTTGACCTCTTGAATGCTACTGGAATTTCAGACTTCGGTGAGGGAAAGAACCACAGTTTAAAAACAGCAGGGCTCTGCCCACCCCAAGAGAGTTTGATTTACACAGATTGAAATTCTGTCTCATAAGGTTTTGATATGATCTCTAATCTATTCTTCCTCTGTCCTCTTCTTCCAGCTGCTCACAAGTCTTCCCCAGGAATAATTAATAAAAATGTTGATGTTTCCTCTGCTTAAATGCTGACACTACAGTGAGCACGTAGTCAGTAATGGGCTTAGTCTGTTTTGCCAAGTGGAGTTCTTTACATTAATTCTGGATTGAAAGAAAAGCAGTCAGCTTAAGAATGTTACAATAGTTTTAATTTCATCTACTCAGAATCCCTTCCTTGAAGATCCAAAGCTTAACTTCCATGATTGTGTGAAGTCTGTGGAGTAACTTCTCTCATAATCAAATGCCATTGTTTTCCACCTGAAGGATTATGTGGCAATCAGCATAAAGTGCAAACACAATTTGCTTCTTGTGTTTTCTCTTTAAATAAAATTGTCATGCAAATACCTGGTTGTAACAGAAACAAAAGGTAAGACAAATACAACCAAAATAGAGCCCAGCATCACCCCTGTAAGTGTCACATTATTTCCCCAGTTAACCTTAAGTACAAAGCCATCTTTTAAGTGCTCTACAAAGTAGTATTTTTTGCAAGTCACATCTCTACAGACTGAATTCTGAATTCTGTGTGCTAGGAGTTATTGAGTACACATATATAAACCAATGTCACGATATCCTGTAGGGGAAGTATTTTACAGTTCTGAGAAAAGTCAATGATGTTTTGTTTTTATTTTTGAAATATTGAACTACCAAGAGCAGAAACATCAGATTGTTTTTTAAAGTGCTTTTAATTAGATCAAAGCAGGAAAGGATTATATTTCTCCAGAAAATTTTAAACAAACTAAACAACTCTTCTTTTCATTAAAACCAACTATTCTTGCAAGAAGTATTGTCTTGCATAACTGAAGTTTGGATACTTCATTCTGACATTTGACATCCTGGGGAAGTTGTGTTCTGCCCAGTATTCTCCCTTAAGATAGGTTCTTGTTCTCATTCCCAGTAAACTGCAAGATGAGGGTTTTGCAATTCTATAATTCTGTTTTGCTGAATATTAAAATGGTCAAGCAGCAATAGGTGGACAAAAGAGTAGAGCACAAATCAGGGTTTGTATAGGCTACAGTATGATGGAATAGCATCCTTATAATGAATAGCTCAGATGGTTTATATAAGTCCACCCACACTGATGTTTTTACATCATGCAGCCATGACCAAAATCTCTGAGATTAAAAATCCTGTTGTGAAAATGAAAAATTTAGCAGATAAAGGAGAAGATATAACCATCAGCAGTCTGAGGTGATTTTCAGTTTGTCAATAGATGAATAAAAACCTTTCTTATATCTATTTTGTTATGGAAAGTTATATTTACAAGATGCTAATGAGGACTAGAAATTCAGTCCAAATTAAAACTGGGCTTACTAATAGAAGTCATTTGACTCCAGAAGCTGGAATCTGAATAAAAATAACTGCTCGAGCTTCTGCTACAAATCTGATGATATCTGTCAGCAACAAATGCAGGAACACAAGGAATACAGCAAACTGGAAGTGGAAAGTCTGGGGTTACAAAGATATTCTCATGATTAGAACTGGTCAGAGCTACTTGAAGGATAAATGTAACAAAAATGAGAGGGGTGAGATTTAGAGATAAATTTAGAGTTTTTCTTTCTATCCCACAAAATGTATTCAGATGTTTCTCTGGATTTTGAAAGCATGTGTAGAAAGAGGAATAGAAGTGGTTTTTATATTCCTTGCTAGAGATCATCAGAAGATTTTTATGTAGATATTCTGATGTTCTTGGAAACACTTTTTGGTATATCTTTAGAATCTCAAAGGAAAAGCATACATATGCACATTCAAAAACATATAAAAGGCACTTATTTTTTTTGTTTGTTTTGCTGATGTAAGTTGAGAAAAATACTTGCTTCTGTGTTTCAAGTTTGGATAGCTAATAAAATGCCCAACTTGGATTTTTATGAAGCTTTCAAAAAAAAAAAAAAGACATCACCTTAGGGTAAAAAACAAGTGCGAGAACCCTCAGCCTAGGGGGCCATTATTTTAGTTTTATGTCCTTGAAAGCAGCATCGTGTTTCTTCAACCATAACAATAGTGATATTGCCACAGTGTTATGACTGCCAGCAGGAGGAAGGCGGTGGCTGTCTGTAATGAAGAGGATTTTATGAAGTTGGAGAATATTTCCTGGATAGCTAAGAGTGAAAACTAATTTGATTGGCTCAGCACAGAACTGGTTTTATTTTAAAACAAAAATTAAGATTTAAAAAAAAAAAAAAAAAAGGAAACAAAAACCAAGTGGAAATTTTAGTGTGAAATATATATACTTTGCTATTCTCATGATCTTCCTGTCCACTTTTCACTCTTCCTATAATACATACAAAACTCATTTGCTTATTTTTGTGCCTCATTAATTGGAATTTAAGCATATATTTTTTATAGGACAAACGCACCATCTCATTATACATTTCAATGGGATATGAACCCAAGTGAACACTAGAACAATAAATTTCTAATAGACCTTGAGTTGAAGGAAACTAAATAAATCAACTCATAAAGTTACTGAGGCTGCTTTCAAATTCAACTGGTTGAGTTGATTGTACTATATGTCATTACCAACCTAAGCACCTCACATAAATGAATTAATTTATCCACACCTATATCCCCCATATAAGTCTACAACAGGCATTGTTATTTTCCTTGGTGCAATAGTAAAGTGATACAAAGGGATCAGACTGGCTCAGCATAGGAATTCCAACTGTATGGACATCAGTTAAACCTTCAATAGAGCCAGTCCTCTGAACAGAAACCTTTGGTGATACACACAGGAAATTACATCATGTTTTTTCACTCTCTGGGGAATATATAGGGAATACAGTCTTTTTGCAGGACTGTTCTTTCACCCAATTCAATGAAATAAGAATGTCCACATTAATTATCTTTTCAAATTTGTAGCATACATATACAGGAATCTTGGTTTAAGCATCATATCAACGATTTAAGGTAAATGGACTTTAATCGGAGGCATTTTTTTATTGTGGTTAATATTCAGTCTTTACAATTCACAAGTTTTTCTTTTTAAAAAAATATGTTTCCATTTCAATTTAACCTGGAGTTCATAAGCAAATATCTAAAGTACTTCAGTTAACTTAAAAGATTGTAAAGACTCAATATTAAAAATTAAATATAAAGTAAGAAGTATTTGTAACCAAAATGGCACATAACATATTGATTCTCTACACAAGAGTGACAAAAAAATTGGATTGTCTTTATGGCTGATGGGTCCACTGATCACACAAACGTGGACTTTAATGCCCTTCTGCCCAAGGAAGATGCAATAATCACCAGCAATGCTTGAATTTCAAGTGTGGCAAAAAGACTTTCACTTTGAGTTTCTGGCCCGCATATATAGACAGTTTCTTGGGTAAAGTTATGGAATCTCATAAGAATTTAACTTTTTTAATTACTTTAGATTTTACGCAACATGTTTATATGGTTCCTGATTCTTTTAACAGCACACGAATCAAATGACTTTTGGCCCCAGAGGATCACAAAAACTCATTCACTGTAACAATAAATTTGCTATAGATTCTTTAAACCTACACTGTTAGTTTTAAGTGGAGTTGGTTTTTTTAGCAACTGAACATGTTTTAATTTTTTAAATGTGATAGATACTTTAATTTCCTGTCTCTTTTTAATTTAAATTTAATTAAAATCTGGCCTCACTGACTTTTACTTTCAGGTCCTGATTTGTCTCTGTGTTTACCCTCCAAGTGTTTTCAGTACTTTGAGCACATTAGGAATATTAAGCAGTTAATCAAGTGTAAAAAACATTAATTTGCTCCCTAGCATCTTTCATCAATATCTTTTTTTTTAATCAGAGGACTATCCAACAACTAAGCCCACAGATTCACAGTAAGCATTTCATCAACAGGCACTGATATTTTGCTGCACCAAGGATGGTGAAATAAATCTCTGCTGATGTGAATGAACGGTCTTCTGTACAGGAATCATCCCAGCCCCACTGTAATCACTAAGATTCTCCCATACAGGTTTTTAAATAATCTAAATAACCCCAGTAAAACTCTGTGTGTGTGTGTGTGTGTGTGCGTGCTTAGAAAAAGCTGATTCCTTGAAGTCATATTAAATTCTCTGCCCTATTCCTACAAGCCCAATGCAATCAAGCATGCCACAAGCTCCATCACTCTCTGGGTAATTTTCTCTGGTTTCTGAAGCCTGTGTCAGAACTGCCATCTGCTCTATTTGTTCCAGTGAACCAAGGCTCACACTTTCACGGGATAAGTAGCTAGAGTTTGGCCAACTAAATGGCAACAAAAGGTGAAATCCATTTTACATGGTGGATCTGGCCTAACATTCTATCACAAACAACAAAGATACTGATAGAGGCAGAGACTTTTCAAAGAATGAACTGTGTTGATATCTTTAATTTTATTGAAGACACTGCTGCTATTGGCCCAAAATATACAGCATCGGGTCCAGAAACAGCACACCTGTCGGTCTGGAATATCCATTACCCCTGAATCTGCCTTATGTCAGTGTAGGTGTACTAATTCCTGGCATAAGGCTGCTTTGCCCTCAGGTATCAGCAATAACAACCAGCTCTGGTTAATGGGAGTTTATGGATCTAGAATTCATTTTGAATTCTACTGTGACCCTTCATTTATACAGAAACTCTGTTTTATGAGCTGCAGTGGAGTCATGCTTTTTGAAATCACTAATGTAGGCATATAGAGTTTTGTGCAAAAGTTATAAAATTAATGCAACAATTGTTTAGATTATGAATAAGAAGCCTCATTCGTTATGCAGTGACTCCTTTCCATACAGTTAAAAACACCTAAAAGTTCCCTTTTAAATTTCCCCATATCCTATTCAGATACATATGTTTTCAGCCCTCTTTTTTATAAAAAATCTTCAGTCTGGGGCAAAGAAGAAATGCAGTTGCTGCACAAACTATAGGAGTTTCTGGAGAATCATGAACAGATCCTGAATAAACCCAAGGATGAGTTTCTGTCACTGGAACTAAAAATAAGTTCAACAAACTATTTGTACTGAAGTCCTTTGTCCCTCTGTGAACAACCCTACAAGCTTCTTCCAATTCAGTGATAAACACAAAATACTTCTAGAACTCTTTGGAAGTGGTTTCTGATCCTTTTATTGAATGTAAATTTTTTTTGTCTCTTTTGGAAAAACTCATATAAGTGACAGAATTCATACTTTTGTGATGAACGTAGGCAAAAATACTTACCTTTTTTGTTCTCTATCTTGGAGAACAAATTCAGGTGAAAATTTCCCATGGGGAAGTTTATGTTTACTATTTGATTTCAGGATAGAATTTATTGAGAAATTCAGTCTGTGTCAAGATATATGCTTAGAAGTAGCACCCCATTATGAAATTCTGATGAGCAAGTTGTTTTGTAAAGATCCATTGGATAGCTGTTCACAGGTGAATTCAGAGTGACTGCATTGATAATAGAGCTAAATCTTTTTTCTTTGTGTGGTTTAAGACACAGTATCTCCTATGAGCAAACACTAACGCATAGCTTTAAATTTTGCTTTTGAAAGTAGAAAATATTAGCCTTGATCCCCACAGAAAGTTATAGAGCAGCAAATGAGCCTTGCAGTGCACAAAGTGATTTTGAAAGTCTATGTATCTTACTGCTTCAAGGTGAAGTAATCCTACTGCAGCCCCATCTCAAGGACAAGTGAGCACCCTGAGAACCAGCTGATGAATCTCACAACTGCCCAGTTTGTTGGTCTAAGGCACACTGGCTGGCCTTAAAGCACTGAGCTGGAACCTGCAGGAGAGCAGCTTACCTGAGTGCAGAAGCAGTAGGTTGAACAGTGGAACAATACCAGTAGATCTGCCCATTTAAATTGTCCTTCATGAATCAGAACCTGAGGAGTGTGTGTATAGAGGAAGAGAGAACACTAACATGCTGTAAAACCCTGCCTGCACACACTGCACTTTGGCACCTCCATGCAGAAAGCCCTTAGGGAGAGGGAAAGAAAACAAAACCAAAGAAATTAAAATAAATAAATAAATAAATAAATAAATAAATAAATAAATAAATATATACTTTCTGTGGGCTTCAGGAGCTCTAGAACTTGTCTGGTCCAATGCCCTGTTTAAAGAAGAGCTAACAAAAATTAAGATTGGATGTATAGGTTTTTCTGGAAAACTATCAGAAATTTCCAAGAATGAATATTTCACACTTCTCTGGACCTTTTTTCCATGCTTGAACATCCTCTTAGTGATTTTTTTTTCCTGCTAACTAATCAGGATTTACCTTTTTCTGCCTCTTGCACGTTTATTTTGCCTCTCCAAAGGTCCGGCTCGGTCTTCTCTGTTAGTGCCTTTTGATAGAGAAAAACTGAAAGTAGGTTCCTCCTACTTTTCTTCCTATACAGCATCCCTTAGAGCATCTTAGTGCTGTTATGATCACACTCCACTCAAAATCATGTTTTTTAAAGCTAATGAGATCTGACACAAGAAATGTTTCTAAGTAGGTGATATTGTGCAGCATTCCAAAAGAAGAGCTTTGTTAAGGTGTGAACTTGAAAGTAGAAAAAAGACTTAAATTTGTAAAGTTCATAATTTATGACATCTGTCTAATACTGTTTACTGCAATACTCTTCTTCAGTGTCATCTTTTTAACTGAAAAATTACCCTATTCGAGGAAACATTCTCACTGCAGTATATGAAATGCAGAAGAAACATTGAAAAGAACAACTGTATTATTTGTATTTATGCATAGAAAAACTCTAGGAAGTTACATCAAGCCACACACACAAAATAACAAGTCTGGCAGAGAAAATTGGCATTTTTGCAGTATATCTTACTGTCTGGTGTTCTAAATTTGGGGATTAGATTAATAACCTCTTTGCACTCACTTCTGTTCTCCAGCAACACAGTAGAAAACAATGCCTTGAACATGAGCTATTAAAAAGAACACTTATGTTCTGCAGCTTTTAAGCAGAGTGTTGCTCTATTAAAAAAAAAATCATAAGGTCCTTTGCCATCAAACATAGCAGATCAGTTTTTCCTGCCTAGAGGGATACCCAGTCTGAATAAAAGCCTCTAATGGAGGCTAACATTGCCTTGAATTACTGTGAAACCCGCACGTCTGTTATACTCTTTCAAGTGTTGATACTGATGAAAATACTTGTGAAGCTGCCAAGCTAATTTCATGACAGATAAGTCATGAACGGTACACAAGAATCTGATTTTGGGCATAAATATAATGTCTAGCAATGCATTTGGGGAAAAAAAAGAAAACAACAAACAAACAAAACAAACCAGCATTGAAAAGAAGTAATCAAAAGATCCTCCAACAATGCCAACAGTGAAGATATCAGTGCCAGGTATTTATCACTAGGATTATAACAAGTTTACTAATCTCAGTAAATTGGAACAAGAGATACATTAATTCTGTTCATTAGGTACCTCCTGCTGTTACAGTTTGATTATTATTCATAGTACTTGGACACTTCACTTAGGATTGGGTTATTAAGAATTCTAAGTACTGCACATAAGCACAATAAAAGTCCAGCCCCAGCTCTGCTTTACAGCCTTACAGCAAAAAGGATTTAATTTGCAGTTTGGGAATGGGTATGGGATGAGGCTATGAAACTTGTTCTTCTTGTTCTTCACCAAGAACTGCATAAAGACATTCCTTATCAGCACAGGCCTGTACTTTAGTGCCCTCATACCTTATCTCCCCTGTGGGCTTCTCCTACTGCAGTGGTATTTCCTTTTGCTTCAGCTCGTTTATAAACATCTAGCTAATTTGTGTCAGCAGCAGCAGCAGCCATCACGCGCTGGAATGTCAACAAACACTGACAGATTTGCACTGCTGTCTGTGCCAGGGGATTCCACACCACTCCAAGAATTCCCACTTCTCAAAGAAGGTCTAGATTACTCTGTGGTAGCTCAAGTGTTACAGTGTCATTCCATTTTTGGTAGCAAAGATCCAGCTGGAAACCTCAGCATTTACAATTAACACAAAAATGTCATTTTCTCCTTTAGCAAGTGTCCAGTACTTCTGTGTTGGAATTTATATTCCTTCAAGAATGCTACAAAATGTTTCGCATCCAAAATGACCAGGTTTAAATGCCCCAGCTAAAATGCTGTTTCTCAGAGAACACGTAACAGGATTTTATGAAAAATGGCCAGGGTAGACCAGCACCTCAGAGGCTTGTATCAGCCAGATCTGGATCTATATAGCATGAACTCTCAAAACACACTGCAGATCAAACTTGGATAAAATACTAAGGTTCAGAGGCTCATAACTGAATTAACTGCATTGATACATTCTTCCTCATCATCACCATAAATATGAAATTTATCTGATTTTGGATTAAACAGGCCTCAGTGCAAATTCTGAATGTCTTTGTGAATTATTTCTTTCTCACAGTTCTTACTGCTAGAAAAGTGATTCTCTCAGAAGGCAGAAGTTAAAATCAAACAAACAAACCAACAAAAACAAAACGCAGACTACCCAAGACTGTGAACAAAATTGCTTTATGAGCCTGCTAAAGGGATATTCAAGGATTTACCTAGGCTGAAAATGTGGAGGAATGCTGGCCAGTTATCCTATTGTGCCCTGAGATTTCTTTATGCTTTTACAGAGAGGGCCTGAGCTACGGTGACAGTGTCTTTATGGGTCTGTCCTGCCCTTGCAACCGGCCCACCAGCCCACAGGACTCTGTCCCTGTTTGCTTCGACAGTGAAAATCCAAAACAGATTAATGCAAGAGATTACTCACATGGAGAATTTTGTAGATTGTGAAAAATTATTTTCCCCACTTATAATCTTTCTTGGACCTTTTTTAGTTTGTTTTTATTTTATATTTATTTTTATTAATAGATATATACCCCGCCTCTAAAATTTCTGAATGCTTTAATCTGAACTGGTAAAAAACCTCTCTCATGAGGTTCAAATGTGAGTCCAGAAGTGTAGTAACCCAAACGATGAATCAGCTTCCTGGAGCATCAAACACAGCTGGTCAGCACAACACAAAAACCTGATTTTATTTTTACAAGATCATCAGATATAAGAAGGAAAAAAGGTTATGCTTCCCTCCTCTCTCACAAAAAAAAAAAAAATGCACAAAAAAGAAAGGGGATGATGAAAAAGACTAATTAATGAGCATAAGCCTGATAAATGTTTCTGCTGGGAAGAGCACATTTATGTCTGAGAGGTAGTGCTCATGTGGAAGAAGTTAAAAAGCATGTTCTAATTCCATGTAAGTCTTTATGTAGGAGGGGGAGAAAAATCTACTTCAACTTAGATTTAATTTTACAGCTACTACTAGTATGGATAAAAATTTATAGTTTCACAGCTGTAAAGGGTTTAGATTTAATGGCAACTTTTCCAATGAGGTATGCTCTGTATTAGTGTGCTTTATCTAATTTTTACTGAGTTTCTTGCTGTGAGCTGATAACTTACAGTATCATATTTCAGAATAAAAATGAGAAAAGTAGTCTTCGGTTCTTTCTTGCTTACATTGGGAATTTGGCTGTTATTGATTGATTTTAGAATGATGGCCATAGACAAGATATTTCTATGAGTAAGTCAATTGATTAGGTTTCAGTATACTTCCCATAGAAAATCTGGTATTAATGAAGTTAATGAAAAATTAAGTCAGAGAGTCTTTCTAAGGGGTTCATTAACACCTTCACATGATAGAAAGACCTTGTCCTGACTTTTTTTTCACTTTCTGGTACATACAAGGGGAGGATTTAAGATTTTCTTGAGGACATATGAGTTTATACACCTTCAATGATGTCATGGTTTAGCTCCAGCTGGCAATTCAGCCCCACACAGCAGCTCACTCACTCCTCCTCAGTGGGATGGGGCAAAGAATTAGAAGGTCAAAAGTGAGAAAAACTCTTGGGTTATTTTAATAGATGAAACTAAACAAAATTAAATAATAAAATAAATATTAGAAACACTAATAGGCAATTGCAATGAAAAGGAAAATATCAAAAAGTGAGAGAAATAAACCCCATTTTTAACTAGTGATTCAAATGACAAATAATCTCTCACCATGAACTGACTGATGCCCTTGGACAGCTTTCCCCCTAGTTCATATACTGAGCATAATGACATATCGTTCCTAAATTTTAAAGCTCTACCAAAAATTTTCTTTATCCCCGATACATTTTTTCCTGCTTATTCTCAACATTGTTCGATACTAATATTTCTGGGACTCTTCTAGATTCACTAACCATTCCTCTGCTTTTTAAGTTAAAAATGGTACTCTCTTCGGTAAGATAAAAATACATTCTTCTTCTCTTTTGTTTTGTTCTCTCTTGTGTTTTGTTTCTAATTTCTTCCTTCAAATTGAATAGTTATAGCTTCTTGTCTACTGCACAGAGTGTGGAATTACAGGTTTTTGGCCATCAAGGCAGTTTTTGTGCCTCCTGTTTTCATTCACTTTCTTCCTCCTAAATCCTCCCAATTCTTTCAGAAATCAAGTCTCCTAAAACACTATGTATTTAAATATAGTACTAGTTTGTGCTGCTCCATTTTTTTACTATATTAAATGTAATCCCATCAACAGCATTTCCAAAGTAATCACTTCCAATGTGGTGATTAAATCTTCTCCAGAATGGATTTGCTGTTTGATATTTTGTTTTGTTAAGTTAAAATTATCTGTATATTTTTATAGAAACTAATGACATTTTATTATTTGTTACATAAAGCTTACAAACTGAATTTTGTATTCATAATATTTTTCCTATTGCTATATTACTATCATTTAGGAGATTAAAAAGGAAACCCTTCACTGGAATTGGCTGGCCCATGAATAATGTCTTCATAGTCACTGCAGACACTACATGTACCCAAATAAGTTTTAGCCGCAGTTAGTGGCCAACACTAACATGCAAACAGCTGGTCGTCAAAAGGCTGAGCACCAAGAAAGCAGAGAGAAAGAGAGAAGACACTGCACCAGGCGGCGCCTCATGGAAAATTCTAGTTTAAAATTATGCTCATGTCAGGATCACTTTCCTAACAGGCACTTTTTGTCTACCTGGGGAAAATTGTTTTCCTAAACTCACTCATTTATTGGGATTTCAGCTAATGATAGCATTCTGTGAATGTTTTCACAGAATCACAGAATATACTGAGTGAGAAGGGGACAACAGGATCAACAAGTCCAGCTCCTGGCTCTGCACAACACCATCACTAAAAGTCACATCATGTGCCAAAGAGCATTGTCCAAACAATGGGGGTGCTTGCTTGCAGCTGTCAGGCTTGGTGCTGTGACCCCTTCCCTGGGGAGCCTGTTCTAGTGCCCCACCATCCTCTGGGTGGAGAACCTCTTCCTAACATCCAACCTAACCTTCCCCTACACAGCTATAGCCCATTCCCTCAGGTCCTGTCCCTGGTCACCACAGAGAGGAGATCAGAGTCTGGTCCCCTCCCTCTCCCTGTGAGCAAGTTGTAACTGCAGTGAGGTTACAACAGTAACCTCAGTCTTCTCTTTACCTGTCAGTCTCCTCCTCTCCAGGCTCCAGACTAAGTGACCTCGTGCTCTCCTCATATGGCTTCCCATCCAGGCCCTTCACCATCCTCATAACTGAGAGGAAAACCAAGTACCTTAGTATTTAAATTTTATATCTTAGGTAATGTAACTAAATCCAAGGTCCTGGGTTCTCTCTGTTCAATCTCCAGCCTAGCTGTCATTTTGGCTTCAGCTTTGAGTAATTGATGTTGGAAGCAAGAAAACCTGGGGGCAGAGGTGGGAGGAGCAAAACAGGGAAGTTCTGGGTTACACTTAGGCTCCTTTGCAGGGACTTTGTCCTGAAGTTCGTTGACAAGTGGCAGAAAAACCCCGGTGTTTAACCAAAGTGGCAATAGTCCCAGTAGAACTCCTCTTTGTGAGGTTGTATCATGTCTTCTTAGCAAACCCTCAGGCTACTGTAGCCTAACATACAGTTTCCTTATTGTCTTTCCCACTTTTATTGCAAACTTCTCATGCAACACATTTTATTGTATTTAGCTAGGAGGGATAGAGTTCTTGAACAGGTTTCCATCTCTGGAAGGTAGATAAGAAGTACTATGGGAGCAATGTAAATGCCTAAAATGAGCACTGCCAGTTATCCTGTCAGCATTCCAATTTCCACAATGACAAGGTGTTGGGGTCTTCTAGGTCCTAGGTCTTATCAGTCAACCCCAAATGTATGCCTTGGAATTTTTAAAATAGATGGTGGAAATAATGTGGATTATTTCCTCTGTGGTGGTAGACAACTTCTCTTCCTATGTGTATGACTAGCACAGTACTGGTTTTGCAGCCAGGGATGAAAAGTGTCGCAAACAAGAGGCCTCACAACATCCCACTGGTTACGATCAATTCAGAGCTGGTGTGAAGCTACAAACTGGCCCCAGATCTTCAGGCCACTCTGAGACTCAGCAGCTGATTCCCAAACCATGCATGGATGCACCAGCTTTGCCTGCTTGGAATTGCGGAAACCTGGGTGCTAACTTTTTTAAGCAGCTCTCTCTTTCTACTAGTGTAATTCCCTTTCTCCTCTTTCTTCAGGTATTTGCCAACCTCTTGGCTTTTCAGCTTACATCATGAATTCTCCTGAACATTTCAAAGACTGCTTTTAATTCCTGAAATACACAGAAGTGCAGGTAATTTTAACAGGTTTCATTGATTTGTATAAATCCAGCTATCTACTAGTCCATCTACACAAAAATCAGAATTTAGATGTTGTTCACCTGTATCCATAACAGGCTCTGTAAAACCAACACTAAGCTGACTCATAGGTTCCTCCATTTCTGTAGATCTTTAGATAAGCTGGTATCTTGAGTGCAAGGTGGGGTTTTTGTTCACATTATTTTACTGTGTTACAAAGGAATATATAAATCTGTCATATGGACACTGGAATTCTGTCTCCAGAAATTTCTCTAGAATATTGTGGTAAGAAAAAACAGACTGTGTTTAATTAATTCTAAAGCTCTTTGTGATAACCAAGTGATGCCTTCCCAGCAGGATTCCAGTTAGAAAAAAATCACGTCTATTAGACATAAATCCCTGTCATAAAATAATTTCTGCCAGTATCCTAAAGACTTAAAGAATTACCCTCATCCCTTTCATGTCAATGATCACTCCTTTAAGATCAACTTCCCTGCATTATCTCTGTAATCCTTTATTGTTACATTTAGTTACTGAAAGATGAAAGCATCTTCTTCTCACCTCAGTGACTACTCTACCTGTGCTGGTTTTGGCTGGAATAGCTTCTTCACAGTAGCTATTACAGTGCTGTGGTTTGGATTTGTGCTACAAGCAGTGTTCATAATTCATGGTGTTTTCATTATTGCTGAGCAGTGCATATACAGTCAAGGCCTTTTCTGCACCACCCACCAGTGATGGCTGGGGGTGCACAGGGAGCTGGGAGGGGACAGAGCCAGGAGGGCTGACCCCAAGTGACCACAGGGATATCCCATCCCATCTGGCATCATGTTCAGCCTATGGAGCTGGGGGACAAAGAAGAAAGGGAGGGAACATTTGGAGAGACGGTGTTCATTTTCCCAAGCCACCGTTACCTCTGATGGAACCTGGCTGTCCTGGGACTGGCTGAACCCCTGCCTGCCCTTGGGAAGTGGTGGATGGATTCCTTGCTTGGGCATTGTTTGTTTGGCTTTGCTTTACCTATTACGCTTTATCTCAGCTGACCAATTTACTCGCTTCTATTCTTCCTCTTCTATTCTCTAGCCCATGGGCAGCAAGTGAATAAGTAGATGTGCGGCGGTCAGTTAACAGCTGGGACTAAACCATGACACCACCTCAATTTGTTTACTCTACTTTAAAGTTGAACTGATGGGCCAAATTATTCAGAGGATTGCATAAAAATCTCAGCTGAATTATAATTAAATACAGTATAACTTCTAACAGAGTTTAATCTGGAAGTTTAATGATTACTTCTAGGAAATTCAGTCTTCAGTCAATTCTTTCTGTCATGCGCTCTCATCATCAAATCATCAAATTCTGCTTGTATTTTCTTGGGGGTAGAGAGAGATTACAGATCATCTTCTTCTGTGCAAAGTCTGTCACAATAGGTCCTTTAGGTTCTACTGGAGTGTAAATAATCACCAAATTCTTAGGGTGCTTAAATGTCACAGAAATGTGTCAGTCTAACCAGGTGCACCGTCAGGATGAAAGGAAGATTTGATTGTAGAGCTCCAGCCTCTGAATAACTGATTGGATTTTTCACCTCAATTAAATTTATTAGCAAGCTCTAATGCACTTCCCACTTTCATCAGAGGATATTTACTGACAAATGGGTGAACCTACTGTTGCCCAGATTAAACAGAACGTTTCTTAACTGCTTAGAAATAACTAAAGATTGAATTTACTGAACAAAGTGGGTTCCTCTGGCAGAAATTCCAAGGATCTGCCTAGAGCTCAGAGAATAATAAGATTCAGTAACCCAGTGGAGGGCTTCCAGTCCAGCGAACTGCATAATCCACTTCAGGTGACTCCAGAACAATGAGAAAAATAATCCCCTCCAGTCTTCATGGGATTTCAGACCAATGAACAACATAATCCCAATCTTTATTAGAAACCATAGACAAAGACAAAAGGTTTTAAGAATAATCAACATGTAAATGTGCTGAATATAGTCAGAAAGGGAATTCGTACTACAAGATGTTAATAAATTAATTTTTAACACTCAGAACATCTGTGGACTTCCATTAGCTTAAAAATAAGAAAGCAATGGATTCATCAACCATAACATGCAAATATTTCTGTTCCAACTGACTATGGATTATTACCAGCCTGGAAGAGCATGCTTATAATTTCCAAGTATGCTCATTACACATTTTTCTTATCATCCAGACACTCTAGATGGGATAAAAAGTGGTTATTATTAAAAATAAAAACTAAAAAAAAAACCCCAAACAAACAAACAAAAAAAACCCACCAGACATGAACGATATCTTCAGTTCAGTCAGTCTGATTCCTTTGTTATTTTCTCTAAATTTATATTTTGTTTTCATGCATTCTCTTGTTGTTGCCTTCTTTATTTTCTAATATTTGTTTTATCAAAACCACCCAAAAGATTGATAATTAAAGACTGCAAAAGCAGGTCTTGTACAATTCTATTTTTGACTTCCTGACTGAGTGCTAAGATTTACTTATGAAGAGCAGAATACTACAGAGGTTCTGTCTGGAGAAAGGAACAAAGAACCTTGATAGCTGAGCATGGTGATTTGCCCCTGCTTCAGCAGGAGATGGGCATAGGTGACCTTCACCGGTCCCTCACTCCTAAGTGAGGCTAAAACAACGAGCAGGAGGGAACTCATTTCTGCAAAATTGAGTGAAAAGTGTTGAAAGAGTTAACATTTGCAAGCAGATTTCTTCTGAAGTCACTGGAGTAATATACAAATTCTGAGTGTGGAAGGTCTGTGTTTTTAGTACTTCTCTTCTGTATCTCATTTGCCTGTTTTTTTTTTTTATTAGGATGATTCTTCCATTTCTTCTAAATATCCCATTGAAATCTTTCTGAGATTTGTCCTAGTAAACATGGAAGTATATGGTACAAAGCCTTAATTATGTTCATGATGAAATTATAATTTTTCAAAGCAACATGAAGACCCTCAAAATTAAATTTCAAAATTGAACAATTCACTGACAAATAATGTATTATAATACATTAATCAAATAAAATATCTGATCACTAGGTAGCACTTCTGGGGGGTAAGAAAGGGCACTTTTTTTT
>WBMY01010667.1:4067527-4086083 GCA_013397315.1 Donacobius atricapilla | reverse complement strand
CCAAATTTCACATTTAAAATAGAAACATTTTCTCTAAGCTGAATGAGCTCCCAAAACAGTGGGAGCTCCCATGTGTCTCATTTTTTTGCTTATTCCTAAAGACTTTGATAATTAAAGTTTTCTATATTAAAAAATAAATAAAACACGTACCAAGTTACCAGCTATTCCCCCGGGTGCAAATTATTTCCTGATCACTTTGAACTGATAAATACTACTTAAAATGTCTTCTTATCCTAAAAGCATATGTTTGTCTTTATCAAACTTAATAATCTTGAACATGCGTGGATTCTGAATTTGTTAATGGTTTGTCATTGTGACAGGGACTGTCCTAAATGTGGACATTAGTATGACCTGAATGAGCTTCTGCCTGTTCAGAGTACTAAGAATGTGTCCTTTGAAATTAATTCAGATTAGCCTATTAATTACTTTAAGATTCTGAAAGTAAAAATGCCATGGAAGAGCAAAATGCTGCCATATTATCATCCAGGTTATTCCCTTCACTTCAAGCTATGTGGCTCTCAACCATTTCGACTGGCACTGAGAAATATCCTCAGCCACCCATGCACTTGACTGTTAGCAAATGGAGAGTGAAAACAAGCATCCAGCATCTTCAGAAGAAGGGTGGTTTGTGGACAGATTGTCTGGCCACTGCACTATGATTCCCATCCAACTCTGAAAATGTTTGCAAGGAATAATAAAACTGCCAGAGGTGTTAAAGAGCAGTCAGCTAGTTTAAAGTGCTACAGAATTCAGTTTCCTGGCAAATGCTCTAACAAGCTTTGCTACAAAATGTCAACATTTGGATTCACAGCATCCCAAGATACCTGTTAGTTGCAGCTCTGCTGAAGCTCTGAAGGTTTAACTATCTGAACAATGAAAAATTAGTTATAGCTGGAAATATAACAGCATTGAAGCCTAACTTCTCCTGAAAAATATGTGCAAAGAATAGGCAAGAATTCTTCTAAGCTGAAACAAACATGCTAGCACTAAAGTGGTTTCTGTGCTTTGGTAGTGTTCTTTTCTCCCAAGACAGATATTATTTCATGAGTTATGAGATGGAAACTTTATCCAGTGAAACGGCTCATCATGTCATGGTGTTCAAAAAAATAACACCCCAGCTTTTTCTGCTTTGGTGATAAGAGAATCCATTGTAGACCTGTGTTAGAAGTAAACGGACATGAGTGGTCAATCCTATACCAATTTGCTAAATAATAGGCTGCTGATAATTTTCAAAGTATCAGCTTGATGCAGAAGCTTGAAACTATGTTCATAAATTGCAAAGAAACAGAATTTCCACTATTCTCTTGATACCTTTATTTTGTGAAGCCTTTGACCTAAGCCAAGGTTTAACAAGCAGTACTGAAATTGCCAACCTGAATGGCAAAAGTATTGTAGGAATTAAGAACTTGAGTCTCTTGGACTATCAGTGGAAAACTTGGAAGACTCTGTTTTTAAAGATATTTAGCTATGTCAGTATCCTGCTATCTTGTGTTTAAGCATCTGTGCTCTCTTTAAAACAGAAAGTTTACAAAAATCATGGGGTACTACAGTATTAGGATAACCCAAACCAGGCACACTTTCCCCTTGTGTTATGCATTGCACAGTCTAATCAGTTACAACAGGCACCACTTTTGCCAAAAATATGTTTCTGCACACTATGATAGGAAAAAAAATGGCCTAGGCCATGACTGGACCTGTGGTTTGGCAAATCCAAGTCTTTGGCTGATTTCATACAAGTCAGGCAGTTCAAGATCTGAGCTGCCTGACTAAACAGCAGTGCAGGGAAGTGGACCATGCCCAGAGATATTTTAGAAAATGGGGATCTGGAACTAGTGGAATAATGTGACAGAACACTCAAACACACACACTGAGCAAGACCAGCTGGAAAATTTATTTCTTTCTGTTGGTTTTGTTCTCACAAGGCCTGGACATGGAAGTTCTGAGCCGCTGCCTGAGAGCTGAAATGCAACACCACATTGCAGTATCTGGTGGCAGCATGCAACAAGACGGGAAAATACAGAAGATATGAATGAATCTCAGGAACTTTCAATGAATTAGATCAGAATTCTCACCTTCAGTCTCAAAGCATAATTTATCTGCAAATTGGTAGAAATTAACTGCAAGTGGCATTGCATACATATTTTAAAATTAAATTAACATATGCCTCAGTCAAGTTTCTCAATCTGCCATCCTGTCTGACTTCAATATAACTCAACTACAGCAGAAACCTGTCTTCAATAAACATTCACAGTTAGAAAAAGAAAGAAAACAAAAGTCAGGACTAAACAGAATTCCAGGGGTCTTAAAAGAATTTCTACTACACATTAAACCTGGCAGTTACATATATAAAAAAAATTAAGCATGCACTGAGTCTCATTAGGGTAATAACAACTGAATAAATTAAAAAATCTTTCAACTGGACTGACTAAATATCTTATTGTCCCAAAGTGCAATGAAAAATATATTTTCAACAGTTATTAAATAAAAAAGACATAATCTAAAATCATAATGTCTTTTATTCCCAAGGATCATTTCTGAAATTGATGCTGGCACTTATCCTTCTGCAGTATATGTCAAGCGCTGAAGTCCATCATCACAATATTCTTCCAAAGGACTTTTAAGGACCTTTAAACATTTTGCTTTTCAATCACTGAGCCAATACATTGCTGCTGAAGCTGTTTCCTGCAGTAATTTTCTTCCAGTCTTCCATACCCATGCTAAGGAAACCTGGGTATGCAAAGAATACCCAGGCTCTCTTCTGGAGCAGAGTTTCATTGCTCAGAAAGCACAGTCAGCAACAGGTACTTAATAATGAGAAAATAAAAGGAACCACGCACAGACAGTCCCAAGTGCAGTGATTGATATATGTATATATATAAAACCAATAATTTCAAGCAGAAAAAAAAGTTATATCTTCATGGGACAGAATGCTGGTGGTTTGTACTTTCATTATATGGATCCCCTGAAACCTGATCAGTCTTTAGTGTATTTATGGACCTCTTTGGGAAATAAGAGTTTTAACATGATACATCCTCCACGTTATATATTTATTAGTTTACTTTAGGAAAATGTCATTGAGGAAGTCATGTTTTGAATAATGGATAGGATAGGATATGAAACTACTTAAGCAACATAAAAAAGTTCCATTCCCAAGGGTTCCACATCTTAATACTGTAAGAAGTAGTGTTTTTGTGCTATTTTATGGCTGTAGAATGTTTGATCCTGCCTAAAAGCTCAACTGTAAAGCACATGTAAAAACAACCTACTCCTAAAATATAATGAGAACCTGAGACCTTTGCCTTATAGACAGATCAGTATCTTTGTTTGTCTATCAAATATCTCATATTTGAAGTACTCAATTCAGAAAACAGAACAGTAAAAAAAATAGTAGAGGTACTTGGACACTTCCTAATGAAGCAGGTTTTTATTGGAAAATGTTAACAAGATAATAGAATGTTTTAAAATACGTTTGTAGAAAATTTCTAGGAAATTTCTGAACAAAACATTTAAACATACAGAGCCATAGACATAAAGAATAAGACCACGCTTTCGTTATTTTTGTAACAAGATACTTTGAAAAGAACAGTACAACTTCTTTTCCACTATTCTCCATTTTTCTAATAAAAAGTCAGTTTTATTTTTCATTTACCATGCATTTAGTTTGGTGCTAATATACAAGAAAATTAAAATTTTAAGAACCAGGAAATCTCTTGCAGATCAGGAATTCTGATATTTGGCTAATTCAGAAAATACCATGTGCAAGAATTTTCATTATCTACTTCTAATATAGTCAATTTAAAGTGTTGTTGACCAACATATTCCAAGCTTGAAAGTATCTGCAATGTGCTGCACCTCAGGATTGAGACTTTATTAATTTATCTGCAGAAACAGAATGAGGAAAAAAATACTGTTTTACAAGTAAGTTGAGGGTTTTTTCCTTGCTTTATATTTTGCTCAGAGGCAATAGAGAGAAGGAAATTACTTGTCTCATCAGTTTAAGTAATTAATTCCTCTCTACCTAGAACAATAGGACTATTATTTTGATAGGACAGCAGAGTGCCAACACAAGCCATGAAAATTTTAAAATTACTACCATGTACACTACAGTCCAACATTAACCCTCCAGATGATTATGACAGAGTTTTGGGGTTTTTTTTCCTTAGGTATATCTACTAGAGATTTTGGTGATGAGCAGAGTTTTTGACTATCAGAGGATGGGTAACTCTATGTCAACATGACCTAATTAAATACTCCATAGTATGTCTGAGCCTTAAATGTCGGCAAAGGGGTCTTTAATGAAGAATCTTAAATGAAGTCAAAACCCAGTTCTATTAAAGAAGAAAATTTTCTAAATTGTTTGGCCTATTTAGAATAGAAATACCTTTAATTCACATTTTTCTAAACGTGGATTTTCCTCACATGAATGACACACTGCAATCCCATCCTTTTTACCAAGATGTCATTTAATCACCATAGCCATTTTTGTCTGAAAGCCAGTGTAATCCGTAGGCAACCTCTTATGACACTCTGAAGAGTTTGCTGCTCTTAACAGCTCTAAACTACCATGACAACTTCTGAACAATGCCAAAAAGGATGACAAGCGGGCCTTGTCAGGATAACAGAGATTATGTCCTGTAAAGCAGATGATTGAAACTAGAGTCTTGAATGACAAGTACACAGATCTATTTTCTAGTGGTCCAAGAGCTGATTCATTATTTAAAACCTAGATCTTTGTACATCCAGTGCATTTTATGAGCAGGGACATTGCCTGTATAGTCCCCAGAGTGTGCACCATATGCCAAACAAGCACGCAGTGTAAAGGGATCTAACTTTATTAATGGCCTCAGAAGTGGGATGATTTGCATCAGTTGAGACCTGGTCACCCATCACAGTGATGTGCATAAACACACATGTTCTGGAGTATATTTTGCTGTCATTTCTGCAGTGGGAGCCCACTTGAACACAAGAGATCCTTATGGCTGCGCTGAATTAAACCTCAGCTTTATTATAAACCATCTTGGAAGGTGGCTAAAGGCATACTAAAAAAGTAGCTCATAAAGTATTGGTTTTGCATAGTGTTTACTTCATGCTATTCTCTAAACTAATAAACCTGCCTCCTGCCTATGAAAAGAAAAAAAATCTTATCTACATCTTGTATTCTTTTCCTCTGTTCAGCCATTTTCAGAGAACACAGGATAATTAGTCTAGCTTTCTGTGTACATTGTTCATTTAATTACACTTTCCTTTTATCATCTGCTGTAATTCTAACAGACTGAGGGCTTACTACAAGGAACATACATCAAGAAATCAGACTGACAGGAAAACAGCCTTATTTTTCCAAACTATTTCATGCACATAGCAATTTTTTTTCAGGGAAAAGTATAGAAAATGAAACAAGGACAATTGAGTTGTACTCCCAGCCATCCTGAACAATGCCTTTCTCACCTGAGGGAAGTCACTTCACCTCAGTGTACATCTCTTACTGGTTTGAAAACATTAAACTGTAATGTGTATGCTGCTGAATTGGAAAAACATTGTGAACAAGGTATTCTATAATCAAAGCTCAAATAAATGCCACAAATTTATGTTGATTACATAAAAAATATTTTAAAGGAGTCAAAAATCATCTGTATTAGCAAATGCTTCACAAAATATTTAAAGGACTCATGGAGGGGTTTTATTCTTTATGACCTCAGTTGCAGAGTTGTATTGCTGACTCACTTGGTAGAAAAAAATGGGACCTATTAGCTGTAACTCAGAAATACAAAAGGAATCTATAAAAATTCTTGTCACAATTGAAAAAAATAATAACAACAGCTCATATTTCAAATTTTTGTTTCTGCTATACACTGGATTTGAGAGCAAACAGAGAGGGAAACAAAGACATATCCAGCAACCCCCCCTATATCACAATTAAAGTCATTGAGGAGAGATCCAATCAAATCAAGTTTTGCTGCATATTCTGAGACCTTTATCAAATAACTAGACTTCCAAGTTTCAAAGGGAAAAACTAAAATCCAATATATATCTATATCTACACATTTATGTATATGAATGTGATGGTTTATATGTGTATATACACATGGAGGGGCCTCAAGAAATAAACACCACCACCACCACACAAAAATTATACTGTCTAATTCTAGGAAGTTGAGAAGATTTGAAGAATGATGACTTATGCTTTTCAAGATCAAACTAGTTAGTTTTAATATTAGCAAATGGTGGTGCTCTTTCCTTTTCACAAGAGACAGATTTTGCTCAAAGGCTCAGTTAATACTGTTTATCCTTTTACAATTATATTCACTCTATCATTCGTAGAAGCCTATCTGCAAATCAACTTACTTTGCTTCTACATTAACAGTGATAACCAGTTATCAAGTGAATGTTCACACTGCCTTCATCTGGCAAACATCAGAATTCATAGGTATGAAAGGTGTGATAAAAGCAAAAGAGAATTCACTGATGGATGTGTTGAGATTTATCAGGTAAAAATGAAACGTTATTTCAGATGTCTGTTGGTTTTCTGTGTAGATCTACAAAACAAATATTAACAACATGTTTTAAATTAAGCACTTGATTTACATTTCACCTTTTCTACTCCATTTGTTCCATTCTTACAGTATGAGTCAACCATTGTACACATCAGCTTTAGCAGGCCACAAAAAGTAATTTTTGGCTTCAGATTCGGTGATAAATTTCTCATCAGAAAATTACATGTCAGTCAAATTTCATGACTGTATTATCCTTCTGTCTAAAAACTTAACAAACTAATTAAATTCTGAATTAACTGAAATCAGAATAAGCCCCAGACACTAGCTGCTAATCTGTAAAAAACCATCTCTTGACAGAAAATAGAATTAATGTGTGTCTCATGCTTTGGAGAAGTTTTCCAAAAGCAGACCCCTTACTGTTTTCAAGCACATGGCCCTACCACAGATGCTGTTCACTGATACAGTGCTTCTCTTTCAAAGATGCCAATGCCCCTTTGTAAGGAATTCTAGCCTTGATACACCAAAGGGATGCAAAGTGTCAAAGCTTCTAGTGCCTAGAAACTATACTGTTAAGACAAGAGGATCTAGGGGCTCATTTTTTTCTTAAATTCATACAAAAATGAATTTTTCACAGAGTGTTCTGCAGTCCTTTTGCAACTCTTAGGATGCTTGAAGTGTAGGAATGAGGAAGCTGGTGTGACTTTTTTTCAACAGCAGCAGCAGGGGGAAGTAAATGAGGAGGATACAACCAAAGGAGGCCTGGACAAGAGAAAACAAGGAGATGAAAGCTCAGAATGTGAAGGTATGTATGCAATCCTTTTTGTTTCTCTGTGTAATTTCTCAAGGAAGTTTCCCACCTGTACACTGGCTGCATGACCCCACAGCCCAAATGGCAGGATGTAGAAGTCTATGCAAAAGCTTAACTCTACAGCTAAAGCAGATCTTCTGTTACTGCGAAGAACTGTTTGGTATATCTGCATGGGTTCAAATATCTGCTGGAGGTGAGTTTCACCTACCAGATCCCTTAGTCTGCCTTTCTTCCTTGTCAATTAACAGCTTTCACTCTTTAGAGTTGTACATACGTCCTGTGGCTGTTGCCAGCAGGACATCTCATCTCTGCCTCCTGGCTACATTTAAATGTTAATGACTAATTCTATAACTAATACATGCAGCTGATTTTATCCTGATGTCTACCAGTTTAAAATGTCACTTCTTAGAATTGTCTGAAATGAATTTTTCTAAACCATCTCCTGTTAATTATCTTTTACCATTTATAGTTCTATTTAATGGTCTATGTTGTCAACTGGGCTGCTAACAGGCAGTTCTGGTTTCTAGCTTTGAGAAGGGGAGGTGGGACAGCCAAGCCTTCAAAACAAAGCATAACCTGATGTTTCCAAATGTGAAAAGGACTATTTGGAAGGACTCAATAAATAGAAGCCAATAAACTTGAAGTTCCAATGCCATGAAGTTTATCTGTGTCTTTCACTGCAGAACATTTACATAAGGGATGACTTGCTTGTTCCTGAAGCCTAAT
Source organism: Donacobius atricapilla (assembly GCA_013397315.1). Classification (NCBI taxonomy): domain Eukaryota; kingdom Metazoa; phylum Chordata; class Aves; order Passeriformes; family Mimidae; genus Donacobius; species Donacobius atricapilla. The sequence goes on along the minus strand of WBMY01010667.1, from coordinate 4,078,058 downwards.
TGCAGCCTTTTTTTTGGTTTTTTTTTAAGAAAATGATGATCCAAAATCAATAGTTTCAGGTAAAGAAAGTAGACAGGAAATCAAACATCAATTTATATGCCATAATTGTCACGCTTATAGTAATCAGGAAAAATAACATTTTTAGGCTAGTCCAATTTATAGACTGATTACAGAATTTTCTGTGAAGATAGTTCTGGACATGGAGGTAACAGCAGTTTTGAGAAAAAGAGGCTTGTTAAAAGGAAAAAGTAATTTTAAGCATGCCTGTTTCCATTGCTTTGCTTTTAGCATTTATTATTGACTTTATTGTCAAAAAATCTTAATTTATATAGTAGATGAAAAGTCTCATCCTCAGCTGGAAAGGTATTTCTCTCCTACCTCCCTGGAACTCATGCTTCTTGTATGATTTGAGTACAATGAGGTAAAGACTGGAGGTAGTCATAAAGAAGGCAATTACTAGTTCTTTATATTAATAACACCATAGGTAAGATTAACAAAGATCCCGGCTAACTCAGCATGTCCAATTAGGACTTAAAAGAGCTTATATCAGGACATTTGGTGATGGACAAAACCATAGTAGGCATAGTTAGCACCACGTTGGATCATTTTGGCATCTTGAATCCAGATTATGCCACTAAAAGTCTCTAAGCTTCCCGTTATCTTTAAAGTGTGGGCTGAGATGGCCTCAAAACACACACTCTACTTTTTTTATACTTTCAAGGAAGGGCAATCTTGGCCTTAGGTTCAGACTTGCATTTTTCAGGAGCAGTGTAAAGAAATCTCAGCATCAGATGCACATATAATAATACTGAAAATGAAACGCATGGAAAACCATGTGAGTCTGAAGTGAGTAAGGATGAAACACTTGACATAGTTGGACAGAAAATGCTGTTTTGGAAAGAGTTATAACACCCTATCGTCCTCACTGAGTTCACCAATATCTTTGCAAATAGGATCCTCTGTGCCTTGTTACTCTGAAAACTGTAATGACAGCACTCCACCATATCACAAAGTGTATAGTGCTCAGATGTCATGGGTGCTATGAGCCTTATATATGTTTAGAAGATTGTCTGCAGAGAGATATTCATGCAAATTAAATACCCATAAAAACATTTTAAAGTGGAATATTAAATTCTGATTAAATTGCTGCTCTCTAAACAACATTACCTCTTGCTAGATTTCTTATAGAATTCAGTAAAATTTCTTACATTTTCTTTGCCTCAATTAATTTTCAAAATTAACCATAAATTAACTACTTCAGTGCAAATACACTCTTTATTGATATGCAGACCTCAGGTTCATATTACAGATTCATACAGATTCAAACAGATTCATATTCCAGAAAGATTTTCAGCAGCACAGATAGTTGGCTTCTAGGTTTAAAACAGAGGCCTGAAGTGTATGTTCCCAGATAGCTGTACACTTTCACTTTGAGGCAGTTGACAACAGATGCAAAACCATACCTTTTTGAACAATTTCTGTTGATGTTGGAACACTGTGTTACATAGTGATGTTAAATCAGTAATAGACCTGGAATATTGGTTTTAAACTCCAACAGAGGCCTAGCCCAGATTTACAACTGATTGACAGTATTACTATCTTTTCTATGTCACAGTTGACAATAAATTGCTATATTATGAAAATCTGACCTTGCCAAAGATGAGTTTCTTAGGTTGTGATATGTACATCAAGCCATGCTGCCTATTTCTTTTCTATTTCTTTTCAGTTGCTAGGATTGCATTAGATAGAATAAGAGAAAATTAAGAGCAATTCTTGTAGCAAAAGCTGTGTGGATCTCTGGCAGCAAAGGTTCTTAGTTCTGTTTACCTGTGCAATAGGTTTCTCCAGTCAATCAAAAAATTATGAGTAGTTTGTCCTCTCACTGTATAACTCCAAACTATTCTGGAAAAGCCCAGTAGATACGGCTCTCAGACTATCATGATAAAGCACTTAAGAAACTCCAGCTCTGGTAAAGCTCCTTCTGCTCAGGCCTTTAGAAAAAAAAAAAAAAAAAAAAAAGGAAAATAATACAGAAGAGCAGATAAAGGTTCTATCCAGACTGGAATCATATGCATCAGAAATTGCATAAAAATGCTACCACCCAAAAATCTGTTCTTGCAATAACATGTCCCTTTCTGAAGTACTTTTATTTAGCATGTAAAATTCATGTGTGTGGTGTGTCCACTGGCTCTGGCTCCACACATTCACAAATGCACACAAATAAACATCTACACATATAACTCTGTAGAGATAGGCATTAAAGGAGGGCACCTAAATCTGTGGAATCACTCATCCCTGGCACACCTTAGGAGGAAGCACAAACTGGAAGCCAAATTTATGAGGGCCAATGACAGCAGCTGCTGCCACCTAGAGAAACTCCAGGAAAGCCTGTGACTGATGAAGAGGAGAACCTCGAGGAAGTCGAATAATTGTACAGACCTCTGGTGCCAGAATAACTGGATGTGTACCCACTTGCAGTTGGTTAGCTTGTCTACAGTTGCCCACATAATTTTTAAAAACCTCAGTACAATTTGGTGAGTAAGGCATTTTCAAGAGACAGTAGAGGACTTTCCAATTGGCAGAAGTGTCTTCTTCCTCCTCCTTCTGGAAACATATAACCTTTTCATGTGGTCAGAAATGGCTGAGACAGCAAGGCGATCTTTTCCTTGGCTGCTGTTGCTGATGAGCAGTATTTAATCTTTCATAAGCAGGTTCTGTTCCTTATTTGTTTAGAGCAGTTTGATTCCATAGGATTTGACAGTTTTCTGACATCCTCCAAATTCTTTCAATAATAACAGTGATAATGACAATATCATTTAGAAATCTCTATCATGCTGTATGTGAATGGAGCTACATATCTGCTGTAAGTAACAGAATAATGAAACAGCAAATTGCTTTGTAGAGGGAGCTGAAATTAGATTGTAACATGCTGCCAAAAGAGACAAAAAAGAGACAGATGAATTTTGGAAGGACAAGAAATTGTTATACCCCTGAGAACTGCTGGTTGTTATTCCTTACCTCAAGGACGTACAAGCTCTTCCCATCTTGGCAAGAGGTAAAAAACCCTGATCAATTCATAAACCTCTAAAATTCTATAGAGAGGAAGCAAGCAGTTCCTTCCACTTAGTGACTAAAGGAACTCAGCTGAAATTTTCAACCTGTATATTTGCTGATTAAATCTGCAAATGCCACGGAGAGCCACTGAGAATTCAAGCCCTCAGAAGCAGTCCTAGGTAATTCTGCTGATAGAAGCAACTCTCCTCCCCATGTATTCCACAAGACTTTAACCTAAAGGCACACAAATTTTTTCTTTCCCAGCAGCGAGCAAAAGCCTGGAATTTGAATGGTCTTCAAAAACAGGCAGAACTACAGGCAATGGGATGGGAAATAGGACAAATGCGATTTCTTACTTTAGTCAGCATCCTGTTCCTGACTGCAGCCAAACCCAGTGTTTTTTTAAAAAGACACCCAAAAGGCCAGGTACAAGAATGTATTTCCCAGGTATTGAATTCTGTGGAAAATCTGATGATTTATATATGTGTAGTGATAGAATTTCCATTCCATCAATCCCCTAATTAGTGGTCTTTTCCTCTCATAGTCCTGTACTAGGGTTAAAAAGATGAGCGGAACCTTCGGTCTTCAAAGGTGTTTATTCTGTTTGTTATTCCAAAGTCTGACAGCAGACTTAGTGGGCTAAAAAATGCAGCTACAGGAACACGGACAGAGGATCCAAGGTCATTTTTAAAGGTTTCTAACCAAATTAACTCTTAAAGCGTGCTATATTTACAGTTTTGTACCAATAACTACTACCTATTCTAGACACGCAATTTCTACATCAAATCCATTCTACCAATGTCTCTGTGCCACCGTCACAGCAGAAAATGGAGTAGAAGAAGAAGAAGATGAGACACAGCCCAAAATTCTTCATCTTGCTCTGATCTGCTTCCATACTAAAAACCCAAAACTACAAATTTTCACCCTGTGATAAACTAAACCATTATTTATTTCAAATCTTTGTTGTTTTCAATTCATCTATGAGTGTTGGAAGTTTTTCCCATGGACTAAGACCAAAGGCAATGCTTTCCTGGGGTCCCAGCCAGGGTCTTGGATCCCCTACCAGGGCAGTTTGAGGTGTTTTCCACATGCCCTGGACTCCAACAGTGTAGGAAATAATGAAACTGGGTCCATTACTCCTGAGGAGCACATGAAGGATACAGAGGTACAAGAGCAGTTAATTAAAATCATCATAAAGCAGAAGAGACTGCACATCAACAAATAATATCCTTGATGATGTTGAATATTTGGGAAAACTGTATTTTATGAGTTTACCAATCATGAACGAAGTATTATGTTTCACCAATCATTATGGCTCATATTGCAGTGGACTCAGAACAAGGAGTAAGGAAGTGTCAAGCTTCATTTCACTTCAGTTATGCACTGTTTGGTGTATGTTTTGTTGCATAAAACGCAATAATGTCGCTCCTATTAACATACTGCCAGGCACTCATGCATAAAATAGATTTCTTTAAAAAATCACATAAGGCAGAAATGCAAGTACTTGAAACAATTCTGCAAAGGCTAGAGGGTAGGACCTGCAAGAACTCTTTCATATCACTTCTTAAATACACTGCTTAGTATATTTATATGTTGTTTAAATACATGTATTATAAATTATTCAAAATTGTCTTCTGGTGTAAATTAGAATAGCTCTAGGAAATGTAAAGTAATGAAATTACTATTAATTCAATTCAGTACCTTCAGGATTATCAATTAAATAAAAAGACAAAATCTAATCTCCCATTACCACATTGATACTTTTTTCCTCTTTTTTCTTCTTTATTAATTAAAAAGTGAGGTTTTCATTACATGTTATTGTAAAAATGAAGGATGGGAATAAAAATAGGCCAGAATGAGTAATGCTTTGAGATTCTAAAGTGGTATAATTTTGTGTTTAGAAATACTAAGACATAGGCAGTAGGGGTTTTTGAATTGGGGGCAATACTCTCAGCTCTTATCTGGCCAACCTTCTGTAAGTAGGGTTTGGAAGAGTAGATAAAACTTTTGTCTTTTAAGATTAATTTAAAAGAATATTGAGATGTTTTATGAACACNTCGCTCCTATTAACATACTGCCAGGCACTCATGCATAAAATAGATTTCTTTAAAAAATCACATAAGGCAGAAATGCAAGTACTTGAAACAATTCTGCAAAGGCTAGAGGGTAGGACCTGCAAGAACTCTTTCATATCACTTCTTAAATACACTGCTTAGTATATTTATATGTTGTTTAAATACATGTATTATAAATTATTCAAAATTGTCTTCTGGTGTAAATTAGAATAGCTCTAGGAAATGTAAAGTAATGAAATTACTATTAATTCAATTCAGTACCTTCAGGATTATCAATTAAATAAAAAGACAAAATCTAATCTCCCATTACCACATTGATACTTTTTTCCTCTTTTTTCTTCTTTATTAATTAAAAAGTGAGGTTTTCATTACATGTTATTGTAAAAATGAAGGATGGGAATAAAAATAGGCCAGAATGAGTAATGCTTTGAGATTCTAAAGTGGTATAATTTTGTGTTTAGAAATACTAAGACATAGGCAGTAGGGGTTTTTGAATTGGGGGCAATACTCTCAGCTCTTATCTGGCCAACCTTCTGTAAGTAGGGTTTGGAAGAGTAGATAAAACTTTTGTCTTTTAAGATTAATTTAAAAGAATATTGAGATGTTTTATGAACACATTTCTAAGAGGTAGAAAATACTAGGTCTTTACTGTCTAGATTTTCTCCATCTGGACGAGATTCCTGTATCATATTCAGAACATGAGGAAAAGGGTCCTATGGATATTTTCACCTCTCACTCTTCACATTGCCAAATCTATAATCCAAGAAAAAAGTGTGTGAACTTCAAAACTGGACTAGATGACATGAGAAGAAAGTCATCTCAAGGGAATAAATTCGCAAAGGGTTAATCCCAGAAAGACTCATCAAAAGGAGAGGGAAGAAGAGATATATCTTGCAGATCATGAGCACCGTGCCATAATTTCTCAGATATATAAGATTTCTCATTTCATTTGGCACTGGGAACCTAAATCATGAGTCTGACTGTGTAAATATCCTGGATTTCATTGCATTGCCTTGTCTCAAATTACATGTGAAAATATCTTTTATCTGAGTCATTGTCTTTGCAAGGAAGAATTTTCCCCATATGATCATTAAATCCCATCCAGCTCATATTAGAAGGCACAGGAAGTCACACTTTCCTAGCAGTGACTCTCCAAAGCCCACCTTATAAGGACTGAAGCACAGAAAAAGGGTAAGGTAGGACAGTTTTGCTGCTATATTCATACATCCTGTCTGTCCATCATTACTTACAGGAGTGAAAACTAATACAATGAATCATCTGAAACTGCAAAAGGAATTAAAACTGAATACATTGCAGTTACTCAAACTAGAATTTGCCCGGAATATTATGGTTAGTTTTCCCACTTGTGGTGAAAAGCAGAGGATTTCTAATGATCATGGGATACCTCTGACCACAGTTCATCTCTTTTTCTTCCTACCACACTGAGTTGTTACCACACAGCAGAGATCCAACTTCCCAATATCCCTTTCCTACTGTGCCGCATGATTTCAATAATCCTCAGGGCATTGCGTGTTTCTTTTACACACAAAACTCCTGACTCTATAATATATGGACAATGAGTTGTGTCAAACAGACATGCTGACCCAGATTATTGCAATTGTCAGGAACAAAGAATACACCCCTGCTGGTCTATAACTCCTTTATCCTATAAATCAGACCTAGAAATCTGCTGAGACATTTCCTGCATGAAAAAGAATACTTTTGTCAAATATTACAAGATAGACTTGTAATATTCTTTGGACATGGCTTCAGGGAGCCAGATAATCCAAGCAGTTGTGATCAGTAGGAAGCTGTTGGAAAGACATTCAAGGCTTCATGAAAGGCTATTTCCGTTTTACATAGATGCCTGTGTCTTTCAGACTGTAGAGGCTATTTCCGTTTTACATAGATGCCTGTGTCTTTCAGACTGTAGAGAGGGCTGTCAGATGCAGCTTCTGATGGAAAAGGGAGACTGCTAATAAAGAAAAGTCTCTAAGAAGCGGATTGGATGAAAACAAAATCTTTATCCTCACAGAAAAACCGTTGCTTGCATGTTTCTCTGCTTCCTGGACATTCATGCCTCCTACACCAGTGTACTTCCTGTCCATTCCTACACTGCTCTACCTATCCTGGCACTGAGGAGCTACTGTTCATCAGCATAATTTACAAAGAACTTGAGTGGAGAAGTGCAAGCTAAAGGATGAATAAAGATCTGCATGGAGACCTGGGGTTTCATTTGTGTGTAACTGACTGGAAGGTCTGCACTTTTTCAGTCAGGTCTTCAGATAAAATGCAGGGGCTGTTCACAAGCATGGATTGCTCATACTCTTACAGAATCTGTGAAAACGGATGTGCCTGACAGTTAAATTATGGAATATTCAAGTTGCTCACAGCATCTTTGAGCTTTTAGAAGGACCTAATTTGCAAGAAATGAGGCTGGGGTCTTTGAGGTAGTTAGCTGATGTTTAATTGATTTGGGGCTTTGGGTAAAAGGAAGGATGAAAGATGGGATGATCTTTAGTACACAAAAGGAAAAAATCATCCTTTTTTTATTCATTTACTAAAACATTTTTTAAAAAACTGCTGATTTTTTATTGTAGTAGGAAAAAAGTCCACTTTTTGGATTTTTTTTTTAATATAAATATACAGATTTCCATCGTTTTCAATATAATTTCTTACTGTCTTTGCATAAAACTGACAACAAGGACAATCTCACATTAGTTGTAGTCTCAGAATTACTGAAATACAAACAAAAGGGGATAATATGTCTCAGGAGAGGCAAACTAAAACAGTAGGAAAACCTTGGCCAAATACGTTGTCTTAAAGAAATTAATGACCCCAAAATTTGCTGCTAAATATGACTTCAGATGTGGTATATGTATTCATTTATAAAAATTAAAAAAGTTTTGCTACCTGAGTCTCTTTAAAATACAGACTTGACATTATTTCAAAGTTGACATACTGTAACCAGTAAATTTGCCATATTTATCTGAAAAACAAAAAAGGAGATGTCTACAGGTTTTCATAGAAACCACTCCTTTCCATCATTTTCCCAACTGTTTTGGCCTTCCAGTTTCTTTACCAGTTTCAAGGAGAGCATAAATTCCTTTATTATTCCTGTAGTCACAGTTGATAAAAAATCTGATCCAGCTGTCATCCTGCCCTACCTTAATTGCTTAAAGCTTTTTGTCTTGTCTTCCTCCTGCCAACCTCATTCTTCTGCAAAACTCTGTGTGCAAGTCATAAGACAGAATACAGATAAACCCATCTTTGAGCACATTGAAAATGCTTGTTAAAAAGCAGTGTTATTCTTCTCTTTAGTTTAAAACATGACAAAATCAATTTCTAAAGCTTCACATCTTAAAGTGATTTTGAAGCTCTGAACCCTTTAAGTGATGTGCAAATGGCAGAATCATATCACATTGCCAATCAGTTGCTTGCTGCTACAAACTCCATTTTCCATGCTGCTTCAAAAGCCCAGTATAATCAACAAGTAAGCCTTTAAAATGCAAATTAAACAAAGTGCACCTTTGGATTGAAACAAGAAATGGCTCATTTTTTCACACACCAAGACCGGAAAAGTCTATTTCAGCACATGACTTAGAAAGTGGCACAAAGTTATTGGAGTATTTCAGAGGTGATTTTACCCAGATGCTCCAGCACTGAACCCCCTTGCTTTAATTTGTAAGACCTGTGATTATTTAATGTAATTAAAATTTGCGTGCTATCCACACAGAACAGATCAGTGTCCTAAGTATCATGGAACTATTCCCGTAGGACGCATGCTCCTTGCTTCAGAGAACGCGGAAATGAAAAATCAACAAATTAACCACAGAATGTCTTTCTTATGAAAAATATGGGAGGAAAAACTTTCTGATCTTCTCTAGAGAAGAAAGCAGAAAGGGCAGCCAAAGCCATCTTAAAGTGTTCATAACACTGATAATTGTGCTGAGGGAAAAGCAGGAAATTCAACCGGGCTTCTCCAAGCAGCCCTCCTCAGCTCCCCTGCCACCTCCCCCCAACAGTGAGGGGGAAGTAAAATGTATTTATGCTTTCTAGGACAGAAAGGATTACCATTCCTGGAAAATACAGTAGTTATTTTCCTTCACCACAAAACTTTGTTCAAATAGGTGACAATATATGAATACTATATTAAAAAATCTCTTCTTGTTTTAAAGGCATGGATGACTGCAAGTCCGAAATCTTACCTAATAAACTTTTAACTTACACTTAGTCCTAGAAAACTGCTTCTTGCTCAATGTTGACTTTGTGTACTTTTCACTTCTCATTGCTAGGTCTGGTTATTCTTTCTGATTAAAATTGATATTCTTTCTTCATCCTCTGCTGTCAGATGTTTTCCTATATTTAAAATAACTATCCCTGGTAATTTAAATTGTCCCTCAACTGCCTGTACAAGTTTCCCTCTGCTTCCTTGAATTCTTTTCAGTGATCTTTTCCACAAGTCTTCTGCAAGGGCAAATATCAGAACTGGATACTGTACAGAGAGCATTTAGAAACAAAGCTGTGTTTGGGTTTGGTGTTTGTATCACAGAACAAGACTGCTGGAATGCATGACAAACAAGGGTGGAAATGAATTTTTGTGTATATGAACACTCAGGATATCTTTAAATTATATCTTAATAGGTCAAAAGTTATCTGGATCTCAAAACTGGAAACTTAATCTTGGATTACAGATTTACAGTGAAAGTCTTTCTTCCCAGGACACCTAACCTTTAACTCCTCCTTTCAAATATCCTGCAGTGGCATAAGTGCTACAGTCTTGTGACTACAGGAACTGAAGTTCAGTGAACTTATTATGCTAAAAGCAAATGCAAAAACAGGTTTAATGGAGCACTAGACAAATTCAGTTAAATTAGGGTCTGGTATTTTGACTCTGAAAATTAGGATGGAAATATGAGTAAGTCTGGATGTTTGTATTATAAATGCTCAACAGTGAATTCACAGAGTTGGGAACAATGCAGCCATTAATAATAATGGCAGTTATGGAAAGTTTACTGGAGGCTCATAATGCAAATTGTTTCAGCAGCCTGAGATAACAGAAGGAGAGAAGTAAGCTGAGCCTTGCACAGAACTAAGATGTGCTAACTGCTCATGAACTTAGCTCCACTAAAGCAGCGTAAAGAAGTTTGGCTTTTTGGTACTGCCCAATAAGTGGTAGATTTTGACATTTCCCTGCCATAAAGCTGAACTTCAAGACTTGTCACAACCTTTTCTACACTTGAGATGATAGCTTTTTTGCCTTTAAAAATAAGCCACTTCCTATTATGTCACCAGCCTGACTTCTGGAACAAAAAGACAAGGGAAAAACTGCAAAGACAGGACTGCCTGGAAGATTATCCTCCAGAAAAAAATTGGCCCTTTTTTTTTCTTTTTTTTTTTTT
>WBMY01010667.1:4046371-4067522 GCA_013397315.1 Donacobius atricapilla | reverse complement strand
TTTTTTTTTCTTTTTTCTTTTTTAACCAAAGTACCAGTATATTCATTAGGTTGAATTTTCATTTTCAAAAGAAGGGAAAGAAAAATATGAACAGCAGTGCATGTCATGTGGTTCTTCCTCCTCACACCTGCTAAATGCTTTCTGCACATCAATGCCTACCCAGGAGAACAGTTGCCAACTCCCAATCTGTCCTGTGCATGACCAGCCAGAAAGCAGGGTAGTTCTCAGCAAAATACTGATATTTGTAGGAAGGAAAACTCCAGTGCTCCTTCAACAATTGCAACCAGTTTAAATCCATCCTAGTAGCAGTTCTGATATTCAATCCACTGAAAAATGTCATTAGTAAATAGTCACGTAACAACTCATGGACTAAAACCAATACCCCATCTATATGCTTTGTTTAACACAAAAATTCTCTTGATAAACAAAGCATACGGATAAGTGCTGAACAGGAGTCCCTGGAGCCCATAATTTTGTCCATTTGTACGAAAGAGACAATCATGCCTCTATTTCAGGAGAAACAGTAACATGAGTTGAATGATCATTTTTCCCATTAGTTTGCTTGCTGTTCCACTGGCAGAATATGCTAAGTAGTTTATCTTGTGAATCCAAGACCTCACATTTAACTTGAATGGAAACATCTCAGTACATGATCTTTAGGCTTGCAGGAAGTTTACCTTTATATTTTTTTTTCTTAAAAACTGAAAAAACCCAGCTACTATATCCTGCCACCAAAGTCTCATCTCTTTCCATTGAGTATTCAATGAGTTCAAGAGCCTTTCTAAATAGTGATAAAGGTCAGCTTATAATGTCAATTTTTAATGCCTAACAAGTAGTCACAGTCCATGACACTGGAGCTGGTTTGGAAATGCTGGAGAAGCATAGAGCTTTGTTGAGGGATTTAATTGAATTGTCAGAAAGAACTCTTTAAGTTCAAAACAACGTGATGTTACACTTTTAAAAGACATCTAATAAATGCTTTCAACATCTTAAGAAAAATCCTAGTTTAGTCTTAAAATAAGGTTGGAAATTCCTAATAAAAACTGGGAGCACACCTCGGGTTTGTGACAGTAGGGTCTCTTTCGGTTCCCTTTAACAAGGTAGCTTGGACAGTTACAGCTCCTTAGAGTGACCCTTTTGCAGAAGTACCAGAGGAGCCTACAGTGTTAACAAAGTGTCCTGCTTGGCGCAGTCTGCCTGTTTGAAGCAATCGTACAGGAGTTAACAGCTCCCTGGAAGCAACAACACCTTTGAGTTTAAAAAGCTGGCATCTTAATTGTAACTTACGCTTCATCACAGTACCTGAGTGAAAAAGGAACCCAGGGGATTACAAACACAAAGTATAAAAGCACGTGTTTCTCTGCATGATCAATAGATCTAGTGATTCTATTTCTTCATTCTAGACTACACTACACAGAATATAGTGGATAAATTAAACAGTGAAGTGAGTTGAATATTTCAGCTTGCTGGGCAAGAGAGTGCATGCATGCGTGTTTGTGCCCGCACATCTGAGAATTCTTTAATCTTATGTCATGAAAAATGTAAAAAAATAAAAAATGTGCAAAATCAAAAATATGCATTTTCAGTCCTGTCCAACAATCATTCAAAATGTGATGCTTTAAAAGTGTGAAATCATTCCTTCCATGAAGCGGATTTTTTTTTTCTGTTCACACGGCTGAGCAACCTCTACATATTCCATACCACAGAAACCAAGGTCTGGATGTTTAGTGCTGTTAACAGTCCCAGAATACCTCTCATACTCTAAGATCTTTTTCCTTGGGACTGGATTTGAAATCCAAAGCCTGGATTTCTGCTTATCCCAGATGGATGATTTGAAACAACTCCTGAATTTGGAAGCTAGGGACAGAATATTTGGTATTCTGCTATCTAGCACTTTTAGGTGCAAACTACTTTTGCCTAAGTAGTTGGCTGAAGCTTTCCCACAGTCTGTATTCTCTAACAGAAAAATATCTCAAGACAAACTGGGGAACTCCCTGAAACAACCCCGTACCACTGTGGTGTAGCCAATTTCTTTTCAGATTATCTTTAGCCATACTGCGATGTATTAAATATGCAACGGACTGGAAGGAAAAAAGGAAGAAAGATAGTTGACATTGTAGCAAAATCATCATGAAATTATTATTTATTCTGTCGGATACAAATGATCTGAACTCTCCGAATTGTGCAAGGAACAGGATAAATATGCAGTTTAAGAAGAGAGGTGCTTGTGACAATATTTTTGGGTTTAGGAGTTAGTTATATAGGAATAAAAATCAGGTGCAGAACAAATGAGAGAGATGAAATTGAAAAGATGCTCTACTGGAAATCATGACCCCTCACAGTACTCACAGAAGGAGAATCACACTTTCTCATCTATAACATCTTCTGCTCACGGAAGTGAAAGCAGCAGTAGGTTTCCCACTGCTCTGAAATGCAAAGAATATGAATGTGGCTGCTTTGTTTCCCTAAATATTTGTTTCCTGATATTCCAGAGTCCTAATGCAACTGGTTGTAGTAGTTGCCAAGCCACTCTCTGTGATATTTGGAAAGTCATGACAGCCCAGCGAAGAGAGAATTCAAAGTGATCTAAATCTCAACTACAGCAGCAGTGGGGCTCTGATGGACTGCCTCAAGCCAAGGCATACTTTGTGTCATTTGATAGTAAATTATTCAAGCTGTAATTAACTAGGAATGGGCACTGTTGACCACCTGCACAAATTTCTTTGGGCTCAAGGTCAGCATGCCTTTCTGAATTCACTGCCGGTTTGCTTCTAAAAGAAGCAAAAGACCCTAAACCTGCAATGTTCAGACAAGCTGCTGGCTGCTTACATGTATTCCCAGTAATTCTGGAGGGCAAATCAAACTCTCATCATGCAAATACATCACTGAAGAGTTGTGCCACTTCAAGGATGTACCTGTGCATAGTAACACCATCTGAGTGTCCACAAACTAGGTCTGGATAAGCTGGGATTGCTGCTTGGCTCTGCATTGCACTGTGTACGTGGTGATTCTGTAGTTCAGGTGTGATAACTGCATATTCTGTTTTTCCTAATTCAATTCCCTGAATGTTGGCCAAGAGGATTTCTGCCACGGGAGCAGATACAGCAGTAACATGCAATCAATCAACTTGCTTTAAAGTCCTGTAATTTTTTCTGCAGCTGTTTTGAACAGCTTCTCTACAATTACTAATCAGTCAATAAAAGAAAGGTCTACATTCATTGAAAACAGTGCAGGAAGAGTATTCAACACAGAGCCAGATGGATTATTACTTTTTTCCTTTCAAATATGTTGAGATGCCAAATATTGCCACTGTGTCATCCTCTCATTTAAACAAAAAATGTGTAGGAAAATAAGATACTTCAGAGATCTTATTTGATGTGCTGCTGATAAAAATACTGAGCAAAGTGGTACAGAAGCCTTTGAACATGAGGAAAAATGAAGAGTTTGTGAAAGAGAGTTTTCATCTTATCTCTGCAGTCAGGGAGAAAAAGGATAACCAAAAGAAGGTAGGAAAGGCCCCAGGTTAAATCAGTTTCCCTTTCAAGGTAAAGCTTCCATTTTTTCACACATTCACAGGGAAAACTGCTTACAAATGTGAGTACAAGATTTATGGTTAAGGAGTAGCATTTGTATCATAGTGAATGTAGGCTTGGAAAACATATTTGTCATTCAAGGGGCATAATTATCAACCCCAAACAGAATAAAATTTGGCTCATTTTCACTAACTGATCTTTTTAATAACTTGGAGATTGTCTAGGACAACACAGTAGGATTATAGATGGAAATGGAAGCTCTGAATATGTGTATGGAGAGAAACGCTTGTAATGTTTCAATCTGCATCTCATATGGCACAGCTGTGAGTTCTTGAGGCTAGCCTGTAACTTTGAGGTTTGGGACCTCTCTCAGCTGAAGTCCCTTACCTTATTCATGGACATATTCGGGTATTGCACAGTCTTCAGACAGCTTTATGCATCACAGTCTCCCTGAACTCAGAGGGCTTCAGGATGAGAAAATCCAAACATTTCTATCAAATGGATTTAGCAGCTTCCCAGAACTACAGATCAAGGCTGTATATTTTAAAGTGTTCTGAGACTAGTGATGTAGGGTTTTTTTATGTGACCACTGTACATAGCACTGTAACTTTTTATTAGATCTCTATGTAATACTCAAATACTCATATTTATATTACACATGATAATGTTTCATATTATGCTATGAATATTTAGCATGCATAATGGACTTCTAAAGGGCTTGATGCAATCTTAACATAAAATAAAGCAAAACAAAAAGAAAAGACACAGAAGAACAAATTTTGACCAACTACATGCTCCATCCAGGAAAACACTTTAGCATCTGCTTTATACTTTCTCTGGGGAGTCCTTCTGTGCTTAAAATTAAGCAGCCTCTTAAATGCTTTACTGGATTGGCTCCCAAGAGCAAAAGCACAAAATTCTACTGTTTGTCACAATATTTCTGATTTAATAGGTCTCTGTGCTTTTGTCAATTGCATTTGAACATTAATGTTTTCTAAGTAGAGTTGTTACTTGAGTGAATACGGGTAGTAAAAATCTGTAGTGTTGCACAAAGGTGATTGATTCCTTCCTTTCACTTGCCAGATATATTTTCTGAACCAAATTAATAGTGCAAGTTAATTGTAAAGTAGCAGCTGTTATAGTATTTTGAACCGTTTCTGAATGCAGTGTTAGAAGGAATTATAATTCCAAGGTCTTGAAAGACTATGCATATCTTTACATTCTCTCTCCTTCTCCCTCTTTTTTCTTTTGTGGTCATTATTTTAATGAACAGGTTTAGCTAACACCTCACAGGGAAGGTAGGCATTAACAGACCCAATTACTATAATATCCACAGCTAATCAAGAGCTATGAAGTGGCTCAGCAGGGAGTCTAACTCATAGCCTAGGATTGATCTCTGTAGAATTTGTGTGGGGAAATGAAATTATCAAATTCCTACCAAATACAGCTTAAGGCCTTGTGAATATTTGCCGTGCTTTCTCTACTATCTCCCGATCTTCAAATACTCTAAATTGAGACATTGATCCAACACAGGAAAAAGATTCCAAAATAACAATAACTGAGACTAGGAATACCAGTCCCCAAACAGAAGGCCTTTGTCCCTCTCCATGTTTGCACTCTTTCAATTACTGCAAGGTCCAGTACTATGTGGTTACTGTATTGCTGTGGTCTCTAAACAAGAACTGGTAATAGAAATATATTGTAGGGTTGGGTCAACGTTTAGTACAGATATTTATTTTTTTCTTACTGTGATATGTGTGGCATAAAACAAAAAACAAACAACAACAACATAAATTTTACAATTTGAGCCAGAATAAAAAGCTGGGACTAAAAGGATAGTTTAAATATATACTCCTAATTAATTCAGTAAATGTAATTCATTTAAACCAAATCCCAGTGATCTTAATAATTGCCTAAAGAAGGATTTGGCTAAGAACGTCAGAATCTGATCTTCCTTCATTTTCTTTTTACTTTTTCTTCCCTTTTTCTCCACCATGTGACAACACCACCATGTAAGCTTACCGATATAAGAAGGAAAATAACAAATTTGTCACTTCTAAGTCATGTAAATATAGTATAGATCACAGGCAAAAAATTGTTTCATTTCATTTTACTTCTGAACTACAAGTTTAGTATAGAAATTGAAAGCAAAATTTTAGCTGCAGGAAAGGTTTTCTGAACACTTAAAGAGATGAGATAATCTTACAGGACGCTGAATTTTAAGAAACAAAAAAAATATTTCTTCAAGGTTTAGTTTCCCCTTAAGCTAAAGGCAGCACATCTGTTTTGAGGACTGCAATGCAGAATGTGTCATGCTCCTAAAAAAGTGAGAAGAAAGAAAAAAAGTTTTCCACGTTTTTAGCAGAGGACAGGAAAACAAACTA
Source organism: Donacobius atricapilla (assembly GCA_013397315.1). Taxonomy (NCBI): domain Eukaryota; kingdom Metazoa; phylum Chordata; class Aves; order Passeriformes; family Mimidae; genus Donacobius; species Donacobius atricapilla. The sequence goes on along the minus strand of WBMY01010667.1, from coordinate 4,061,605 downwards.
TATGATAAGCCAATCTACATTTGGGATGAATCAATGTAAGCTTGCATGAAAGTGTCATTTTAAGCAAAATAAGAGTCCAAGTCCACATCTTTGCATTTAATTCAAGATAAAATAAGCACAGCATCTAGCAATGTAGAATGAAAAAATATCTACAAAAATGTTTATTTTATTTGAATTTTGTTTGCTGCTTATTAAAACAAATCATATATTCTCTTTGACATCTTCCTGAGTTGCATAAAATGCGATATAATCAAAGAGATATTTGAACAGGTCATCATAGTGAGATTGAAATGACCAGGCCTCTCCACTCACTCATTAATATTTCCTCTTACCCCCCTGGGAGGAACCTATATCAGTCTTTTGTTACATGGTACCATCATAAAGCACGTGACTAAGTCAAGATTGAGCATGATATAATCCAACATCAGTTTACAAAAATACATTATGCTATAAATTCATCTCAGTCAACTACCAGATCTCAGTGGAGTTTGAACCAGCATGTTTGAAACTCTGAAACTTGAGTAAAACCCCTAAACATATACACAGATATCAGCATATAATACATATACTAAAAAAGAGATCATGATCCGGAGTTTACTTGTTTTTCCAACACAGCACCAAAAATAGCAAGTAGAGATGCACAAGAAATAGACATTAAGAGATATGTAAAAAAGTTAAAATAGGTTTATATCTAATTAATTACTTATTATAATCAAATATGATTGACAGTTAGGTTTTTCTACAATGAACAGCTTTTATTTATTAATTTTTATTGAAACTGCCTCTTTTCTCAGCAGCTTGTAAGGATTACTATCTCTTTCTGCAATAATCTGAAAAGATGTCATGAAAAATGATAGAAAATATTATCCTGACTTCAAAGATCTTAAACATAAACAAAAAATGAAAAGGGGCAAAAATTATCTCTACATATGAATGCAATTACAGTCGCTTATAAGGTCTGTACTTCTATAAATATTTCATCAGTGCAATTTCTACTGAAGTCTGTCAAATTTCACTGAGCTTTAGGATTCAGCATTTTGGTTTATTAGGGGTGTGTGTCATTGGTAAGATTTTATCCATGCTCTGGGAATTTTTTAAGAAATCAATAAAGAGCTAAAAGAAAAGATTTTTTTAAAGCACAAATAATTGATAGTTAATATCTGCTGTGTGTCAAAATGAGAGTTAGAACCCAGATTCTTAACCAGGAATAGGCTCTGACCTGAATACCTTTGGAAAATTCAACTACAAGTGTCAGAATAAAGCAAGAAAAGTTATTTTTGTGTTGTGAGTTCTGTCAGATTTCACTATTGATAGAATATACATGGCTATGTTTGATAATATGAAAGACATAAATTACTGCTGAAAAGAGTGGACTACTTTCTGGTACTCACATGAGCAGCAAAATGTTCTGAAACTGTACTGGGAGCTGAAGATTATGCTATATAGTCAAGCTAATATACAAGTCTTGGCTACAGGCTTATCAGGCGGCTAAAGGAAAGGAGGAATTCTTGAAGAAAATGTGTAATTCAAACTTCAAACCATTGATTTGTTTTAGGATGGAACAGTAAACAGCAACTATTGCAAGCTGGACTGGAAAGAAACCATTAACAATAAGCAGAATTTTGCCACAGGATTTACAACAATATTAATATTAAGGACAATTTATTAAATATATTTTTGAAAAGTTAATAGGTAACCAATAGATTTTAATTATCCCAACCCATATTCCCAATAGGTTACGTATGACTTCACTTTGAAGAAAAATGCTGATTTTGCATCTTTGAAGAAAGTGCTGTTAATTGTCAATATTTTCAGCCCATACAGACACTTGAACTGTATGAAGTCTAACAACTGATGAAAACTATGCCAAGGCTGGGTTGCTGATACTTTTAAAACCACAACTGTTTGATAGAAACTGTGGTTTTAGTTAAAAAAAAAACAATCATGCAAACTCATTTCAGATGGTGTAATTTTTCCCATTGGTAAGAGCGGACAAAAAGGAGGTGATACAGTTAGAAACACTTTTTATACCACTTTTTCTTCATTCATAGTGGGGAAAATTATGATAAGAAAAAGTACTAGTTTTATATAAACTACAGTGATATTCATGTAATTTCACACAGAAGGAATTTTACTCAGATGGTCAAAGACATGAGAAAATCATTCAAAATTATTTCAATCTCCTTGAGTTTTCTTCTTATGACTCCCTTTTATCTACCAGCCAATCCGCTCAACCTCTAATAAAATATGGATAAACACTCCGTGACTATAGAAAAGAGAGACCAGGTGGTGTTTCAAGTGAAACTGAAGATCAGTTTGCAAATTCCACATTAGTGCTTCAAAAACGACACAGCAGGGAACCAAGTACAAACCTCATAGAAACACTATTTTTCCCTTCAGAAAACCCTACTGTGCTATGCCCTGGGGGGGACCCCATCACCCTATTTAATTCAGTTTCTTGTCACGTTCCATCGAAGAAAAATTTCAAAAAATCTCTTCTTGTTTTAAGGTAAGACTAAAAAAGTTATAATATACTTGAGTTCTAGAAAATTGTGTTTTCCTTGAATTACATCTTCAACCCTTCCTAGAAATGACTTTGAAAACCCTCAGATGTATGCCTGACCTTTCAGAGCATAGTCTCAACTATAACATTTGGAGGTATTCATCTAGCGGAATTTAAAGCAAGTAAAAGCCCCACTGCACACCAATGCCATGACCAATAAAACCTTAAGGGGATATTTGTGATGAATACGGTTTCAAATGAGGTCATGTTTGAACGGGTATGGCTGGAAGGACAGTCTGTTCTGAGTCTCAGCGTAAATGAGGTGTTGCTGGAATGCCAGCTCATGGATATGTCTAACTGAATTTTTACCCCATAGCCTGAAGGATGCTCATTTAGACATTGGGAGTGTTTTCTAACCAAAATGCAAAATGTTCGCAATATATTTGGATGTGACACAAAAGAAGCAGCAAGGAGTACAGACAATCCACGGACATAACTTTTTCTAAATAAAAAAAGGATAAAGCAATGAGAAAACCTTAGAAGGTTACACAAGCAATCCAGCAATGGAGGGAGAAACAGCATTTCTCAAAGTTATTGGGAACAATGGTCTGACAAAGAAAATCTCTGTCACCAAAGTAAGGGGAAAGTCTGTTTGTTGCCAGCCTGTGGCTGGCATTTTAAAGGGTAAAGCAATAAAGAGCACACAGAGTGACAGGGTCAGAAGACCATGAAGTCATATTTATGTGTTTGGGTTTATCAGCCTCAAAGACTCTGCAGAGCAAGGTAATTTTGCTTTAGCTTTCTTGTGAGTAACACCAGTCTGGCTCAGTTCTCAAAGCTACCCCAGAGAAACTGTGTGCAAATGATTAGTGACCATACAAAACCTGGAATAAAAATAGGTGGAAGCATATTTCCCAGAAATACCAGCCTTCATTTGACAGATATAATTTTCTTGCTTTGTCCCTATATAAAACACTCCTTCATCTTTCCTTCTTTCATGACTAGCCCAGCTGTTCTGGCTGATGTAGGTGAAACTGAAGCCACACCATCAATCTGATCAGTGAGTAACTACCAGTCATACAAGAGTCATATACTCCTGTAGGCTCTAAGAATAATAAAAAAAAGCCACAAAAAATCATTAGGAAAAGCAAGTCTTAGTGCCTTATTGGTCAAGAACAGCTTCAATGTCCACAAGATCTCTAAATTTCACTGCATAACGATTCACAAAAGGTTGGAATAGATACCTAAAAGCTGCAAACCATACTTCGGAAACAATTTTTTGTATTTTTCCATGTGAGGTATTTTTTCCTTAAAAGTACACAGAGTCACATTGTGTGAATGCATGCTGCAACCATAAGATGAAAAACACTAATAGTAATAATTTGCATAGCAAAAGTGGCCAATAATGTGGATATTTTCTTTTTTCTAACAATCTTCCCTGGCAAAAATATACAGAACTGGCTAAGTGCCTTTTCTTTGTCAGGTAAGAGTCTTGATGTCCTAAGCCATTTTTATATTGTGTGCTGTGACACCTTGCCTTTCATTCTATTTGTGGTAGGGTGACCCTGATATTAAATGGCTACTCAACCATTAATGCTGTTTAAGAAATACAGTGGCTCATACACATCTCATTAGGTTTAGAACCGAGAAAGTGACCATTTGAGTAGGAGAGAAAAAAAGACTTCACTGTCCTCTGAACCTGATAACTGCCTTCAGGACTACTTTATGGCTTACAGCTGTAGACTCAGGAAATACAGAGGCCACCTTTTCCATTAAACTTCAAAAAGATTTAGTATCTTAGGCCCTTAAAATACCTTTCAAAATTACTACAAAGTTCCAGCCTTCTGGCTGTCAGCCACTAACACAAACCTACTAATTTGCCTCTGTCCATTTTATTGTAATTGAAGCTTACAGCTTGCATATTACATCAGTCCTCTTCTTTAACTCTGATAAATATGAAACATTACTTGGACCAGAAATTTCCTTTCTTGTCCCACCAAAAGGCCAGTGAGGGACACAGATGAGCTGCTTGCCAGCCAAGGACTTTCCTGACTGAATCATCATCCAGAATGAATATTTTCAGTGATTTTCTGAATGCGTGCCAATGCCAAGCAGCACCACCGCAACTTTTAAATGGATTAAACATATAAACAATTTATATCAAAGGCACAAAACCCAAACAATGGATAGCATGTAGGTAGGTGCGCCACAGCCTCCCCCTGCACTGTTCCCCACAGAAGGGCATGCCATGATGCAGAGAAGATAACAACAGGTCCTCCTCAACAACTACCTCTAACACAGCCCTTGACATTCAAAACCTCTATATTTGCTAAAACTGTACTGCATATCATTTTCAAGTTCTTCTGGTGGACATTGGTCTTCCTGTGTCAGCATCTCTCTGTCACTGGTACTATGGTCATGTCAACGACTGAAACCTGAGATCTCAGGTCAAAGATGGTATTGCTCACTTGGATGTTAAACACCTCCTTATCATTCATCCTTGAAAGCAGGCTTGTCAATGTCTGCAAAATGCTTTGAGCAAGTTATTCCCCCTCCTATGGCAGTTGACTTACCTGAACTCAGTGTAGGAAAAGAGGGAGGCCTGCAGTTAGGAGACAAGCTTTCCAGAATGAGCAGCAGCAGAACCTGAAGAAGTGCAGCAGATGGGAATGGTTCAATGTAAGGAGCACACTGGAAGCAGCCAGTACATAAAAAAGGTGTTCATCAAACCTTTTCTGGTTGTTTTACATTTTGTTTTCTGTCTTTAAGCTTTGCTTGGGGAATGATGTCCTCTTTGTATTGAAAAAATTCACAGCTTCATCCTAATTTATTTGACTGCCATTTCACTGTGGTGTTCATCCAATACATCTATCTTTTTCTCATTATAGATATTAATTTAACCTGTGCGTGGTACCCAGTCTGCACATGACATCTTTAATCACCTTCATTACTCCTCAGAAAATATACAGACATTTACAATTCACCTTTTGTTACAGTTATGAATAGAACAACCTTCCTTTCAGTCATTTCATTCTGCGCTTCTTGACCAAACCTGAGAGCAAACACAAAACTGATTTTGGTTCTGCAAAGCTGGAAATGGAGCTAGTGGTATGAAGAGCAATTTCACCACTTCTTGGTATTTCAGGGTTGATATTGCCTGACCCTAGAGTGGATTTACCTGACTACAAAGATGCCCTTCAGCTCTTGCTCGTCTTTACCCAGCACAGAATTCCCAGCACTTCTTGAACTCTCCACAGTGATATCAGACTTCTTTTGTCAGAGAGTCTTTAGGACATTTTTGTGCTAACACAGTGATGTGAAAAAGAATAACAGAAAACCTGAATTGTAGTTAAGATATTAACAAGGTAGCTGCAAATTAGGCACCTATAATTTCTTGGGGTTTGTTATTGGGTCTCTTTGACATTCATACCCATTTCATGTCCATTTTTTTCCAAGTTACTGGCCTTTCACCAATATCCAGTGCCTTGGATTTTTGTGCCATTTTTAATGGGTTTCAGCATCACCTCAATTAGAAGTGCAGTGTTGTAGTTATCATTAGATGAACTTCTCCTTTACTTTCACCGAATTAAATGAGAAATTTTGTGCCAGAGTTAACCTGGCCCATCCTAAACTGAGAAAATGGAGAGCCTCAATCCGTAGAGGATAAAAATTATGCCTCATTAACAACAAACCAGAACACAGCCATACAACCTGATTAACAGTTTTTTATTTATGGTGTAGCCTTCACTGATTTTTGCTCCTTTGTATTCACTAATAACATGCCTCTGATTTTCGGTTAATGAATTCGGTTAATGAATTCAGCTGTACAGCGTTAAGCTTCTCTTCAGCTTGTTCCTCTGGATACATTGTTTGCTTGAAATGAACCCTTTACAAGTGAATGAATATTAGCCCCAAGCCTATGCTTATGAATGACGGCTTACTTGTGATACCAAATAGTAGTATAGATAGACTCTTTGTTTTCATTACTGAATATTTTGTGTTAAATGTAAAGCAAATATGCAATGTTATCTAACACTGAATATTATATTAGGGTAGGAGAAGAAAAATACCCTGTTTATTTTGGTTAGAACTCTTAGATAATTATTACAATATTTTTCCTTAAGGAAAACAGATTTCATTAAAATACATTTTATGTACTTTTTCACCTAACATATATTTCAAATTTACCTCTTTTTAAAATAACAGCTACAAGTTGGCTCATTTGTGATACAAGAAGTTTGCTACACCCTGATGATTTATTGTCCACTGGCAAAAAACAAAATATCTTTCATTAATATTTTAATCTCATTTGCCTGACCAGCTACAAAATATCATTTTTTTCTTTTTACCAAGAAAGAGGGTGCAATCCCAGTAGGGATGACCTATAACCTCATAGTTGTTTGATGCTTTATTGTATGTGAGTTTGATTTTGGCCATAGGGTGGATTGGCTCATCTTCTGTAATCCATATATTGCAGATGGATTTCTCAATGAAAAAACAAAAACAAAAACAAAAACAAACAAAAAACCCCCACCCAAATCAATTAGAAAAACCCCAAGAACCCTACCATGGAAAAATTCAAGACAAAATTTTTCACCAACAAAAGACTTATTTTATTTCCTCAAGCACAGTCATACCTAGATTAGAGAAGCAAGAGATAGGAGGTTGTAAGAGAAAAACTACATTAGCAAATTAAAACAGGCAAATAACTCTTGCTAAATATCTCATGAATCCTTAAACTGCCTTCTGCAACAGCCAGTAACAGTTATAGAACTGAATTTTATAATTTTCAGGTGAAAGTTTAGGGAGGAGTATAAGAACGCTCTTTTGAGCCCACTCGCCCTTGCCAGAGAGTGTGTCCTCCTGATCCAGGCAAGGTCACCAGGCACAACTTCTTTAGCTCATCAGTTGCATACTCGTATTAGTATGCTTTGAATCATTGAATTTTTCACACATCACAAGCAGTAGGACCATTTCTGGTAGAATTTTCTCTGAAGAGCTCAGAAAAGGCCTCTATTCACCCCCTTTGTTGGAAGGATGAGACACTTTGAAGGTGAGCACTATCAAGAGTGTTCTTTTATTTAGGGGGAAGACTTTTCATTCATTTTCTGGTACTGTTACTGAGATGTGCTATCTTTATTATACAGTGTCTTTTGAATTTCAGTTTGATTTCAGTCCTTTTTTAAAGACTGGTGTTCAGCAAAAGCACAGAGGCCTCAAGAAATGAACACACTTCTGTGTGTTTAGGGTGTGCCAATGAAATCAGTAAGACAGGTAAGATATGTATATGAACTCCTCCTGTTCTTAGGGAACACAAACAACCAATGCCCACACAAAGGTCCAGGGTGCACCTGGTGGATTTTTGGACACATGTCCCCTAAGATTTATACAATTATAATGGCTCAAGTTGCAACTCAGTATCTGTTCTTGGCAGCATGTCATTAGACAATGCAGACAAAACAGTGAGGCCATAAAACAAATCTGGTACTTAGGAATTTTAATCTGCTCTACACTCGACAGCCAAAGAAACTGGACTGACATATTACTAGAAGAGATCTTTTCATCTGCTACTCTTAGCCCTCACTGACTTCTTTACAATAAAAAATTTATGGCATTTTTAACAGTTAATATAAAGAGAGTTTGTTGTGCTTCATAGAAATATCCCCCAGAGAAAAAAAAATCTTTTATCCTATTATTTACTATTTCTGTATACACTGAAACAATTTAAAGTTAGAAAGATTTTTAATGTGGTGGAGGCTGGAATACAGAGGTGAAAGCCTCTCCATCACTTGGAGAGGGTTCTGAAATATCAGCCAACCAGCACCTACTCGCTCAAATGCACTGCAATCCTGATGGATGGATAGCTTAATGCTGCTATGGTACCTTGCTGATCAATTTATCACACCAGCTATTTCTCCACCATGATCCCCTCAAGGAAAAGAAGGGAGTAGGGAGAACAGAGCCAGGGACATAAAAAGAAGTAAAACAAAAATAATCTCCATCAAGCCAGTAGCAATTTCCCAGTGGCACCAGCATCTGACAGGGCCTTTGTACGATATAATGATGGAATCCATGGTAAGTGGTGTGTTATCTTACAGCTCCTACAGTTCAAACTGCAGGGCAGGGGGTGTCAGAATGACAGCTGACAAGAAAAACTTAGAAAATAAATTTCATTCATATAGGATTTTTGACTAAAAGAGGCAAAATGAGTTGTTTCAACTAGTAGCATGCCATTATTTTTGTTGTTGTTTAAGCTATTCTCTTTTTATGAGTGCATATTTCCTGTCAAAGTTAAAGAGACTGTTGATGTGTGAGTTTTAATCTCTTGCAACATTGTACACTTAAAACTTTCAGTACTGTTCTTTAATAAATACAAGAAGATGAAGATGGTAAGCTCTACCTTCAAAGAGGAAAGCTTTTGTTATCCTGTTAGTTCTTGCTGAAAGCACCAATAATGAAATTTGGAGTTAAAAAAGCCTTGAAACTTGTTCCATGTTTAAAGAAAGAACATCAAGAAAAAGCCTGGTAATATTTTTCACATCTCACTATGACAAACTTTGCAGAGTGATTTATTTAAATCAGTGGTTACTTGAACTGAAGAAATGAATACATTAATTGCAATGTAAATTCCAAGTGCCAAGTTTGAGTTTGGGCAGTTTAGATCAGTATGACAAATTATTCTGGGAAACTTACATGAGATCTTCAGTTACTGGTAAGTGAACTGATTTTGAGTCAGTGTTAAACTCCTACATTTGAAAGACTCAGGTGTAGAAGGACAGATTAGGTCATTCTGGAGAGGGTAAGAAAGGAAGTCTGAATAATATTCTTTATTTTTCAAAGTGGAAGTAGGAAATAGATCTGATAAGAGATTTGTCTCAAAGCAGCATATATTCAGTGAAGGAGTCTGGAAGCAAGAACAGTAATTTCCAGTAGAATGAGTTCAGATATCAAATGGAAAGCAATGGGCTTGGATGACAGGATGGCAGTTTCTTTTCCTACCAAAAAAACCTTCAATTAAAAACTATCTGTACTATTCCATTTTCTGAATTTTTAAGAGGTAGTAGGTCGAGATTTTACATTATATTTCTCATTAAAATGTTATTAAAATAGATATTTCTCCACTGTTTACAGTGACTGAAAGTCAGGGACTTTGTCAACTGAAGAATTTTAAATATGCTTTTAATCATATTTAATACTTCTGCAGGGAAAATTATTCCCCTTCCTCCCTAAATCAAGAAAGAAATAAAGAAAAACAAAAAAACCCCATCTGTAGAGTACTTGGATAAGACTTTTGCTGTCTAATCCTGGAAGAGTATTATGAGGAAATGTCCCATTCTTTTGTTATTTCTTAGACATCTGATACTGGCCTTTGTTGGAGGTAAGATGCAGATTTAAATTAATCTTTCACCTAATATGTTCAAGAGGAGGGTGGTGCATCAAGAGGAGGGTGGTCATAGAGAGAAGCTATACTTTGTGTATCACTGGAGATTTTCAAGACAGTCACAGAAAGCCATAGCTGAGTTTATCTTCACAATTATTCTGTTTCAAGCAGGATTCTGGACTATAGATCCAGGTAGAGGTACCTTCTAACTAACATTTCTGTACAGAATTCCATGAATATAATTATATTTGTACATTATATTCTTATAAAATCCTTCTAAATTTTAAATAAGTTGAAAATAAGCATGTTAAATGCGTACCTATATATATTTTTAATGTTTATAATTTATTTTATATTTAATATAAAACTGAATAGAAGAAAAAATTCCTTAAAAAGTAAAGTAATCTTACATGTCTACTGTTTTCAAGCTAAACAAAACACACACTTCCTGATCACTCATTTACACAGAAATTAAAAACACACCTAAGCAAGGTGAGGACAAATAGGTTTAAAAACACCTGGTAGTCTCCACAACTTACAAAATTAACTGCTAAAGCATTATTTGAAATCCATTATTTGAATCACCAATATAAAGCTGTGAGGAGAAATGATGGTTCCTGCTAGATGGTGGGTTGGGAGGATGGATCTGAAGTGTCATGAAACAGCTTGCTAACCTGCGTGTGGTACCTAACAGCACAGATAACCCAGAGACATTTCCACGGGGAAAGGTGGCAAGTAGAGAAAAAAGCTTTTAGAAACCTGCTGACGAAAACCCTGTCTGCAGCAGGCAACACAGATAATAATATGTGTATCCTGCTTGCATTCAGATAAAGGGAGAGTCATTGGGCTGCACTGCCTTAAAGGCCCTGAAATCAGAGTGCAAGAACAGAGAGAGATATCATTGGTAGCAGCCAGATGAATTACTACTGAGCAAACTGCTTTGGATTGCAACAAAAAGAGGTTCCTGCTGTGGGTGCTGCACTTCAGTGGAACAGTAGAGCCCATTGACATGTGGTTGTCACTGATTTGCTGCTGGATACTAAAACAAGAGAGAAATCATTTCTGTGGGCTTTTAGAACATGCTCTTTTTTTAGTGGTTACAAGATGCTTATAAACAACAAAATATTTCTTTTCTTGTTTCATGGGAGGGAGAAAACATTTAAAAAGCCTCAACATCCTGCATCCAGATGTGCTTTTTTTACTAGACATCTATTTACTGAGCATCTGTATTGAATACTACACATGATGGAGTTCTTCCTAGGAAAAAAAGACTTTTTCTGAGGGTATTTGTTCCAATTTTCTCAGAATACTCTCTTTGTTTAATGCCTTACACTAAACATGAGTTTAAAAGTTATTTGCCTAGAGATGACAAAAGAATAGGGGTTTGGTTGGGTCTTTTTTTGCTTCCTGAGCCCCTAACACAGGAAAAATATTATGATATTTACTATAATTATTTCTTTTAGACAAGGACTTTCACAAAGACAAAAATATGATATCCACAGCCCCTTAAGACATCTCACTTAAGTAATTGAATCTTTTACTCTTCAAGAGCAGCCTATTACAAAGAAAATTGGTGCTTTGTTTCTCTTTAGCAATTTTTCTTCTCTGATATCCTAATCTTGCCAGTCAGTTAGGAGGAGCACGTTCTTCCATTTGCTTGAATAAACTACTGTAAAAAGTACTCAATGACCTACATGAACATAATGTTCAATTTACTCCCTAGTAGGACTGAATGACAAAGGAAAGGTGACTTTTAATGATTCTAAAAGCATTGAATAAGATCAATAAACCATCAAAGATTTGATCCCAGGAGACCTCTTAGCAGCTCTCTTTGCTGATAGTTTCCTTTCAGAGAAGATTGTATGTGAAAATGAAGTTCTCTCTCTGTTAATGGATTTTTAGGCTCTTTCGTATGCATTAAGTAAAGTGTATGTAATTAGCACCTGCATTCTTCGAGTTTTCAAGAATGTTACTTGTGTTTGTCTGCTATTTTCTCATTCTGATGAAAGCTGTAACCCTTCATCCTCAAGAGCTTTGTTATAAAAAAATACTTTCTGCAGGAAAACTGTGCCATAAGTAATTATTTGATTACTGATGATAGCAATAATTTTTTTCACAGAAAAGTCTTATGTTTATTTTGAACAAATAGATGAAAAGCTAAATACTACAAATAAATATAGACTCCTCTAATGTGTCTCATTCAGTTAATTAGGGTATTTATGTTTTGCATGGCAATCTGATTCCCTTTTAAAGTCTATTTTGCCTGAAGAGAGAAAGCAGGATGTCTAGGTAGTTCCTGGTTTAATGCACCATGGGAATGGTATCCATATAAAAGGGTATTTTTGTAAGAAAAAAAAAAAAAAGTTATACCAATCAGTTCAACAGCAACTGAAATTTATTTAACAATAAATTAAGTTTAGCAGATGTTCTGATTTTTATTACTGACTTCCACTAACCTGATTGATACAACAGCAAAGAATTACTCTTTTAAAAGTCCACATTATGGTAATGTATATGGCTTTGGGTTTCTGCCTTTTTTTTTTCTTCCTGGGTCATAGGGGCAGCCAGAATTTCATGAATTTGGCAGATGAACCTTTTTTAATGGAAGCTTCTTCCATGTAGAGATTACTACTGCTTTTGAGTATTCACTGGTAAAACCTGCTTTTAATTGAAGCAGCTTTTTAGTTAATTTCAAAGATATGATCTCAGGGACTGGAACACAAATGTCCCCATGTTCTACTAGCACATTAGAGACGTAAAAAGAAAGCAATCTGAAAAAAGAGTAATTGTTCTATTTCTCAAGCTGAGTTCTATACAGAATCCACATCTTGTAAACTAAGTTATGTCCACCTATTTAAAATATACATAGGCATTTGTAAGACAAGAGAGAATGAAATGCATATGCATAGATAAGAAAGTACAGTAACTGCCAAAATGAATGCAAATAGAAATCCAACTAACCTGACATGCTTTCTCTGACAGAGGTACCTGATACACCAAAGAATAATCAGATCTATAATTAAATTTTTCAAAAGAGGATTCAGGTTTATAAAACTATCCTTGTTACATTTTGACAGAACAGGAATTTTGGTGTGCTAGATTAGGTTAATGGACATATTTTGACAATATAATCTTGTCACCCTGTTCTTTAAAGGAAATCTACTATACATTTAGCTGTATGACACAGTTACGAAGCTGTAAGCCTAAGGATCAAATGGACTTGCTCTCTGTTTGTAAGTTAAATTGACATTTAAAGCAGTTTGCTGGAGCATGATTACCTGATTCAATGGCAGGCCTGAATCTCAAGGTATTTTCTGAATTCTATTGCTTTCTTCATTACTTCTCACAGAACAACAAATCCTCCACTGGCTGTCTCTTCCTTCATTTCCTCAGCAGAAAAATAGACGTGACAAAGCGAAGTCAAGCCATATTTTTAATTTGATCAATTCACAATACACTGTTTGAGCCTGAGGCTGGTAGTCAGGAAGTGCACACATGTCAGGGAGAACAAGGAGACACATCTTCCCCATGCTGTTTAAGGATAATGCATGTATACCATATGCACACAGGCACTCAGAAATATTTCTTACTAAAGGAAAGACACTAAAAATCTTGCTCAGATAAATTGAATACTTGGTTATGTTATTAGAGAGCTGTCATTTTACATGGAAATTTATAAGCAATTTCTTGTGTAGTTTCCCACGTTTCCTTAGAATAATCCCATTATACTAAAATGAAGCCACATTCCCAGAAGCATTGGTGACTTTTAGGCTAAACTAATGTACTTGAAACAAGGCCGCGGAAGTAATTTTTTGCAGTATTTAGAATTACAACCAGTTACTGAAAAGTATCTTATTTTCACACTGGAGTACAAGCCCTGTTCTTTACTAAGTAATAGAGGGATTTTGGTTTTTTCTCTCACTCTTTTCACTAAACTCCTTATCCCTCCTACATTTTCCAAACCTAAAATGGCTTATTGCAATGATCATTTGGCAGAAAAAATTCAAACTTAACATTTTCCACAAAATTTTCTCCTTTCTTATTTATTGTTAAATTTTCCATGAAAATGTAATTTGAGAAATTGAAACTTGCGCTTGTTTTTCCTTTATTATAGCCATTATTTTAAAAAATAAAAAGTAATTCCCTGATTCTTGTAAGGCAAGTTGGTTGGATTAAACCACAAATCTCCTGACTTCAGTATAGTCAGACAAATCCAAATTTCATTCCATATCCAATTGCAGTTATGAACTCAGGTATATCATTTTAACTCTTTAACTCCCCTGTCTCAAGTTAAAATTATCCAGGGTAACAATTTTAATTTGTACTTTGTCTGAATTGTGGAAAGCCTGTAGACTACTATGAAAGGAGTTACATGATGATACACTTAAAAGATTAATTTTTTTTTATTAATAAGCATCCTTCACTGAAATCTGAGTGCATACATTCCTTCCCTGTTTTATCTTCCTTTGCCCTTCAGGCTGACTCTTTATAAAAGTAATATAATAAAAAGATGGTTAATCTGATCTATACCCTGAAGGTTATGGACAGCAATACTATTTGGCATTGACAGGAATCTCTGAACTATTTCCAACAATGGAGCTCTAAGAAAGCTAAGTACTGGAAGTTAACAGGTTTTAAAATCAATGGAATCACCCTGAGAAGTTTGAATCAGAGCACTTACCTAGGCTCCTTATTAAAATAAATTAAAATCAGAAAGCTTCAGATAAACATGAAAGCAGGTATTCTCTGTTCATGATGGGAAATATCTGCATACATAAGACCTGACTGAACTGAATTAACAGTAATCACATTACTTGCTTAAATTAGAGAGAAATCCAGATCTCCTATGTACTAGCTCACTTAGCTCTATGTCAATGTAATTTTCCTGTCAAAATATTGACTAAAAATAAAATAAATAGAATTCGTATTGACCGAACAAATTAATCAGTGCATGTTCAAAAAAACACTTTTTTTTGTGTCTTGAAAAAGAAAACTACTTCCTGTCAACCCAATTTTATTGAGGACAGTAAAAGGTACTGGAAAAAATAAATAAATAAATAAAAGCAGCTATACGTTTGTAGACAAACAGTCAAAGAGCACTATATTATGAAGCAGTCCTCATAAGACAATAGAAACAACTGCTTTTTTGAAGACACTATGATGGAGTATAGGAGTTTATGGATAAATATCACATGTATATTATCTAATCTGTACCTTGCTTCCAGTACCTTTTAAATATCTTTTTAGACAGGAAAGGGACTGCATTACTGGCTTAGCTCTCATCATTGCTGTGTACACTTCAACTCATCTATTTTCTGGAAAATTATTTTCTCTCCTCCAGAGTCAAAAA
>WBMY01010667.1:4015927-4042709 GCA_013397315.1 Donacobius atricapilla | reverse complement strand
CAAACACACACAAACACCAAACACACACAAACACCAAACGCACACAGACACCAAACACACACAAACAAACACCAAACACACACAAACAAACACCAAACACATGCAAACAAACTCCAAACACGCACAAACACCAAACACACACAAACAAAGACCAAACACTCATGGGCCCACCCACGATGCCCTGTTGGTGCAGGACAGGATATGTCATACACATGGCACACATCCTCCCTGCTCTTACCAATGCCCATGGCCAGCTTCTGTGTACCACTGCACACAATGTTAGCCAGACCTCTGATTTGAATAGTTCATGCTGTTCTTAGACATTCTTATAACTGAATAAAAGCAAAGAAACAAAACTCTGGACATAGCATTAGCTTTTACAAATGCTGCATGCTGCTGTGCAGGGGAATGTTGTGAATGTCATTATTGTAATATGAGGTGGAACATAATGAAACCTCCATGAATAATTCTGTTGTTATCCAGTACTAGCACAAATTCAGAAACGTACTTTTTCTCTCATTACAGAGGACTTAATAAACAAATTGTACACCGCAAAGCATTGACTGTTCTCTCAATTATTCCTGCTTTTGCTGTCATGAAAGGAGTGTTCTTAATTCTTTTCAAGAAAACATGCAAGGTCTCTCAGGAATTTAGAAGAAATTAATTTAATTTGGTAGTCTGGAGTCTATTCAAAAGTCTTGTGACTTTCTTCAGCTATATGAATTTCAAACAAAATACAAGCTCTCAGTCAGCTCAGAGTTTATCTGTTTCACTTATGAAGGCTATTCTGTTCACTTAATAACAGGGCACTTCTGGAATGCAGAAGTATGAAAACTCTTTTCAGCCTGGATTATTGAAGATGCAACAACTATCCCTGACCTTCATGTAAGCATGGAAGTCCCTTCTGTTCTTCAGTCTTGTCAGTTGAAGCAGGTGTCACTGGGAACAGAGTGAAAACTCCACATATATTCAGGTTGTTGCTGACAGTTCTGACAGTCAACTTAAAGAAATCACCTGGAACTTCATCCACATTTAAGACAATGATTTAGGGTATTAAATTCCTTTTAAAAAGAATTTCACTTAGGTTACAGAGCAATTCATAAAATTCCCTTACATTCTCTGATAGATAGCTGTTGATTTTTTTTTATTCATTTAGTGATATTGACAACACACATATACTCACTAAGAGTTACAATGACTCTGGTGTGAGTCATTTACCCATGCTACAAAAAAGGGCATAAACAACAAGACATTCTCTCTGTATTTTGACTTTTTTTTCAGTGCAAGGACATCATAATTGACAAGCGAAATAAAATTTTCTTCCAATGCTGTTCATTTCTTGTCTATTTGTAATATACTAGTGCATGAGATACCAGTTTGTTAGCATCGAAGAAGTTCTTGAGCTGAGAGAGGTACCTTGTGCTCCAGTGCTTGTCTGAGAAACACATGGGCACAATCTGTAATACAGTTACATCTTACTGCTAATATAGTTTAATTTATAATCTGATAAAACATGATAGGTAAATATATTTCCTAATTAGAGAGGATAATATTGCATCAGAGATACAGAAAAACACTAACTAAATACACTGAGCCTCTAGGAAAGATAATACTTATGTAATTACTTTAAATATCAGTGTAATTAAGTACATACTCATTCTTTTAATGTTTTCTTTTCTGCAGTGAAATGTATTGCTTTGAGATGATCTTTTAGTACAGGAAAGAAACAAATGCCTTCCCTTCTGTTTTCACCACAAGAGAGAATAACACATCATATGTATAGAAGTGTTTTTCTGCAAGGTTTCAGTGATGAAAACTTCCAAAGATGCATATCTATGTTCCAATTATATTTCTTACTATTTTAATTTACTTATTTATTTTCACTAACCAGGACTTTGAACCCTGCTTGATCAGTCCATGTTCAGGGGAAAAAAAAGCAACCAGGTGTTTCTGTCATTCTAGGTGCTGGAATAAAGGTTTTGATGAAGTAATCAAAATGTATTCCGATTGCAGGAAGGAAACAGTTCTACAGTATACTACATCATTTTACACACCTATCAGAGCTGACCCACGGCCTTTCTAAATGTTTAAGGCTTATGAATCCAGCCAGATAAAAATCACTTCCTGACAAAGGAGGTACAAGTGACACCAAAGAAAGTTTTGAGCATCAGCACCTTGTTATCTAAAAGTCCCTCATACATTTTCTATGCAGCTTCCCATGGGCAGCTCCATGCAGCTCTGGCTCTTTCTCCTTTCCTTCTGCAGTTCCAGATCGCTCCCTCCTGTCCCTAGCACAGCCGCCTGACCCTGTCAGTCCCTCGTACAGTGTCTTACCCTTTCTGCTCCTTGCCCTATGTCTTACCCTCCTCTCCCTCCCTCCTCACAGCACAGCCAGCAGGCTCCAACTCCCGACCACCTAACTCACTCTTTTTGTGGAGAGGTTGCTCCCATTCTTGGGTATTTAATACAACTGCAATATATTGGGGGCAAGATTGCCTTCAGCACTATCTCTATCCATCTTCCCACAGCTTCCTTCACAAAAAGTTGCCACTTCAAGAACCCTGAACTATGTGGGAAACACGCAGTCAGGCCAACTTAGTTCATTGGTGCCACAAGAGGGAACTCAGCTTCCAGTGCTTATAAGGGCAGACTCTACACACAGCTGAGTGTTTTGAGGCACCAACATCAGCAGAGCATCTCTGAAACCAAGTGGGGGAAAAGTCCTCAGTATAATCCACCTTGATATTTTCTGTTAGAAAACCAGAATGCTCTTCTACTGAAGTGTTTCCCCAGGCTCACTGCGAAATCAGGAAAAGCAGGTCTCAAAATAAGAAAAACAGGTAAGCATCACATTGGTGGGAATGAAACTCCATCTTCCTACCCACCCTTCCATACAGTCATAATATTTGTCAGGGAAGTGAGACCCATGTCTCTAAGTGAACTTCACCTGTGCCTTAGAGGTCTATGCTCACTTCAGTAGGAGTTAAATGGGAACTGGAATGCATAAAGCAGAATACAGATTTGACTTGCTGTACATACCAAACTAAAGTCATGGGCCATCAGGATTGTGTTCAGATGCTGATAAGACATGAAGAGTCTTTCATTCAAAACTTCTTGAAAAGTGAGGTGGGATCTGAATTCCCAGTGAATTCAGGTTGATTGAGAGGACCATGGCTTAGTTTTTCATAACAAGCATACACAAGTTATCAGTCATTTCTGGTTAATTGCTGAATGAATCACCAGACTGACTAAAATACAGGACATTACTCCCTCACAGCCTGTGCTAGATCACATTATTTGTGGTACAGTAAGTGTGCATCACTACTGCCCACAGTGTGCCAATGCTTTACAACATTACTTCAAAACACTGTCATCTTCACATATATGTGGTGATATCTGACAGATAAATACTAGGAAATGGGCTGTAGTTGAAAGAAAAGTCAAAACTTGAATAAATTGCCTTAGACAGGTTAAGAGACCTTCATCATCAGAGCTGTAAAAGCAGATTAGACATATGTCTGTCACAAGTGGTTCCTTTTGCCTTGAGGAGGCTTCAGCAAGCCTTCTACAAGCCTTTTTTCAGGATTCCAAAATACTCCTATACAACTCCCAAATGTATGAACATAAAAACAAAAACGCACGGTGTAAAAATGCCGAGCTTTCAGTCATCAATATACAAACAAATCTGAGAAAAATAAGAGGCTATTTTCTTTATTTCACTAGTGAAAGAAAATTCTATTATATTAAATGGTTATAAGTAACACATAATCTTTTTTTCTATTGAGAACCTGAAGTCTTCTCCCCAAATTAAAATCTCAAATTATGTTTCTGATGTAAATCATGAAATTATCCATTTAGAAATGACACAGGATGTGACACAATCATACCATCCCGCCAGGAACCAGATATGATGGAGCATGACTGATAACAATGTTGTCTGAAGTATAGAGGTGAGTTGGTAGATTTTTGAATTCTCATATAAAAGCTGATTTTTTTTTTTCAGAATAAATTTTCTGTAAGAATATCCTGGTAAATTGTACATAGCAGCCAGTTTAAATTCAGGGAAAAACTAAACATGAAATATATAATTCCAAAGTCTTTAAATTCTTCACACTGATTCAGTGGTTAAACACTGCACAGTTAGAAATATTGTCACTGTTCTCCACATCTTCTGATCCAGCTTCAGGTAATAGATACAGATAATCCTTCAAATTTTCTAGCCCAAACCACAAGACAGAGTTTATTAGGTAAACTTATTTCTTAGACTGTAGCCTTAATCATCTGTCTTTTGGTTTCCAATTTTTTTTCCACTTTTTTTTAGGTTTTTTGAAAAAAATAATCAAAAAGAATGGTGTTTTCACTGCTCAGCTTACTTCTTTCTTTTAAAACAGGAAGATAGAAAAAGAATTGGCTTTATTCCAAGATGCAATCCAGAAGAAGCAGACTAGTATACTACGTCTCCAGTTAGTCTTCCTTTGGTCATAATTGTCAGTTCTCAATTATGTCATCTCATCTCTTTACCATGGAATCTGAAAAACACTTAAACAAGCTGATTGTTAATTCAATCATGTCCCCCATGTCACAAAGCAAGGAGGAATGAAGTTTATCTCTTCATCTGAGTAAACATCTTAAGTGTAAATGAACAATTATGCCCATTTCATTTACATGCTTGCAAAACACAAAAAAAATTCCAACGTCAGCACAAAACTGAGATAAAAATTGATTTAAAAAGTATGACTTGATCCCTCAAAAGACAGTATTAATTCATACAGTATACTGCACTTCACTAAGAGGGAAATGATCTTTGCAAACACTGACATAAGTGAAAACAAAAAGATATTCAGAAAATAGGTAGGAAATAACTGGTAAGAACACAGAAGCTTATGTTAAAAATTTTCACTGACACCTGTTAAGGGAGCTTATGAAGGTGATCATGCAGTTGGAGATAAGGTAATCAGTACAGGTGTTGGGCACTACTTCAGTTATACGGGTAAGAGTCCTCTCAGTAATACGTTTCATGTCCAAGAAAAATATGAAACTGAACCCTGAAACATTTGCTCTGAAAATGAGAAGCTTTCAGCTATATTCTCAAACTAAATAATGACTTCTCTTGTACTTAAGGATCAAATCAAGGTTGTGGATAATAAAGCCTGCCTGTCAAACTCTATTGAAGTTTAAATAAGACTTTGTGTTGTAGATTACATCTACATAAAATATCAGAGCTGTTAGGTCACAAGAAAAACAGCAAAGGAAATAATGACAAGTAGAATTAAAAAGGCCCAGATGGTTTTTTGAGTGAATACATGGAAACGTAAAAGGTCCTGCCATACAGCCTTCAAGAATAAGTTGCATAGTTATTACTTCTGCAGAGCTTTTTGCTCTGCTCCAAATAATTTCATTTCCCTTGTTTTTTGTCAAAACAGGCAGACTTGCTGAAGAAATGACAAAACTCTTGCAGAAGAGGGTTCAGAGAGGATTTCATTTTCTGGGGCTCATTAGCAGGACTAGAGGTTTGACAGTGAAAAACATTAATCTTCTAGGTCCTTTCTAGTGAAAAGAAATCAGCTACACCATCTTTATTCCCTTTCCTTCTATTACCACTCAATTCTGCTTCACAAGCAAAGTAGTTGAGAAATTCAGATTGTCTGGCAACTCTGTCTGCTAGTGTGGAATGTGGTTAACAACAAAAAAAGAGGGGAAAATAAGCTGTTTGTGATTCAGGCACATTGGAAATTACTAATTTACTTTTCTGTCTTCCATTTCTAATCTCTACTGTCAAAATCTGACTCTCAGAATAAATATTTTCACGGGAGCTTCGATAATCTTGAAACAGTGTGAGCTGGTATAAGCACAGACTGTCAGACGCTATCAACCTTCCAGTCTTCTCATCAGAAGGCATGAAATTGATACGTGTGGTAGCCTTTTGCTTATATTTTTCTTCTTTTCATGAGACTAGAACAGTCACTTCATCCTCTAAATATTTTTAGAACAGTCCTGTCTTGTATCTAAACTTGGAATGCCTTCATGTTCCTGAAATTTCTATACCCCCTACAAGTCCTCAAATACATATTCTACAGAACTGAACACATCAGTACCGAGTTCAAAAATAGCACTGAAAGTGTTACAAAAATGATTACCTGAAGCAAGTGTAAGACAGACCAGGCTTCTCCATGTAAGAGGGCTTCCATCCCAGGATCACTATTGGTGTGTTTTACCGTGTTTTGTGTTAAATGCAGAAACAGTCTTGGGAACTGGGACATGACATCCATCTTCCCCATTTCTTAACAGTTCACCTAAGCTGAAATGCACTGGATGTCACTCTGGTGATAAAAATAGCTTCTTGTTCTTTCCTCATGCAGAAATTCAACACTTTTTTTTTTGTTTGTTTTAGAAAAGCTAAGGCCAGGGCAAAAAAAAATCTCTGTGGAGCTTTCTAGCCTCAGGGGATCTTCATGACAGAAACTGGTACATTCATACCTAAAAACCACTTCATTCATGGCTCCTGCCTGGGCAAAACGATGGTGTGGTGCTCATCTACTCACCCTGGGCACGCATCAAAATGTCTGAGAAACTGGATCTAATTGGGCAGTCTGATATTGATAGTATGAGAAGAGATTATGCAGAATTAATTATCTGTGGGGACAGTGCTTTACCTCCACTGTTTCAAGTGTTCTCTATGTGATGGAACTGAGCTTCCCCAGCAAAGCAGTCTGTGATGAAACTGGTGTTCCTATTCCAAGGGATCTCTGTATTGTCAAACCAATAGTCTGGTAACACTGACTTAACTTTTCCAAAAGAACACACACATAACTCCTGAAATTTCTGCAGAAACACATTTTCCTTCTAAAGGATATAACATGAATTTCTGTGAAACGAATGTTCACCAACTTCTCTACTCAGGGCCCTCTGGGAAATGAGATTGTGTATCTCCTAAGGCCATCCCAGAGAGCAATGTTTTAAATAAATAACTAAGACCTATTTGTCTTTGCCAGGAAATATCTTTTAAATAAATCTCAACTTGTCCCTGTTGACTGTCACTATGCAGAGCTGCAATTCGTATTTCCTTGACATCCTATTCCATTATTGTTCTTGCCACTCAATGCAGTGCATGTTTCTCTTTTACTCTCATCAAATACCTTTCTTTTCAGTTTAAAATCTAATTTATTTTCCTTGGTTACAGGGTTTTTCTCACCAGTAGATTCCCTTTTGCATTAGTATTAATATCTAAATTATTAGCTGATAGTTTCTATACTCTTTAAAAATCTTCATGAAAGATATCTCTATTATAAGATAAGGATAGCAATAAAAGCCAGAGACACAGATGATTTTTTATGCTTGACACAGTACAGGAACATTCTTCAGGGATGAGCAAATCAAGTACTGATTTTAGTGCTACTCAGCCAACTGAACACTGCTTGAATGACACTGCAGGCCCTGCTGCAGACTATCCATCTGAGGTACACGTGCAATGTCAGATTTGTGAGCTATGAGAGAAGAGAATACCATCTATAGCTTAACAATTAAATATTGATTAACATCAATCAAAGTTTTAATTTGAGCAGTTTCCCAAGTTTTGGACTTTACAGACGGTGTTCTATAGGACATCCCACCCAACACACACCATAAAGTCCATGTACATTAACATCTTACAAACCTCATAAACAAGTTGGAGGCTTCTGCAGAGAACAGCAACATTTCTTGGGAAAAAAAAAAAAGGATTAAGACTAAATAGGCAACAGCTATATTCAATGTTTATTAGAAGGCAGATGTGCCTGTCTCTGCCAGCCTTTCTGGTACATTTCTGTAAAATGGCAGCTAGTTATCAGACTCTCTAAACATCACTGATGACCAAGGCATGCAATATTCTAATAAATATTAAAGACAGCTCTAGAGTCTACCAGAAAAAAATAAGAGGTGCTCATGTGAATGCTCCAAAGTACAGTAGTCTTCAATCCCACACCCTCAGCCTCAAATGTCTAATTTAGGTTGACTACAGACTTCTCAGAATGATGCTTATCTGCTAAAAAGGGTGAGCATCTGTGAGCTTACAAAGCATTTGCAAGACAATAAAGGGCTAGTTGCATCTCTGCCCTGATGCACTGAAGTTTTTACAATGTGCTCTCCAATGAATCATATCTTGACACTCCCTTCACTGTTCAGTTATAATTGAAAGACCTAAGGGTCTGGGTTTCTTCTCACAATCATCAATACACTGACATAATTCCACTGGATTTAAATAATAGTCCTACTAAGGTATTTTTACACCATTTAGCTTTAAATTAGACACCAACATACAAGAGTATTAATCAGAATCAGGCACTGAAATCTTGACTAGAATTCCTCACTTAGACAAAACCAAGAAAACAGAATCAGCAGCTGAGACTTGTTTTAAGTGCAGGGGTTGCCCTTTTTATGAATAAAGGACCTCTGAAGCTCTTTATTCTGACTGAAAGCTGAAATACCTTTGTTTCTATGCTTTGCTGCTTTTATCACCATAAAACAAAGTCAAGAGAAAAAGGATTACTCAACACCCACTAGTGGAAATCTATGAATGCAAAGCATTTCTCACTTGGGCTCTCAGCTGTCAGGACTTTTGCTAGGCAAGAGTGGTTTGCAGCAGCATACCCCTGTCAACAGTTACAGAAGTTACTTCAAAGAAGTTTATCTGCATCCATCTGGAGAAAATAACTCCTAGTGACAGAAATGCACATACCCTCAGTCAACAAAGATGACGGCAGTGAACAAGTCACAAACCAAAATGATAGCCATAAAACTCTTTGTTTACATTTGCAGAAATATATGTTTTCTATAACAGCCTGAAGTTTGGAAAGCTGCAATGTCATATACCATCAGAGACAAATGTGCACCTCTCTCTCCCAGGATTTCTCAAGGCACACACTGCATCAGAGTTATAAGAGAATAAAGAAGCAAAGAAATACAGCAAAACGTAAAATGAAGGAGAATAAGCCCAAGTTCAGTTAAATCAAGCTTTCTGAGTATCAGATCAAGGGAGAGGTTTCTTAGGGAAGAGAGCAATGAACTCATAGTCAAGAACAATGAATCATATTCCTGGTTCCCATATCGATTATGTAGCTTTGCTTAAGTTACTGAATTTCTCCCTTCTTCATTTAACACAGCATGCTGGTTTTGGCTGAGATAGAGCTAATTTTCTTCACAATATGGGGCCATATTTTGGATTTGGGCTGGAACCTGTGTTGATAGTGATGTTTCGGGTGAACCTGTGTTGATAGAGGTGTTTCACTTACTGCTGAGCAGTGCTTGCACAGAGTCAAGGCCTTTTCTGCTCCTCACATCACCCTACCAGGATTGAGGGGCATAAAAAGTTGGGAGGAGCCGACCCCAGCTGACCACAGGGATATTCCACATAGTGTCATTCACAGCATATAAAGGTGGGGGAGGAGAAGGAAAGAGGGACATTCAGTTTGATGGTGTTTTTTCCTTCTCAAGTCACTCTTGTGTGATGGAGCCCCACTGTCCTGGTGATGTCTGAACCCCTGCCTCTCCATGGGAAGGGATGAATTAATTCCTTGGTTTGCTCTGCTTGCATGTGCAGCTTTTGCTTCACCTATCAAACTGCCTTTATCTCAATCCAGGAGTTTTCTCCATTTTGTCTTCTGATTCTCTTCCCCATCCCACTGGGGACAGTGAGGAAGTAGATGTGTGGGGCTCAGCTAATGACAGGGGTTAAACCATGACACATAGACACACACACAAAATATCACTTCATTGTTTAGCTGAAATCCTCAGGTAAAGCGTACTGAACATGACTGTTCTAAATGTCAACAGCTTGCACACCTGAGGCAATCTGGAACTTCTATGACAAAGAAGGGGGGTTGAAGAGCTTTGCCAGCCTCTGAGGAAGACAGAGTGCTGGAGAGAAAAAAAATCTGCTTTTGTAGAAAAGTAAAATTTGGTAATATTGATGGGATGGTAAGAAAGCCTTAGTGTGGTAAAGGAGAAACGGCAGTTCTGTTCTGGGTTACAGATGAATGAATCTTTAGTAACATGCTATTTTACAGATTACCTCAGTTTCTGCATCTTAAATAGGGATATAGTTTCTACCTATATCAGGGAAGAAGTACAAGTCTTGAGAGTCATACTCCCTCTGAGCAAATGTTTTTCTGCAAAATTCTTCACTGTGATTTCTTTTATGTAAGAAGAAAATGTGCAGCATTGTTGTGGAAAACAAATTTTAAGACATATTTACTACTGCTACATATGAATCATGCTTGGACTTGTACCTGTAAGCTTAGTCTGCCTTAAAATACAGTCTAATTTTTTTACAGCATGATCCTGCAAAGCTCCTTTGTGTTCTAACTCCAGAGTGATTATTCTGGAGAAGATGACTGTTGTACTTTTTAATACTTTGTTTCTTCCCAGATAAGACTACTATTCACATTAACAACTTCACTATTTCCTAGACACTAATTTGAACTTTGATATATTGCCATTTTCATTTACTTTCTTTTTCCACTATTTGGACTTTTAACAGAGTCTGCACAAGTGTTCCCATCAAAGCCAATTTGGAACTAATCTTTCAAGTAGGAGCTCGTGTCACAGTATCAGATGTTCTACTCACTAACATAGTGCATCTGCTAAATTTCCATCATCCCATAAGATTGTACTTCTGCTTTAAAAAAAGCACTGACATTTTTGCCTGTCAATATTTTCTCATTGCTCGTGACATAGTTCTCAAAACTCACAGTGAATGCTTTCTCTGTCTAAATACACCATAATTATGCAGGAATGAAAATTAGATTTAACACATATAATTGCCATAATCATGTATATGGACTTCTTTTTTAACTTGGAACAAATCCTTTCCCCAGTTTTTCCCTTGCCCCAGCAAAGACCCACAGATCACAGTAAATAAACTGAAGGTCCAGTGTCTGCATCATCAGACCTTCCTTTGACCAAGCTGTGCAGCACCTCTCTGGCTTTCACTCTGAAGCTATTTGGAGAGCATCCCAATCTATGTTACCAATGGGTGTGTTGTCTTCCATTCTTTATGAAAGACATTCTAAAGGTAAAGTCAATTAAGGCTACCAAGTTTATATGAAGCAAAATTAGTCAGTGAATCATCCTTTTTCATTTGCATATAGTGCTTATTCTATCTTTTCATTTTACCAAACAGGCAATAAGGATGGCATTTACCTCACAAAATAATTAGCCACTGCTTGTATATAGTTATATCTGATCACATCACCTTGGGCTCCCTCTCCAACCAGCCAAGAGATTGGTTTGTTTGAGAATGATTAATCTGATCTACAGGGTATATCTAATTCTAGGCAGAGACAGAACCAAAAACTCAGTACTGTGTGCATAACCAAGGAGTGAGCCCCCAAAGGACCTTCTCTCAATTAAAGCAAGATCTTACATAGAACAGTATTCAAAGAGCTGTCTTTGGTGGTTCCTATTTTGATTATTTGGCATACAGTGAAAAGAGTGTTATAAGGTAAAAATGCTTTCCAGAACTAAAGTACATACAATGATAAACTACTGAGTTTATAGAATCATATTAATTTATTAAGTTTTATGATGATGGATGTCTTTCATTAGTGGTACTACTGCTATTATTAATAATGATTACCATCTATGACAATTTTTATATAGAGGGGAAATGCTGGTGATGTGTAATGAAAAAGAGTGTGAAAGATCTTTCCAGTTCTTGAATGTTTTTAATTTATTTTTTGCAGTTTGGTGAAACATGTTCAGAAAGGAATCACACAGTCATGGGGTAAAGCACCTGCCCAGCACATCTCTGCTGCAGTTCTGCCCTTCCTATACTAAACATCAAACTGTTGCACTGCCCGAAGAAAGCGCAAGCCTAGGAAGGAAACCTCAGTGTTTTTTTCTGATAATGATTCCTTTGTAAAAGAAATCAGGTCTTTTTGTAACAGGATATGTTCCTCCAAAACTGGAATTCTGATGCTTAATCATGCCACCACTCCATATGTCTGATGGCAACCATCAAAGATATTTATAAGGCAGCACAAATCATCTGGCTCATCTTAGTTGCTTACTTTCAACAGTTGCCATCCTCAGCTGTTTTCCGTCTACGGTTAACTTTGTTTCCCATTCTGTGGATACAGGTTTTAAAGACTGATCTTTGAAGAATTCTGATTTCAGCAGTATTTTTGAGTTCTCAGATCTCCTCAGATCAGAAGGGAAAAATCATGTGCCTGTGTGAAAAGTCTAAGTTCCCAGTAAGTAAGTAAAAATTTCTGAGTGTTTAAAGTTGTTACATTCTTTCTAAAGCTCCTTAATGGCACACCTAATACTCAGATTTTTTTTCAAATTCAATGCTAATGTGTTTTGTAGATCATTTGCTTTCCCTTCCCACAGGGTAGTACCCATCTGACAGGGAAAATCATGATCTGTGTTTGTATAGTCTAATAGAAACTGTCAAAAAGCCAGCAGTCAATCAGTCATCTGTCTCTCATTTTTCAAAGCATTTTATAACTCTTTGTGGACTTGTATGGGTTCCAGACAGATATGGCACAAGATATAGTTGATTTAGAATGTCATGCATTAACAATGAAAACCTTCAAGGACTCCTTCTTTGTCTCATTATGAAACAGAAGGAAAAGTGCATATCAGGGAGAATACTAGACATGAATAGACATGATTTTTTTTTTCCTGAGTCCTTAACATGCCATGAAACATAAGTCATCTTGATCTTTACCTAATGTAACACAGAATGGCTCATACAGCTCATTTGCCCAGAGGTGTTAAAGAGCATTAAAGCGTAGTATTGCTCTGCTATATTGCTGACCTCCCTGTTCCCTTGGGAATTGTTTTAACCTTCTCTCCCATTCTGTCAGAAAGAGTTCTCATTGCCTAGAAGGGTGCTGCCTTCATGTCCTGCATTCCCCAGACAGACACCTACTTGTATGTGGTTTGCAGCAAGAAGCAGCATCTGCCATTCTTTGCATGTGCTGCACATGCAGTCTGAGAACAGGCTGTGTGTCCAGAGGATGAGAGAGATATGCTCATTAAAGGAGCAGCAGTCGTGCTTTTGTGTTTTACCTGTATCCCACATTTTCACCTGGATGTATAATTTAGGACTAATTTTAAGTCTAAGATCAAAGGTTCTCTCTCCAGCTTAATTTGCAGAGAACATGCCTACACTGAACAAGAAACTCTCAAGGTAAATTACTTATAATCACATATCATTTAAACTGAAAGGATTTGGAACAGTTTCCACATCACTTACACACGTTGTTAACTTCTTGACCCTCTGCCACTGAGGAAGCTGCTATGTTGTTTTTCCAGGAAGGAAGGAACTGAATCTTTCTAGACCATGGTAAATGAAACAAGATCAAGTGCCAAGAAGCTGATTTCTTTGAGGCTGAAAACAGGTATTGATAACTACTAGTCACTCTCTTTAGCACCAGTTCTAAATTTCCTTCTGAAGTCAATGTAGACATTTTGACTTCTGTAAATTGAATTAAGCCCTTAGTTTACCCTCATAAAAATGGACCAACTTCTCAATTTTGCAAAGACCTATTAGAACCAATGAAGGAAAAGCATATATCCAGTGGTGTGATTTTTTTTTTAAGCTCGTTCTGCTTTTAAATTTCTGAGAACAAAATACTGTCAAGATTACTGTAAGCCAAAGTTTGATACTTCAGGACAAGGAGTTTTATGCATATCCAGACATAAATAGCACAAGATTAATGATCATCATGCTACAGACTATGCAATCTGAGATCCCATCTCCCATGACACATAGCTGGGATCTAACATAATGGCATGAATATCAAAACCCCCATTCTTGTTAAAGCCCAAACTCTTGCTTACCTACAGTGTTCAGGATCCTTCTCAAGATAAAGCTCATTAGAAAGACCATGTATCATAGATCTATAGAAGCTCAGCCAATATACCCAAACTCAAGAAATTAGCACTACCCACCTAAATCAGCCAATCTGGAACTTGGAGCCTGTCTTCATAAACTCTGAGGGATTGGGCACCTCCAAGGTGCAGCCTGACCTAAACTGCTTTTTGGAACTACCTGTTTCAATTGCCTGCAAGAAGCATTTATGAGGACTAACTTGTGTGCCATAGACTCCGAAGTTAATAGAGGAAAAATCTATGGAACAAAGATTATCTGGCCAACATTTTATACAGAAAAAGAGACTTGGCTTTACTTGTTCCTGTCTACTAGCCCATACTCTTTCTGCTTTCTCATGAAAATGCGAGAAAATGCATCACATGTGGTTTATTCCTTGACTTTTCCCCCTCTCCTATTGTATATCTGTAGACAAGTGATGATCATTTAATTGCAACTCCTTGCACAGAAACAGCACTTCTTTCAATGTTTCTAGACAGATGATGATGGCTTTGAAGGAATGTTTCAGTTTAGATGCTGAAGAAATACAGGAATAGAGATTGCAACTGAATGGTTTGGGAAAGGATTCTACAGTAATATTACAATCTGAAATGTTACTTAATAAAAAGCAATAGTGAAATGCTACAAGTGCTACCTAGACCATGAAGCATAGAATAAAAAAAATTAAAAAATAAAAAAACTTTA
This sequence comes from Donacobius atricapilla, assembly GCA_013397315.1. Taxonomy (NCBI): domain Eukaryota; kingdom Metazoa; phylum Chordata; class Aves; order Passeriformes; family Mimidae; genus Donacobius; species Donacobius atricapilla. Next base: position 4,028,152 of record WBMY01010667.1, on the reverse strand, counting down.
GAAAGCCTGGCAAAAATAACATACATATTAGAAAACACATTTTAAATTAACTTTCCCAGGGAAAGAGTACTGGTTTTGTTCTGATGAAACCAAGTCTATCAAGTTGCTGTGGGAATCAACTGTAATCAGCAATCATAATAAAGAGCCTGATAAAGACTTGAAGAAAGACCTGAAGTAACTCAATTTTTTCTTTCTGAGCAAAATGCAGTGGTCAACTCAATTTTATGATTTGTCCATCAGGAGTCCTGTAGCCAGAATTCTTTGATTCTATGCTATTTTCCCCCTCTTGCAAATGTAAAATCCTTTAGAAATGTTTCAATGATGAAAGGTTTAGACAGTCAGAATTGTTCAAAGTTGTTCCTTTCAACCTTATTTTAAAACTAGAAGTCAAATTGAGATATTTGGAAGTACACAACTTGCCTGAGTGTGGCACTCCTTTCTTCCATTCTTGAAATATTTGGCAGAGAGATACTTTACTTCATAGGAAACAAGACAAATTGTACCGTCCAGTTTTGGTATGAGGAGGTACATGGAGGTACACAGCCAAATTACAAAGAACCAAGGATCACTGGCTACCATTATTAGCTTTTACATTTAGCTTTTGCTTTTTGCTTGGGGTTTGAATTAAGACGTTTAGGGAACTGAATTCTCCTCTTAGTTATATCCATGCAATTGCACTGAGCATTTTGGAACTGAAGGGAAAGTGGAGTCTGATAATATCTTAACAGTGGTTCTTAAGCAAAACTGATCATTTTTACAATAGTATTTGTTTAGTGTTCAGGATTCAGAAGGCAGATTGCTTATAAAAAGTGATATAAACCTTCCAGATAATATTAGGAGTGCTGTTTTTGTTGTTTTTGTGTCGTTTTTTTTTCCTCAAACACTATGATGGAGGGTTAAACTATGAAAGCATAAGGCGAGCATAATTGAGGGAATAGTGGGATTTTTGGCATAGCCTAACCTCCCCTATAACCTTACTTCCTCAGCTTACAGAGGAGCAGTGTCTTAGAGCTTGTTGCAAAGAAAGGATGATATGTTATACACAGTCTCTATTGTGATATAAAATAGATTCATGTCATAGAGGAGCCATTGTAAAAGTTGGTATTTGTTAAAGAACTACATAAACTGGAATTAACTCTAGATATTCTTTGAGAAAACAATGTCACAGGCTGGTTTCAACAAGAGCTTTAAGTAGAAAGGCTCAGTATGGGATTTCACTTAAAGAAAGATATAAGCAGACTGCAAGGGGTCAAGAAACATGTCCCATTGATTTAAATGAAAGTGAGTTTGCTTAATCTAAGGAAGAAATTATCAAAAGTGTTTCAGTATATATGAAGTTATCGTAATGGCATTCAACTGTTTGTGAACATTGGGGAAATCAATCAATAAATCAAATTAGATGTTAGATCATGAGCATCTTTCACCGATACTAAAAGGAAAAAATGTGAAAAAAGTATTGCACCATAGGATATCTAAGGAAACTGTCTCCTCCCATTTGTCTCCAGTGGTGGAAGTGCTTGATCCTGACTAAATGTGGGAGCATAAACAAGATCGTCTCTCAAGGTCTGCATTTCTATGATTCCAAATTCACACAGAATTCAGCCTTTAGCATAACACACAAGGGAAACTTAGCTTTCATATAGTCCGAACCAGACTCTGATCTAGTCGGTCCAATCTTTGTGTAGGAAAGATTCTACAAATCTAGGCCTGCTTTACAAAGTATCAAATAACTTTATTTCAGCTTGAAGAATTCAGACATTTCAGCTCCATTTTTCAGGTAGAAAAATTGTCATAGCTAATGGCTTTTACCCCTTTCAATTTCTAATAATTTACCTCACAAAATAGGCAGAAGATACATGGCCCATCCTTCCAATGACCTTACAAATAAATGTTCAGTAACACATAATGAGAATGTAATGAAATGGGACTGAACAGAGAAGAAAGGAAAGGTGAAATATTATTAGGATTATGTATGACTACCTACTAAAAGCTCTTAAAAAGGCTGACAGACTAAAAAGGGTGTTTTCAGGGGAGGAGTCATATGCACATATTTCTACATTCTATTTGCTGCAAATAAGTAGCTGGAATTTTGTTGAATTTTAGTAATTCTTGTTATTTATATACGGCAGCTGAAATTATGCTTAAAACATATTTGGTGTCTTTGCATTTGTGTGTTTTTCGTATTCTCTCAGTCCTTCAATATTCTAAATGATGCAATTCATTGTTTTACAGTTGGGGTTTTACTTTATATTTTATTTATAGTAAATGTATATCCATAAATACACATGCGTGTACACACAGACAGAGAAAATCCTTTTACCAGGACGTTAATGACTTCTGTTTGCAAAAGATAATTTTGCTAAAGCCTTGGTGCCTTCTCAAATCTTAACAAGTGGACCCTAACAGGTAAAATTCATTATTGTATAAAATTTCTATTACCATCAGTGTACAAAACCGTTTTAGAGAAACAAAACTGGCTAGCATGATAACTGTATGGTTAACTGCAATACAACTCCATTCAATCCTGTATTTCTTCCATATTAATGTCATCCCATTAATTTACCCTGTAAGTGCACCCCTTGTGGAAGGAATTATGGCAGCATATATAATCTTGGGAGGAGAAACAGGCTCTTTGGATGATAAACCACAAAAATAAAAAAAGACCCAACTTTATTGCCAGAATTGGGAGAAGGATTTGTTGTACCGTGCTCCCCCACCCCAACAACTAATGAGAAAGCTTAAAAGGCAGAAAATCTCTCCTCTTAATTGCAATGTTGGTAATAGGAAGTGCATCAAAATAAGGATTTTTTTCCTCCTTCTAATCTAATTATGAAAAGTTCAAGAGATCATCTGAGTAAGCAAAATTCACAGCAGAAATTAGAGAAGCAAATCAGAGCTTCTCTAGTTGCATTTCTCAGAAATGCAATAACACATTCCTTCTGTCTAGAGCAGCCTTGTTTTCTCTTATGAAATAGAGCCTCAGCTTCCAAAGCTGCTGACATTACATAAAACATGTTTTTCCCCCCACATTAATACATAGGTTAGCTACCCTAAGTTCTGACAAACATGTTAATCATGCTTGCATTTTCAGTCCTGGAATTATTCTCATTTATATCAATTTTAAACAATCAGTGCAGATAAAACTTTGAAAGTCCAGTTTTACACTTTGGTATCTCCTAGCTTAATTGGTGTACAGAGTAAAGTAAATAAAAACCAAATTCATTCAGTACTAACAGTGACACAATTGACCTGGAGAAAGATTCTGAGAAGAGTCTCATCAATACAAGTGGTAAGAGGACAAAAAGTGGTCTAATAGCAGCTAACTTAGTGCTAGTCCTGGGAAGCTTGGAATATGAATAGAAAAATTCTTAGGCTGAATCAGGATGAATAAAAAGCCAAACATTTTCAGCCAAAAATATAAATAAAATACATATTAAATAATTTCCAAGAGGCCTTCTGACTTTCTGACACAGAAAAAAAATTTGTCTTGTGTTCAGAACATTTTGATTTTGTTATCTTAAATATAATTATATGCTGGAAAATCTACAACTCACTATTTTAGGCCTGGTTTGCTTTTTTTAAAATTGAAAGTTTTCATTTGTTTTGAAATAGAAAAGCTCTACATGTTTCAGAAATTAAAAGATTGGGTTTCAGATAACACTAGCTAATGAATTCAAGAATCATCTTTCATTCAGTCTGCACCAAACTGTACTTTGGCTAGTCACCTATTGAACTGAAAACTTCACAAACTGTACCTTGCATCTCACAAATCAGCAAATCAGAAGTAAAAACCAAAAAGACACTTTTCACAACACAGTAGGCCCAATATAAATCTTTGTGGAAGTCTGTAACTTAGTGAAAAATGTATTCAGAGTGATATCTTGCTGAGACACACACTTGAGAAATTATGGAAAATATCCTTAGACACACTCCTCTGCAGTAACCAGACATAATGCTAAATCTAACACTCAGAAGTACTTCTCACCAAACTCACATGCAGATGCTGACACTGTTTGTTTCACACTAAGGGAGATCTTGTTTATTTTTCCTGGGAGAAGGAGGTGCCAATCCAAATAAGCATTAAAATTATAAGTTCATGTCCCACTTTTCTTTATTAGAAGCAAACACATTTAGCATCAAGCTACTGTTACAGTAATATGAGCAAAAAGGCTCTGGGATTTCACAGTTAAAGGGAGAAAAACACAACCTATCTCAGTTTACAAACACTGCAGGGATCATAAAAGTTTGACAATAAAAAAAGTCATATACAAGGACCTAAAAAATCTGAAATTTGCAATTCCACCTTATCTGGAATCAGACTATGTCTTGTGTGATTTCATTAGACGCTGGCTACTGAACCGTGAGAAACACTACAGTAGCTTCATTCAGATAGATTTAGCTCCACATTTGAAATCAACCAGATTGAGGAACAAATTCTTAAAATACTCATTTTCATTGTGGAGAGAAAGTCCAACTTCAAGATAATCCAGGCTTCTCCAGTGATTCTCTTGCCCCAGAATCTTTCTTCTTCATGACCCTCTTGTTTCCTCTTCCTCAAGGTTCCTCCTTCGTGATCCTCCTCACCAGCTAACCCTCTTCCTTTTATCACACTTATCTTTACTGGACATAGTGGTGACTCATCAGGGGTGAGGCTGTACTGTGTAATTAACACAGATTTTACTTATCAGGGGTGAGTCCACCTGTATTCCCTTCTCCAGCACTGGTGGACAGAACAATAATGGTGCTGGAAAAATCAGATCTGAGTCAAAATCTAAGATGTTTGTTTAGCTCATGGAGTCTCAGGGATGCTTGCCCATGTCCCCAGGTATTTTCCTCTATGAGTTGTGAGGCTCCCCATACTTTTAGATTCCTGTGACCTATAGGTGGCCTTGGTCACTGCTTGTTCCTGAACAATATTGGTTGTGGGCTTGAGAGGTGCAAGATTTCAACTCTTAGGAAACCTAGACTAGCTCTACATGAGCTGTATAATTCTGCAGACAGATAAGTATCCATAGTCCCTAGGATGCCAAGATTTCCAGATTATTGATTTCCATAGCTGACTGTTCCTGAGCTTTCTGCAAAATTAGAGGTCTAGGCAAGACAGAGAACAACCTCCAAAAATTAATTGTAAAAACTTTGCTCTTGCACACCCATTTTCAAATTTGTTCCTGATTTAGGTACATTTGGGGGTTTTGTTTTGTGGGAGTTTTACCACAAGTTTGGTATTTTCATTTAAAGCCATTCTCTTATTTTCTCCATCATTTTCTCTTTCATGTCACAAGCTTAGATTAGTTTTTAACCAAAGTATCCTTCTGGGATTAATAAGAGATATTAGATCAGTATTTTTCTTCTAGACTTGTGCTTCCCTACACTGAGGGCAAAAGAGGCATAACATGTTCAAGGCAATTGTGTTTCCCTCTCAGTGCTGTGTTTTATTCCTGGTACTGATTATAGAAGTATGAACAATTACAAGTCAGACCATATTCTTCCCTAAGTAAAGAACTCTTGTATAGCTTTCAGCACATTTTAATTTATCAACCTCATGAAGGAACACAGAACATGTAAATTGACTTCATTTTATAAGTATTGGTCCGTACTGGGATTGTATAAATTCTGCATCTTTGCAAGTATCTACTTACTTGTAAATATAAGGAAACTTCATAGTCATCCTCAAAACTTCTAATGAAGTTCTAATCATAGCTATAAAACAGAGAAAGTGGAATAGAAAGGATCTACAGAGGAAGAATTCTGAAGTGATCCAATCACCTTGAGAGACAAGGATATTGAAATGCTTCAAAAGTGCACAATGATTTTACTTTATTTTATTGCAGAAGGGCTGCTTGCGACTCATGGATATAAATATTTACTTCCTTAAGATCTGTGGACTTAGACAGGTGATCTTAACATTTACTTCTAAAGATGTGAGTTTTCCATGTCTCTCTGATAGGGTGCTTTATATAATTTTGAGGTGGTATTAGAGATCTAGCTTGGTATTAACTAATTTAGATAAAAGTGGAAGACACCTCAAAACTGATAAAAGCAAAAAGATTTCCTTAAAGTACTAATCCCAGATCAAGCAGAGAGCCTGGCTCAGCAAAGCTGATGTGACTGTCAGCTTGCTTATCTTCAACCTTCTAAGAAAAAAATCTGAAAAGAGGCAGAAAAAAAAAAAAAATCCATTGCTCAAAAAGGTGCACACAACGTCATTAGTCTGTTTTTTAAGAAGCCTGATATATGGCCATGTTTACAAAGACAAAAATTTTCATACAATTTTGACTTATAATATCAGTAGGATTTTTTAAAATTTACTAATGTAAACAATACATAAACATTCACATTAAAACATTAATCATTGAATCCTATGGCAGAAATAATTTTATCAGGAAATTTCCTCAGAGTCATACCTAATGCATCCCTTTTATAAGTGCCACTGTTTAAGAAAGTAATTTAAATTTCTATATTCAATGGTTTAATCTCTGCAGCTCTATGGAAATGTTGCTATAACACTGGAAACCATGACAACTGATTCCAGTTTCTGATTTTATTACAAGGTTACATCTTACCCAGGTTCATGAACCTTTCATACAAGATTGACTTAATAATTTCAAAACTGAATCTTTCAAAAGTATGTGGTTTGATACAACAATACTGCTTCATTTTATCTCTAAATTTAAAGAAGTCATCATTACATTGTTACTGCCATGCTTTTCCAATTGTTGTCCAGTGGTGCCACTATTTTTTTGACAAAAACCCAAGCAGAAAAACATCCAGATACAAAATACCCTCATGAAATAAACTATGTGAACTTATGACCTTAATACACACCTATATCTAAACATGGGCCAAGTTTGTCCTGTAAATATATCCCTTTCAAGGGTTATACTTGGCTAATTGAGCAGCTTTTAATATCTGTTTCCAAGTTTCACTAAGTCACCAGCCCCCACACATGGATGTTCCCATCCTTCTTTAGCATGGATCTGTTTTATTTTATTTGTTGCTAAGTCTTCATAAAATGTCAATATTGGCACATGCTGGGAGAGTGCACTAAACATCAAGCAGTTACCTTGACCAGTATGACTTTTCCTTTTCATAGTGCTTTTAAGAATGAGATGCTTTAAAAATGCACAGCTTATGACTGCTATTCCCGACAATTTAAGAGTTCCCTGCAGTTAAGAACACATCCAAAACAGAAGCAGGATTGGGTTAAGCAATTCTCCTCTGTTGGTATTTGTGATTACAGTCTTTGGCTTCTGAATTACATCCTTTTGTTCTGATCATGAAGAAGCCTAAGGTGGAATAGATGATTTCCACTAGTCCCAAGTCTGAGGCATGGACAGAACCTCTCTCAGAAGAGGCAGTTTTTTCCTAATTCACTGCTAAATACAGACTGCCATAATTTACTGTACTGATAACTACTTTAGTATTTAACCAGCAAAACAGAAAACTTTTGAATGACTTTGAATGCATTCTGACAATCTGTTCTCTCCTGTAATCCTCTGTTACTGATAGTTAGTAGGTGTAAAATTTGAAAGTAGATGACCACTGACCTTGATCAGTCATGATCAATACAGCACTTTGATTTTGACTGGGGAGGAGCTGCAGGTACCAAGCAGTTTGCAATGTTTGACTATCTAAGCCAAAGTTTTCCAGTCAGAATCACTGTGTGTTATAATTAACCAATAGTTTCAAAAGGGAATGAAAACATTGAAGGTTGCCAGATTGATGAACAAATATTTGCATTCTGATATGTAACTTGAGAAAAGAACAAAATGGTTTCATCAAAGCAGAACCATTCATTTTATCACGGCACAGAATTCAAAAAAAAAACTTGGTTGCTCCATGAATTATATATTTTACCAGATCTCATCTCTATGTTTCCTCCTTTCCTATTTTTCTTTCATGTTTAATCATACTCTAACTTCTGCTATTCATTGCACTGGAGGTTGCTAATTCTCTTTTTCAAATCTCCTTCCAACTCACTTTCAAGTAACAGCAGTTTTGCAGCTGTCATTCGCTTATCAGGAGAAAGCAGGTGAGCCTGTAGTGCTTGGGAGTTAGAGAGTTTATACTTCTTCCAGATACTGGTTCAGTGAGCTTGGGAAATAGATTAAGATCAACTAACTGAAAATAGTGCATTAATTTGTCTCACCAATTTGAGACATGCCGTATTTAATTTTAATATTTTAACAGTGCAAGTGCACTGGTATCTCCAATTGAAGTCACTGGGAAATGCATGTGTTCAGTAATTCCACCAGTTATTATTTTAATACTTTAACATTGTTTGCTTATTGTCGAGCTAATGAGCAACTTTCACCTTGAATTGATGTAGGCTCTAAGCACAAGTCAGAAACCAACATATGCAACTGTCAAACTGTGCAATCCAGCACAATCCAGGGCAAAGCTGGTTTTGCGCGTATTCCTGAGTCTCAGCTCATGAAAGAAGAACAGACAAGTGCCAGCTTCTAAGAGATACCAGTAAGTTTCCTCAGTAAATAAAAAGTGGGATGACCTTGATTACATATGAAATATATGTATTTCACTATCATGAACTTGGTTCATGTACCCTTGTCTTGTGGAAAGAAGTGTCTTGTCTGTATTTCACCTACTCTTGCTGAGGATAGAGCCAGACATCTCAGCTTTTGTCACCTGAGGCTTTCCTCCAGGTCTCTACTACCTCATGTCCTGAAGAGGCAAATACTATTATGAAATTAGTTCAGTATTATTATGAAATTAGTTCAGAGAAACACAGTCGGGTGAAATCCTGGACGTACTGTAGTCGAAGTTTTGCAACTGGCTTTAATAGGATCAAGACTTCTCTCAAACTCTTTCTAACCTTTACAGAATATGGATACAGCCTGTCTAGCAGAGCTCAAAAGTACATACAAGAAGATGTGAGAATGAGTGTAATGCTGGCCCTCACATACATTTGGACAGGAAGGCAAATACTGTGCTGCTCATCTCCAAAGGGCCTTAAAGATAACTTTCAGGTGTGCATCTGCTACTTCATATACTCTATATTAGATTTATGTGTTTAAAAGCAACATATCGTTAGATTTAAAAATAAACCCGTGATTTTAATTCTTTGTCTAGACAGTGGTTCCAAAAAGCCCACTCTATTTTCAGTCATCCCGAAATTCAGAGGTGCATTTATTATAAAACTTTAATGGCAATGACTTAAATCCTGCTCTGGAATATGAGTAGGGACAGCTTCTAATTACCAGGCCTATTTGGGGTTCATCTATTTCCCAACATTTTACCTTTACATTTAACTTCTTGCCTCTCTAGCTTTACTTCATTGATCCTTGTCTTGCCACCTTCTAAGGCTTTATAATTCTATCCTTTATTTTTATGGTTACCTTGAAAGCGTTTATAGACTGGAGAAGGTATTTATAGACTTTGATCATGTCCCCCCTGAGGCTTCTCTTCTCCCAGCCATATATTAGTTTAGTTCCCTATGTGTTAGCTCACATATCTCATTTTCTTTTGTGTGCACCATTTCTGTTGCCCTGCTTTGTAGTTTTTCCTGATTGTTCTATGTGCTTCCACACTGTAAAACCATCATAATACATGACACAGAATTCCAGATGTTTTTCCCTCCAGTGCTACATAAAGCAAGACCACTACCATATAAGCCCTAAAATTGTTTTCTCTCGTTCACTGTTGGTTGAGCTTGATTTTGTAAAGCACAGTCTTTAACAGGTTCAGCACAACTTTGGAACCTATTTTCCTCAAATCACATTAACAATTTGTAGGGCTGAAACCTCTGTTTTTTCCTGTATTTTTTGTTGCCAAGTAATCTTACTTTTCGCCTTGCTGTCACAGAATTCAGACTGTTTTCAGCTGGGTACGCCACTGCATTTCAAAAGCAAGGAGGAATATGAAGAGTCAGTTCCCATTTGAACCCACACTTTTTAAGTACTTGTGTAGAGCACTGGATTTTATGTTCACTAGTCCACTGCCCTATAATATCAATATTAATGATGGCTTTGCTTTTAATTACAGCAGAAATAAAATCAGGCAGTAGGACAGGGTGATATCCCATGGGTAAAGCAGGACTCCTGTGCTCTAATGAGAACTAAACAGTACTTATGTCACTGTCCTTGTTCCTGGTTAATCTTTGCCTGCCGTGTCAGTGTGCTTATCAGTAACACACGAATACTGTCATTACTTTTGTGCAAAGGGACTAACTAAGAAGGCTTTCTTGAATACTTTTTTACACAGATTGTGCTTATAATGTCTGCTTTCACACAGTCTCACAGCATGAAGGATATCACAGCATGTCCCACACAGAATTTTATCCCTTGAATAGTCCTGCTAGTTTCATGAAGCACTATTGAACAATAGTTAAAAAAAGCCGGATTGATAATGCACATTATTTTCAATTTCTCATCAATTACAGCTGATCTTACAAATAGTTTTATATAGTTCAAATGCATTTCATTTTTGCTGCAGATAATAAAGCTTTTTCAAAATTGTTTTCTCAAGAACAAAGTAATACCAGTGCTCTGACAAGTTTTGTGTACAAAATGATTACCTGGGGGAGAACACCATTCAGATTTCAATGTTTTATGCAAATAATCCAAGTATGCAATTAGACAAAGCCTCGTTAACTAGGGTTAAAACACATGCAATCAACTGGTGCACTTATTTGGTAGAATTTAGATAAGCATAATTAGGTTGCAAAATGAATCTATATGTAAATAAGTGGAGTTCCTGTGTTTGAGGATAAACAAAATCAGAGATCATTTTAATCACCAAATTTATTGTTTATAGAGTGTAGGTTCATAAAGAGGTTTGAGGAGTTAATTTCCCAGTCAGAATCTAATAAGATACACATACTTTTTTGCTATCCTGCCTCCTCATGTGCCATATTCAGAATAGCACACTGAAGATGCTCATGAATCTGCTTTGATACTATATGAAAGATATCCTCTTTACTTTTTTACCACTAGACGTTTACACCAGTAAATTCTGATGTTCAGTTGAAAACTGAAATCAAATACATTTTTTGGCACTTGTTTATGCAGAAATTATTTTGTTTGGCACTCAAAGGGAACCAGTCAGAAACTGAAAGCAAACACATGAGGAAAGGACTCTCGCTCAGTATTTTGTGCTTGTTAACAAGCCAGTTAAATCAGCTGTCAAAACTTTTAGGCATTTTCTGTCTTGCAATGGACAGTCAAGTGACATGTCAAGAATTCTCAATTCTGCAAGGCTGGTGGTTCTAGTATTGGTTTGGGTTTGTGGTTGTTTTTTGGTTTGGTTTTTTTTTTTTTTTTGCTTGTTTCTTTGGGTTTTTTGTTTGAAGTTTTTTGTGTGTTTTATTTTTTATGGCTGTTTTTTGCCTTTTGATTATAAAGGAAAATTAAACCAAACAGTGCATTGGCCATATTTACAGTACTAATCCACTTCATATCAATGTTTTTCTGGTTTATCCCTCACTGACAATGGAAAACACCCACAGCACACACTCAGGCAGCTGCTGGAAACATTTCAAGTGCTAGTCTAGAGTAGGATAGGAGCTTTTATGAGATTAAACCTCCCACGGCTGACTGCTGTTTTGTACTCCACCTCTTCTACAAAAGGAACTGAGTTCACTCCTGCATATGTTTTTAATCAAGTTTGTGACATTTAATTTCAGGCGGTTGATTTCTGTAAATCTTACTCTTTTTTTTCCTTTTTTTTTTCTTTCTTTCTTTTTTTTTTTTTTTTTTTATTATAACAGACCATTTAAAGCAAACACTAGCTAGGACAGCAAACCTACTTAAGGTCATTAGTATCATCTTCTGCCCAGCAGTGCATCAGCAAAGTTTATTTCTGAACTGGTGAGGCCTAAAAATCATTCCAAAGTAAAAATAACAAATACAATGTGGAACAAGCTGTCCAGGGGAGCCTGTGCAGCTCCAGCCCAGGGGCTCTTCATGAAGATTTTTGAGAAATGTTGATAAGGGAAGAAAGGCCAGAGGTGAGGCGCCTGCCTTCCCACCTCTCAATGTCACTGGAAAAGCTGTGCCTGGAAAAATTCCAAGTTTGTGCTGCAAGCCGAGCAGGCACACCCTCCGCAGCGCTGCCCTCCCTGTGCACCGTGCGCAGCCCTGCTGGAAGGACGGGAGCTCGGCCCGGGTTTCCCTGGCACCAGGTCCGGCTGGGGCCTCCAAGGCGCTTTCTTCTTCCTTGGCTTCCCCCACGGCCGCTCCGGCCGCTCCCCCGGACACTGGGGGCCGG
>WBMY01010667.1:3959490-4007171 GCA_013397315.1 Donacobius atricapilla | reverse complement strand
TTTTTTTTTTTTTTTTTCCCTCACAGGCTTTCAAACAGAGCTTCCTGTGGCTGTGGACTCACTGTAAGGTAAAGGAAAAGATACAGGTTGTAACAAGGGTTGTAACGAGGCCACACACTCTGATGGGCAGGCACAGAGAGGTTTTACAGTTCAGAGGGGGTTCCTGGAAGTGTGCAAAGCAAGGAGAAGGGTATAGTGCCACCTCCCTGTTAGGTTTCATCTGAATATTAGGAAGACTTTTCTTCACAGTGCTGAACAAGTCCATTTTCAGGGGAAAGGGAAAAAGATGGTAGGATTTAATATTTGAGCTGCAAGATCTGATTTTCAAAAAACACAGGCCACTCTATTCTTAAGCACTTAATTTTAAACTAACAAGACGAAAGCATTCAAGTTTCCTTCTGTCATGTTTACAAACGTTCAGATTTAGTAACTTAATTACTGATTGCCTGTAGTTTTTTGCTTCTTCCCAGAAATCCTGAGATAAGTAAAGGTGAGTGAAGAAAAATCTGTAGCCAAAGAAATGGCCCAACTCACTACCCCATTTCTGCTGGCCATCTCAGAATTTGGGATAACTTTCATTGCTGAAAACAAAATCTAAGGGCCAGACTGTAAAGACCAAAATATTAGGTCCTGAATCACTTTCACCTGTAGGAAACTTTCTTCCAATATATATCCTCAGCAATGCAAGAAGAGTGTAGTCTTTCATACAGGTGTTTTCTCAGATTCTCTGGAGTTCAGACCATTAAAATACAGAATAGAAAGAGAAATAGAAGGGTTTCTTAAGGCAAGTTTTATCAAGTGCTTTGGAAAGATATGTATTTGTGTTCATTGGCAGGGATAGATATATTGATGAATAAATAGAAGTCTGTCGGAAACATGGGTGAGATTCATAAAAAAGAATAAGGATGACATAGAAAGAAAAAAAAAAAAAGGCTATGTATAAAGTTGTCACCTGTTGTGCATTCACTGCCAGTGTTTGCACTTCTTACAAGTAGCTAATCCAGAGAAAGTTGGTACACAATGAAAGGAGCTTAAGCTAAGTCCTGCCTAGATCGTATGTCTGAATAAAACATGCTTGCAAAGCATCAATGAAATTCTGTATTTTTCTGAGCGAATTCATACTTTTTGTCCACTAAAAATGGGCTTAGGTAAGTAGCAAATTTATGATTAACTTTCTCAAGATAAACTCTTCAGAAATATTCACAGTGCTGTGAAAAGATGCAGCCAAAATCAAGCAGGTCAAGAGTTAAAGAAAAGACAAGTAGTATGTATCATAGTTGAAAGCCCACCTTTAAACTGCAGGGAAAATGAAGTAATAATAAACCAGGTATTTTGCTACATGACCAAAAAAAAAAAATTGAATCTACTGTAAAAGACAAAACACAGTTACTGTAGAAGCAGAAGCAAAATGTTACTTAAGTACCCTGGAATAGCAAACTTTTCTCAAAAATGAGTCCATTTTAGAGACTGAAACAGCAGTGCCTCTATTTTAAAGGTCAAAATAAAGGTATTTATTAGTTACTGTAATGCCTCAGAGCTGCAAAAGTGTAGCTGTTTATAGTTATGGATATGTCTGATACGTAGCTATTATGTGGAGACTAATGCTAAGAATAGCTTAATACTAAGAGCAGTGCCTGTTGCAAAAGCTTTCTGTTACCCAGATAATAAATATTTCTGCTTCTGCTATTTTTTTTCTCTTCTAACAATCCAGAAGATCTGAGGCTCTGCCTTGAGCAATGGAATATGCATAAGGTCCACCAGCTGACAAGGAGTCTCAAGAGGCATAGTGCCTAACACTGTGGTTTGTTGATACAGTAAATTCCCTTTTCAATCTCCTCAGGTAACTGCAAAAGCACAACAGTTATGTGAACTGATATCTGTCACACTAATCATTCAAGTTTGTTTAAAAGTACTCGTCTAGGGTGAACCTGTTGCATCAGATTTCACACTCCATCAGATTCTACCTGCCTGCATCACTGACTTTAATTGCTGGAGCAGGAGCATAATCCCAAAGGCAAGTACTCTGGCTAAGGATCCAGTTTCACATTCATAGTAGGTACCAAGAGACTGTTAAAAAAATAGTTCTGCTCTTCCATCTCCTGTCAGCAGCTCGCTCCCACAGCCAGGTATGACATCAATGTAGGATCACTATTTCCACCATGGAGAAGGGCAGAAAAGGGAATGCACAGAACAGGGAGCACAGCAGTAACGCACATTCTGTCAAAAGCCTGCAGCAGCATCAGTGAAACAGTGATGTGTAATCACACTGTAAATTCAGTAGAAGGGCAACAGCACATGTATGTTTGAGTCACATATAAAATATTTTCCTGGTGCACCCAGGACATTCAGAACATGCAGAACAGCAAAGGCACCTCAGTGAATCACAATTCCTCCAGTGCCTCCTTGCTTACTGCTAGCAAGAAGTCATTGTCAGTGCCTTGTGTAGCAAGTAATTACTGCCACAACTCTGCTTTTGTCATTTCACTGGCTACAGTGACATTGCAGACAAACCTCTGCTGGGGAAAGAATAAGAGACCATCACTGTGCAAGTCAGAATCTGCTTAAGCACCCATCTAAGTTGCTTTGAAAGACTTTATTAAAAATGTAAACTTTTTACCTCCCTAGTCTGTCTTAAAGCATAGCCCAGATGATTTTTAGTTTCACAATTACAATGACTCCTCTTTAGCACCAAATTGTTCAAGCCTCTTAAATTCCTTCTTTTGAAGGAATTTATTGGTTTCTGAAGTCATCCCGTTTATTCACAAATATCATCACTGTCTCTTGAACAGAGCTGCCAAGAGACAGAAATAAATAAATAGACCAGACTTCCTCCAGGTTTCCCCCCCTCACTTGTTTTTTCCTACCTCTCTTGACATTTATAAAATATTATAACTTTCTACCAGGAAAAACATGAAATATTTTTACAGTATAGTTGTTTTGTTGATTACAAAAACATTGTTGCAGTTGCAATAAAGCAATAAGCTTGTAAATCTTCTCTGTTATACTTGCTGTTCAATAATTTAGTGGAGTGATAGGTACCACTCTACAAAATACAGTATTTTTGTGGAAAGACGCAACACATACTGTTTCCAAGCCTGTTTCTTATGGCAAGACAGTCAGTTGTCACACTAAATCTTAAGTGCAGATGGATGAGGATTGTTGGGAATATAATATGTCACAGAGGTGCCGGGTCACAGAATTTTTTATTTTTCAACAAGGGCACTTCTTAGACAGTATCACATACAGTCCCTGCACCAGTGATTATTTTGGCCAGCATGCAAGCTCTGTGCTCCTTTATACACATTGTGAAGATCCAAGCATCTCACTTAAGGTTTCCCCACTGCCAACAGATCTTAGTGCCTGCTACTGTTGATATGACATCCGCAGTGTGCCTCTATCCTTTGCACTGGATGTTATTCACTGCTGCTCACTACCAGCGAAAGTTGTTTCTGCAAGGAAGATTTCCATGCAGCAGATTCCAGTGAACCATTGACTTAGTTTGATATTTCTAGTGAGTGCTTGACTGCTTTAGACAGACTGTATTTGACCTGTCATTGGAAAATGGACCATTCTACATTACAAAGAAGAGAAATTATACAAGATGAACTGTGATAAAGCAAGAAAGGAATCAAGATGGTTTGTACTTTGGTGCAGGTATGCACACAAAGAATTAGACATTAGTACTGAGAACATGCTGCCCATGCAAATTGCTTGTTTGACTCCTGTCAAGGACTAAGGCATTAAACTGGAGAGCTGAGCATTTATCTCTTTAAGCTTTTGAAAGAAAGGGCAGATTTTGACTTCAAGACATAGGAATTTAGTTCATTTAATTCTTCCAAAGAAAGTAGAATTTGGCAGAGAAGAATTTGGCTGTACTAGACCTCGGCCTGAAACCCATGTCTGAAAGCTTGCACAGTGAGAATATGGATTTGGCTTTGCTTTACTTGGCCACCTGGTCAATAGTCGGTTCCAAAGGCTAAGTCAGAAGCCAGTGCAAAGTGTATGACTGTTTCAAGCACAGATTTGAGGTAAAACTGACTACCTGTTTATGCGTGCTACAGGCTGCTTTGCAGACCATGCAGTATATATTTGCAGCTGCTTAAAAAGGCACTATAAGTCACTGTTATAACCAGGAACTACTGCGTCCCACCGGTGTGCATGGAAATTCTGGAGCATTTTCTTCATCGTGCCATATTTGTCCGAGGGCCACCTCTATAGGAAGAATATGAGCTTTTTCAAGTGTCAGTGTAGGTAGGAGGTATATAAAACCTATATAAATCAGTGAGCTTGTGAAACTACAGAAACAAGCAGGGGCTTTAGTTTCCTATGATGCAATGCCTGGGCATGTTCTCTATCTTCAGTTTCTCTTTTTTTCTTGGTTTCACTGAGATCTCCAGTATTTGTTTCTGGTTCTTGTATTAATACATCAATTTTATTTTTCATTTGGTATCACAGTGACTCTTAAAGAAAATACAAGCAATAAAGCTTAATTAAAACACAAAAATGCATCCACTTAAAAAGAGTGATAGTGTATGCTAAGGTTTCAAGTGTTCTAAAGCAGGTACAATTTTAAAGTAATTACATTTTTAAAACCCTACAAGAAATCCTTTTTCCGCTCCCCCAAATTAATATTCTATAAAATTGCCTCTTAGTGAAATTTCAAAGTCACCAAATGCATTGCTATTTAAGGAAGCATGCTTTCAATCTGTGTCTGAGGAAGAGTGCACTGGGAAGGTATCATTCAAATAAACAGGACGAGCCAAATACTGAGATTAGTAAAGTGGCATTGTTAATTGTCAAGATGATGCTGAATAGACAAAGGCACTTAATTGCTGTGTTTGTGCTCCATTGCATCATTGTCTCTTTGTGTTGTTTTTAATTTGTTTTCTACTGTAACTCATGAAACTTACATTACTGCCATTAAGGTGAATTTTTTGAAGCTGCATCTGCTCATTGGTTTGCCGATTCCCTCTCTTGAAATTAGATTGATGTAGTGTTATATATTCATTCCAATCTAATGACTTTTCCAGAGCCCCAGAGTAAAGAAAATGGGTTTCATTAATTTCCCTAATAGCATCACTGAAAGACATGTAATGTGTGAAGTTAAAACTTCTTTTGTTTTTAATCTCTTAATGATCTCTTTTCCCTTTGTTCAGACTATCCTTAGTTTTACAGAAATAGAGAGGAATGAAAATGTCTCTTGGTGGATTTGTCAGGGAAGCGAGACTTCAACCATTTTGGTGGAAATGTTTCATGGCATTTTTATGTTCTCTACTGATGTTTATTCCGCTATTCAGTCCATTTATTGCTCCATAAATTGCAATGTGTATGGTTTCTTCTATTTTTTTCACATCTCAAGGAAAATGAAGACCAAGTTGCTCAGCCGCATCCTATTTAGCATCCTGAATTTGTGACTTGTCTCTGAATAAAAGTCTAGAAGTACTCTTACAATAATAAGACACATTCTCGTTGTAGGGAATACAAGATCTTTATATGTTTTTTTTTCATCTGACCTAACTTCACAGTTGGTGAACCCAATTATTTGATACAGAAATTTTTTAGTAAATGTTCTCTTTCTGTAAAGGAATTCCATTATTACAGTTATGCTCTGACTTGGGCAGCATAAAAAGGGAGAAATACCCATAGAAGAGACTGTCTGAACCTAAAGCCTGAACCAGCAGCAGAAATTGGGTATTTTCATGGCTTAGTTGTGGGATGAGGAATGAAAAATCTTTGGTTTGAGGTGGCCCAAACCTTAATTCCTCACAGAAGTTCATTCAGTTTAAAGGTGAGGTTAGCAATTTATTACAGACTTCATCACTGTCAGGGCAAATAGTATATGATCATTTCAAGTGCCTTTTTTGTACAGACTTGGACTAATTTTGGACAATGAATGAAAACCAGGTGACAAATCACTGTCCAGTGTTGTAAATGTTCCTGTGCTTATTTACATCAACTCTGGGTTTTCATTCCATAAAAAGAGGAACCTTCCATCCTCTCTTGCAATGAAACTGTAAAGGTTTATTGGGTCCCACTTTTGTATATAATCTCATGGTTTAGCTACATCATACTGCAGAATGAGATACAGCTGTGTCCAGACTGTCTCAAATCAACATATTTGGAACCACTGAAAAACTGCCCTTACTTAAATACTAGACATGCAGACTCTGCTATGGCCTTGTACTGTTGTAGTTTGAATATGAATTAATATTTATTGACTCAGGAGTGTTATGGTGCCACACAGAGCCTAGCCAGGATTCAAGGCAAATGTGAGTTATTGGGATGTTGCCAGCACTGCAGAGACTGATAATCCTGAGCAGTGTGCACAAAGGAGTACAATTTTCTCTCTGGCATACTCCTTGAGGACAACAGACATGAAAATGCCCTTTGCCTCATTTTTTACACCTGGACAATAAACGCAGCTTAGTTAGGAGATGCAACAGACATTTCATGCAGTCAGTTCCACTCCCAGCACTTTGAAGATGTAAATAAATACATCCACCTAATAAATATATCCTCTGACCAGCCAAAAGGCATTAGAGGATGAACAGTGAGTCTTCAGTGTTCGTGCATTACACGTTGGATTTTCTGATGGGGAGAGGGAAAAGTGAGTAGTAATTCACCTCTTAACAAATATTCCTGAGTCTTGGTTTTGGCTCATATTTTTTCCAAAACTATCTGAAAAGTTTCTCACTCGTTAATTGGGCATGCTTCAGTGTATTCCTCCAACTTGTCTAATTTCCTAAAAAAGTGTTTTCTCATAATATTCTACTAATTTGCAAGTTCCAGGGTTTTTTTTTAATGCCATTTAGACAATAGTTTTCAGTGAAAATTCACTGGTTTGCAGGAGTCGTAAGCACCACTGACCTACTTTTCCTGTTATTTACTAGTCAAATAATGTACTACAGAAGCTTCCTTGACATGCTCCCTGGTCAACTCCTGCATGTTCCAAATTTGATGGAAGAGTCAGCTCATTAGTGCACTGTCTGTGTTTGTGTAGGAAAAATATCATCCTATTTTAGCATGATGTGTCTGACATTTACTTTCAAATAGTATAATACAACAAGAAAAACTAATCTTGAACTTACTCTGCTCACCAAGTATAGTGGAAAACTGTAATTATACTATCCTGAATCTATCTCTATTCTGCATTTTGTTAGAAGTCCCTCAAGTCTACATTACAGACTAATTAATATTTCAGTTATGACCTAAAGGAACTGAACTTTGGGAAAAATTCTCAACATAAAGACAAGCAGAAATTCAATTCTAAATAGTTTGGTTTAGGTATATGGATTACCATGGCAACGTGACTGCCGCTGGTAAATCTCACTGCATGAGGTCATGTATTCCTTCAGTTTATTTGATTATGTCGGATTGTGATTTGTGATGATCTAGACAATGTTTGTCTTTAGCTAGTGCTGTGAATTTCTCCATGTATTCATGTGTGGCAACTTGGACCAATTTCCTTACTGCCAGAGGACTTTATGAGTTCAAACACTTTATCACTATTTATTCCTTTATCTATGGGAATAAATATCATAACATCCACTTTGAGAAGATCCCAAAAGTAGGAGACATTCACAAGAGCAAAGATGTATTCGATGGGATATGAAGGAAGTGGTCTTTGAGGAATGATTTTGGACCAGGGCCAGAATGTCCCTGCTTTAGCACTAGCTCAACATCCTACACCTTCACTAATCTTAGTCAGTCTCTGACTACCATATGAAGGCGAAAAGTATGATGTGTTTGCAGCTATTGTATCTTTACACAAATATGAGGCCAAAAAATGCAATAAGCCAAATATTTTTCACGATAAATACAAATAAGTCCTGGTTTGTATATGTCTAGGTTTTATGTGTCTGTCCTTACTCATATTTCTGTAAATCTTTTGCTCTACTTAAGCATGAAGCAGATGCACAGATTTTATTGCTTTTCATTGCTCTGAGCCTTTACAGATCATATCTTCTGCATCTTGCCATTGTCTGGGTTGTAAGGAGACTTCAAAGTGGAATAATTACCCAAAGTTCTTCACCAAAGTTCTTCATTGAAGTCCAAGCCTTCTAAAAAACTTTAAAAGAGCAACACTAAAACCAGACTTTTTTTTCTTCTAGGTTTTTGTTGTTTTGTTGTTTTTGTTTGGTTTTTTTTTAACTCGAGACACACTTGAAAATGTGTAATAGGTTTTTTTTTACAATTCTATATCATCTCAGAGAGCGATCCCTCTCAGAGCGTGAGGACTAAACTTCCACAGTAAAAATATTTGCTATGCATATGTAAGTTAATGTACATATATCACTTTAGGATGTACCATATTCCTATGTTTTGGCTACTGAAATAAGGAATAACTAGGGTGTTTATGAAGCCTTTCATTTCTAGCAACACAAGATGCCTCAGAGCTGCAACATTCAGTCAGTAGTTTGAGTATGGATTTGGAGCATTCTCGGGGATGAGCTATTTGCTCTTGCTTCTTGCTTCTTTGTGTCTTCTGTCTTCAAAACAGGACAGAAGAACTCTTTTCAGTCCCTACTTGAACACTTCTCTCACCCACCAAGGTTTTGGATCTACTTCATTAGAACTAGAAGTGATTAAGATTACACAGGAATCCCTGAGAGAAACAGGGCAACATTGTTTCCATACAAAGAAATTTTTAACGGTAATATTTAAAGTTATTCTGAAAGCGCAACATCAAAGATAAGGATATGGATGTAGCTGTACTTTTGTCTTGTCTTTGGTCTTTCCAAATAAGCTGATCTGAAAAGAGACCTTCGTCTTTATTCCTTGTCTACCTGAGGGTGGAATCGTATGAGGGCAACTTTGGCTCTAGAGCAGAGTGGTACTTTACTCTGCATTTCTGACTTCTTGGTCCTTTTCCTTTTCCTTTTCCTTTTCCTTTTCCTTTTCCTTTTCCTTTTCCTTTTCCTTTTCCTTTTCCTTTTCTCCTTTTCCATTTTTCCTTTTCCTTTTCCCCTTTTCCCCTTTTCCCCTTTTCCCCTTTTCCTTTTCCTTTTCCTTTTCCTTTTCCTTTTCCTTTTCCTTTTCCTTTTTTCCTTTTCCTTTTCCTTTTCCTTGTCAGGAAAACAGTCTTAACGTGAAAGCATTTTAAGAATTGTAATAAAGCATTAGTGGGCATTATTTAAAATTACAAGAAGCCACCAATCATATTCAGTTTCACAGGAATATATTCTTTATTGGAAGCTCAGTTTTATAACTTTCTTCTTAAGTTGTGAGGAAAGAAATAGAGTGGTTCTCATTTGTTAGGCTCTCTCAGCTGTTGGTGAAAGCCACGGAATACACAAGTTTTTCACTATAAGTATATAGGGCTACAGTTCAACTGGCTTCAATGGAGGCTAGAGCTATCAAAAGACAAGTTCTTTACTTGGGGGGGTTTCATTTTTTGCTGTTGTCAAAAGGCAACAGCCAGCAAAGGGCAGGCAGCACCTTTACAATCAGTCATATCTGTATTTGCAGTACCGGGCCCATCTCTGCTGAAACAGAGAAAGGAAAAATTGGCATGGATATCACCTCTCTGCTAATCTTTGTCACTGATTGCACTGACTCAAAGTGCTACAAAAATACAGATATGGGCTGCAGGTTTAGTATCTCTAGAAAAGACTCTGCAGATAAGTGTCAGGTTTATCAATCCTAATTTAGATAGTCGCTAAACCATCTCTACTTGATTTGTATAGACACAGAATAATAAAAATCAGCAGGTAGTTTACTCACATCCCATTTCTCAGCTGTATTGGCTAAATCAAGTAATGGCAAGCTTATAAGCAAGAAGAGACTTAATTTCTTTTATGAACCCAGATTCATATGCACTGCCTTGTAATCTCAGCCCTAAAGTCTTTGACCCCAAAAATAAATTATTAAAATTAATAAAATTCATTGGATTATAAAAGGAGATAAAAAATTTAAATGATCTGAAGTACTTTTTATATAAGATTTTTATTTTCCAATAAGCCTTCAGAAAACAAGACTCTGTTAGAGGTAGGAATATATTACTTCACTGCAGAATGTTCCAATAACCTCAGCCATTCACAAACAAGTATTGGGACATTTAAGATTGAGGGAAAACATTCCCCCATCAAAATAAAGTGAGATATGTTTTCCAAGATGCTAGTCCAAACAACTGCTTGAGGGGTCAGAAAACTTACTTGGGAAGTGCTTTAGGAAGGTACCAATGGCTCTCAGTGTAGAGCAGCTGTATGAAATGTTTGGAGTTGGACTGGGTAGAAATAATTGTGCACCTCATCTCTGGTTCCTGTGCTGTGTTTCTGTTCCTCTTTTCCAAAAACTGCATCAGAACTCTGGCCTTTGGCACCCCCATCCTTTACATACAAAAGACAGAACTCAAAGCTCACCTCTTAAACCTACATGAATCAGTTTTTCAGCATTGTTTGTTTTTAGTTCAGAGTGGGATATATGCATTTCAGTCCTTGTGCAATAAATGATTTTTCCATTATTCTGTGACTGTCTAATGTAATATAATTGTTCCTCTTCGGAGCACAGTCAGTGTTTCATCTCCCAGTCATTAATGTTTCTAGCATACATGCCCTGAACACAAGCTAGAAGCCATTTCCTTCTTTTTTATTCCAATGCCTGTGGGATTTTTACCTGGACTGTACTGTGAATCCATTGTAGATGGCAGCACCCCATAAGTAGCTTTGATTCATGGTATTTAATTGCTGCAGGAAGGACAGAAGTTGAGCCAGCTCCCCTTGGCAAGGTTCCAACCGCCCATCACAAAGCACCTGGACTTTCAGGGACTCTGGAAAGCTCTGTGATCCAATTGATGGGGCCAAGAAGAGTTGAACATCCAAAGAGCCCACTCTCCATCTGAGTCCCTAAGAGACATTCCTTGTAAAAAAAAAAATATTTCAGGAGAGAAGTACACCCCAGACATTAGATATAAGGAAAAAAGTTCTTCACTGAGAGGGTTGTCAAGTATTGGAACAAGCTGCACTAGGAAGTGGTTGTGCCACCATCCCTGGTGGTATTTGAAAGGTGTGTATCACACTTAGGGACATGGCTTAGTGGTGGACTTGACAGTGCTGGTTCACAGTTGGATGTAATGATCTTAAAGGTCTTTTCCAGCCTAAACTATTATATGATTCTATGATTTTGTCATATTCATGAGTTGCAGAGTCTGAAAGAAGTTCCTATTTTTGGCTGAAATTTTATTTTTAAGACTAAACTGCAAGAAAAGTTGTGATGGTTTAATATGATGGACTTCAGCCAATTCATCTCTTCTAGTTGCTTGGCTGAGTTTACTACGGGCGACAGGCTAAGTCAGTTGAAAGGAAATTTAAACTTGGTCAAATGCACTTGATGGTAGATTTTACACTGCTTTAACATGAATCATCCAGGTTTGAGTCTCTTATACAACACTTGTGCATAGACAAGTTCATGAACTCTACAACGATGTGATATTACAAACGTGAATGGCACCCACTCTGATTGCTTATCAATACACAAGATATGCTTTAAGATTTGTTTGTTTTGCCAAGAATACCCACAGAATGTCAGGTATTTTACCAGAGTAGAAGAGAAAAGAGGGAAAGTCTCAAATTTTAGCATTTGAAAAGCAGCAAGTCTGTATGTTTAGCTAATGGTTAACAAAGCTTAACCTGCTCTGTTAAATGTCAGAGCAAAGCACCTCAGTGGGTTTTGGCAGCACAAAGGTGTGCTGCTGGGACAATATATACATTCCACTGTGAAATGGTCAATGCAAATTAAAAATCTGAACCTACTTCTGTGGAAAATAATGGGAGTTTAGTCACTGACTTCAAAGGGAGCAGGGTCAGAAATTCAATTTCTTGCTATGTTTCCTCTACTTTCATTAGTGGCAGAGTATAGGAGGGGTGCAGAGAGAAGATATTTTATTTAGATCTTAAAAACTTTGCTTTTCCACAAATACTCCCCTTTAAATTTTTAAAATTTTATTTACGTCTGAAACATATCTCAAAATGAGCAGCACATGTAGGGTATATGAGAGTAATCTTTCTAGGTGGACACTAGAACTAGCCTGCCTCCAATATTTTTTTATTTCTCTGCTGCTTTTTAAAGAGCTTTTTATAATCAGTGTCTGATAGAAGAGAAGCGTAGAACAGGACATCATATGGCTAGTCTGTTTACTTAAACTTCAGATGGTCACTTGTCACAGAGAACTGATGGACACCTTGTGTCTGTCTTTATTCAGATATTAGAGTATGGGACACTGCTAAAAATTGAAGCTTTTTAAAAAAGAGAATATTTTTCTTATAAATGTTAACTTACATCAAGACAAAATAGAAAAGAAAAAAAAAGACGGGGAAAGAAAAAAAAAGATTAGATCAATGTTTTGGTTAGATCAGCATCAGCAGTTCATAATTAATTTAACTTCTTGTTCCAGTCACTTGTAGTAAGAAGTGTAGGCATCTGATTTGTAGACTACAGAGCCACCTCAGGTCACCAGTGTGGTTTAAACTTTTACAACATAGCCAAGAATATGTCTGTACGCCTGTATCGTAGGCTTGCAGAATGACACTTGACAATTCACTCTTATGTGATGCTGTTTTAGAGAGTATGTGTTTTACTGGCTTAATCACTTGACTTTGTCTCAGCTATTAGACTTAACAAAGGATTGTAACAGTGAACCAAATCCAAGTATGTGCCTCCTCTGGCACTCATCTGTTTAAAAAGCACTTCTCCATCCTTGAACAATCAAAACCCCTTTGGGGCATATATATACTCAACATCTTTTCCTTTTTCTGTCTCTTAGAATCTCTAAGATTCTCCTCACAGAACAGCCACCACAGTCCTACCCTCCTACAGGACCTGGTCAAAAATGTCACAGTTACAAAGAAATTACAACCTTAACAGAAAAATGAGAGCCTGTATTTTTACTCACAGTAGTTTTTTCAGCAGATATTCGGTGAAAAACAAAGGGTGCAGCCTATTTAGAAAAAAATATTCTAAATCTTACTTCATCTTTCTACTCATCAAACTGGTCTTTGTTTTAGCCTTTGAGGATTTTATAATGCTAAATGTTGGAACTCTCTGGAGCACAGACAATTGAATATCACCCTTAGGTCTGGCATAATCTCACATAAAGGACTGTCCAGAGAAAATGTCAGCTTGACGTTTTTAATCAAGAAATGATTCATTAAATACTGACACAGCACCAGTTACAGGAAAATGAAATTACATTCAAACAGTTACTAAAACCAGCACTTCTCAACAGGTTCAAAAATATCCTGTAAAGTGTGACGCACTTGGGTGCTTGCTGGAATAGCATCATGTTTCATGATGCACTGGAAAACACAGCCACCTGGCTTTGGAGCTCACTGTGGAAGAAAGGAGTGATGCTTTTGATGAAAATTCTCTCTTCTGGGACTTCAACCTGCAGTGTATGATTAAAAATAATTCACCTAAGAGTTCCACACAGATAAAGGAAAAGCTTGGAAGGAAATGTTAACTGCCTTTGGCACAGACCTAGGCTGCTGTTCCCCAAACACAGACCTTTAATGACAACTGTTCTACTTCATCAAACACGTTGCCATTTTCGCAGTGAAGGAACTTCTGTCATTCCCTTGGGCTAATGCAGACTGAAGGCATTTGCCCTTCGTGCTGCACTCATGAGATCTGGAGACCCACAGAAGAGCCCAAACTCTAGTAAAATCTGTTCAGAGAACTTGTCTCAACAAAATAGGTTTCTGCTGAAATACACTTTCAAAGCCAAAAAGTTTTATGGAGAGAGGAGTTCTAATGGAGCCATTGATGGGACGAAACAAAAAATCACCTAAATTTAAAATCTGCCCACCCACTTCCAAATGAAAATGGAGTTTTTAACCTGACATCCTTTGGGGAATATACTGAATGGTGGGCAGAGAGCAGCAAAAAACAATTTAGAAGCATCAAAATTGTCATGAAATTAAACCTTTTTTTTTTTTTTTCTGTCTGTTCCAATTCTTCCTGTAGCACTGATTTCATTTTGGCCTTGCTTTTTCTGAGCCTATTTACGTGGGCCTGGAGTTAACAATTTTGACCTCTAATGTGTTTAAGAGATAACAAGAGACAAACTACAGTCCTGGCAGGTTCTTCTGAATTCTCTCTTTCAAATTTCAGAGTGATATCTGTAGACTAGCACTCTTGTGTCATTTTGAATTTACAGTCACAAATAAAAAAAAAATCTGTAGTATGTTTTTAGGGTCTTTTCCTGAGTAGCCTGCAAAGCCACAGAACTCTACATATTACAAGGTGTAATCAAGTGCTGTAGAATAATAACTATGGGGAAAAGCTATCGTTTTTTTCCCTAAGAATTATTTTGTGAATGATGTCTTTTCAGATTATTTTCCAGATGAAGAGCAAGGAAGAAATCAAAATAACAAGGGTAACACAGAGTGTTTGGAGAGAATGGCATATCATAATTAAAAAATAAACAAAAATTGAAAAAACTCCTCTGATAATATTTTTTTTTACTTGTCCTCAAAAAATCTCTTTATCTTTGGCATCCTGAGTTTGCAACTACAATTAAGATTAACCAGTATCTTACAGAATGTAAAACCATTGCTGGAATAGGATATTCTGTGGCCAAACAGGTGAGAGAAGGAATCTGCTACATCTACACAAACCACTGGCCTCTACACCCCTGCTCAGTCTCAGTGTTTGAATCTTCGTAAGCGGGGAAAAAAATATATAACTTTGTTGGTTTTCCTCCTCACTATTAAAACTTGAGTAATTTTTTTTTTCATCACTGAATAGATTTCCTACCTTAACAACTTTTCAAGTTTAGATGATGTCCTATGAAAAATCAGTTTTGCATCCTCAAGTTCATAAAGTCCTGGATCTCTCTGTAATGTTTTCCCTTTCCACTTTTAAAGACCACAGCTGAGTGCCCTACAGCATAGCATGGGTAATATTCTTATCAGTTAACATACCTGTCAATCAAATCCTTGTTTCATTACTTTGGTTTTGTCCTTTGGCAGGAGACATTCATCTTCTTTACAATCAAATTTTGTGGTGCCAAAGGTTATGTTTTCTTTTCTAGGTCTTCATGGTCCTCCTTATGCAAAAGTCCCTACCAAGTGAGGCCCATGGAGGAAGTGGCACATACACAAACTTAGAATGGTACTTTTTGGTACGCATCTGCTTCACTGCTCACTGAAGCTTAAAATCAAAGAATTGCCAGGATGATGGCTCTCCTCTATTGCTTTTCAATCTTATTCTGTATCACATTTCACAGTTGCAGATTATGCCCTTGCTTTTCTTCGCTGTAAGGGAAAATCCCCTCTTTTCTCTCAATATTGGAAAGCTTTTCTTCAGTATGTGAATGGACCAATACACAGAGAAAGTTGATCCTTTAGGTTTTGGAAGCACTATGTTATTTCATGCAATCAGGTGCATCCTGAAGATAGTGTGAAATACTAATTTCCAAATTGGAGAGACCAGTAATACCTAGAGATCACTGATTTTTTTCAGAAATATAGAAATGTCCATCTCATCTCCTCTGGTTAGTTTAGACATTTTGTTTCCTCTTCCTCAAAAAAGTGATATTCAGCTTTTATCCTTACTTCATACAGGCTGATAAACAAGTTTCTGTTACCTGAATCCTGAAGCATGACTGGAATATTATTCCTTAATAAACCTGTTGTATAGCACCAGCTCCTGGATTTGTATAGGCTACTGGAAGCTTTGCAGGAGATGGGTTTCTGGGAACTGAACCTCATTTCTCTGACTCAAACCAACGACTTTAGTTCCCAACCACAGCTGCTGCTGTTCTGGACCACCATAAGTGATGACAAGACAGCTACTCAGCTCTCCTCAGTGTTACTGCTTTCTCACACAGCCCAGCAGAAAAGGCACATGTTGAGGGCAGCTGCTCTTTCCTGCCCTCTTACTCCTCATCACAGTATCATAATGAGGATAAATGGTCACTAGAAAATTGGTGGAAATGAGCAGTTTCATATGGTAGTACTGTTTATGTAATGATTCCAAGTCAAGACCAGTTTAGATTGAGACCAGAGAAGCAAACACAAAAACGTTCAAAACTTTGTTATTCATCCTAGAAGGCACCAGTCCTTCAGCAAGTTTTGGCAATGGCAGTCTGAATCTTGTGGACTGTTTCCATACTTCCACTGAAAGCTACTTCCTTTCATATGTGTTGTTCTACCCTACCCTTCATTCTGTTTAGCTGGAGACTGTCAGGGGAAGCTCAGTGTACAGCATCACTACAAAGTGTGTTTGGGAGCCAGGCTGCTGCACACGCTGAAAAATCTGTTTCCCACATCACTGTCCAAATTGACATGTTTTCTATCTGTCATTTTTGTCAGGGTGCACCTGAGGTAGTCTTTCTGGGTCTTCAGGATCTGCATCATGGATAGACCCTTTATGATATAGCAAAGGTTTTACATTTACTGCACAGAATGGAAACTCATTAACCAAGGAATAGGCTCATCACAGTCAATAATAAATACCTGTGACAAAGAAAAATGATGTCTATGTCATACAAAAAATGCAAATACAAAGTTAATGGGAAAACTGCTTTTCCTTATCCACTATCTGATGGATTTCTTCTTTGCAGTATATCTTACTCATTATGATATCAATTTCAATTCTTATAGCCTCAAGTCACCTTGAGGGGGAAGGGGCATACAGAAAAATATGCTGAGTGTTAAGCCAAAGAAATTCCTATACCATGGTCCAGACAGATGGAATGGAAAGGAATATGATTACTGTGCCAGTGACCTTAGGCTATTCACATCTGTCTTTTTTTTAAGGGTTTGCCTACCCAAGAAATGAGCAGAAAGATCCTTATTTAATTGTATTCTCCTGATGAACATCAGTGAATAGGAACTATTCCTCAGTATTAAATTAACTCATTCCACCAGAGAGAGACCACTGCCAGTTAGAATACCACAGAATTCTTCTGTCTCCTTAGCAGAAATCAAGAGATACCATAAAATGATGTCACGTTCACAGCAGGAGTAAAAGTCTGGAGTTTTTAAATTTAAAAAGACCATTATAATTAAAGTATATGCATTCAGTACAGGGCAATTTCCATCTGATCACAAAGAAATAATCAAACTGGTCTTAACTTTTAATTTTCTTTCCCTTGCTCTTTTCTTGTTGGTTCAATCCCCAAGCGTTATAGCATTTTAGAACCATGAGCACTTTCACATTCTGAAATAAAGCCTCTATTTCACAGTGAAAATGATTTGAGACTAGAGGTCTAGGGTCTGTTTGTTGTTGACTGTCTGTACACAGAGCACCATAAACATTCATGATTGGGTCTTTTTTATTTTATCATTCAAATTGCAGTTTCACATACAGTTGCATATGGAAAAACATATAGCACTTTGACAAAGCCATGTCTGGGAAGATGGTTTAATAAAACAGGACTAAATATGTCAAAATTTAAACTCCTGGGAGAACTGATATTCCAGTTGATTAAAACAAATAAATTAAAAATTCATCAAAATATTTACTTTGTCCACTTCAAAATTATTTAAGTTTTAGTTCCTGTCTTCCTTCTCTCTCTTACAACTTTGAATTCAAGCAGGTTTTAAAACAATGTTGTTTCAAAATAGAATATCAAGATATTTAATTTTTTAAATGTCAAAAATAATTTTTATTGAAGAGCAAAAGTATTTAAATGAACTTTGACTCAGAAATTTAGCCATACTTCTTCATGATCTCAAAATAACTTTAGACAGCTGAAACTTCATTTTTCTGCAAGAAACCATCCTAGTCGCAAGTACAAATGTCCTAGTATGACTTTGCCAGCACTTTTTTTTTTCAGTTTTGGCTGCAAGGAAGCAGTGCATGAGGATGAGGAAAAGAAACTGAACCAGTTTTTCAATCTTTTAAAAGGCTTCATTTTGAAGGAGTTGCTTGGCATAATTCAAATTTATTCTTTTGGGTCTGGTGCTGTGACGGTCTATAGCTGTGACATCTGTTTCAGCTGTCCCTTCACATATCTTGTTCATTCTTGCAGCATTATGAATATACTTTTTCCCATCTCTACCCACAGACTTCTTTTCATTTCAATGAATAAAATTGCTAGCAATTCTCCTTCTTCTATCGGTTTATTAGTCTGAAATATCCAATAAGAGACTAAACTATCATCATCTAGATTAAGTTATCATTAGATTTGGGTTACATGAGACAAATTCCTTTATCAAGGGTCAAAATTGTGTCATTATTTTTGCAGGGTGAAATCTGTAGTACATAGCTAAAGTTCATTTTGGTTCCCATAGAATTTCTCTCTTGTTCTGAAGCATTCCCAATCTTGCTGTGTCTGTGTTTGCACAATCCACTAAATGAGTCTGACAGTATAGTCACATGTAAGATGCCTGATCCTCATGTCAGAGTTTCAGTGTTTATGGAGAATCTTCCACTGAGCAACAGCCTTCATGGTTCTTAGATGCTAAGCAGAGAATTTAGGTTTTTTGTTGTGTCCCAAGGCAGAAAGAATTGGAGGGATTTTAGTGCTGTAACCCATCATGTTGGCAGACAGCAATGGGCAGAATCAAAAATTATCTTTTTTACACTGTTAAAAAATATTTGCTGCTTCTTCTGTTGCAATTCTTGTGGTTGATATTACCAGAATATCCTGCATGTTTTACTCCCACTTGACTTTTTGCATGTTGTTTTCGCTGTCTGACCCTAGGGATACACAAGCGTCTGCTTTTCATTTCTGAAGATCGACCAAATTCCTTTGTTGTGTTTATATGTCAGTGTGTTAAAAAATCCATTCCTTGCAAAATGCGGTATCTGACTGGCAGAAGAAAATCACCTTTTATTTTTTAAAGCTCCTTTTATCACCAAAAGTCCTATTGAAATTTATCCACGTTTTACATATACACTGGAAAAGAAGGCAAAATTACATTCCTTGTGGTGGTTTAACCTCAGTGGACAACTCAGCCCCACAGAGCTGCTTATTCACCCCCCTTCCCTCAGTGGGATGGAGGACAAAATCAGAAGAGTAAAAGTAAGAAAATCCTGGACTGAAGTAAAGACAGGATAAAAGGTAGAAAAAAAGGCATGCATGCAAGCAAATGAATTCTTTCACCTCTTGTCTTGGGCAGGCAGGGGTTCAGCCATCCCCAGGACAGTCAGGTTCCAGCACACAACAGTGACTTGGGAAGGCAAACACCATCACACTGTATGTCCCTCCTTCCTTCTTCTTCCCACAGCTGCCCTCCCTGTGTATCCTCCCAGCCTCTTGTGCCTCCAAAGCCTCTTTGCTGATGGGGTGATGTGAGGAGTAGAAAAGGCCTTGACTGTCCAGGCACTGCTCATCAATAACTGAAACACCTCTATATTATCAACACGGGTTCCAGCCCAAATCCAAAAAACAGCCCCATGCAAGATACTCTGAACAAAATCATCTCAGCCAAAACCAGCACACTTGCAAGAGTGTGGTTCTAGAAGCCTTTCTTTAAGTGTTCTCCCCTCAAAACCTTTCCCTCCAGGCAACTGTGAGATACGAGACTCTATTACAGAAAACCACTGTAGTGAATTGTAGGAAATTGTTAGACACAATTATCCAAAATGTGCCCTAACAGTAATATTCAAATAACAAGTCATAAGTTATTAGTTCTAATGCATGCTACGTGTTTCTCAGTTACCCACAGAAATTGTATTTACAATGCCACTGGCATAAACATTTAACATCAAGAAAAGATGAATGCATAGGCCATTTTATAGACTTATTTGTGAATTGTTGAGCCTATATTAAGGTCCACCAATCAGCTTTGGGCTCTATAGGTAATGAATACACCACCAGAAAAATTGAGCATGTGCCTCTGCCCTGAACATATTATAGCATTTTTTTAAAAAAATTAAAGGTAGAGAAGAATTCATTTCTCTTCACAGGGTCTGAGTAAATTCCAAACAGAATTAATAGCAAGTTTTCCACTGACTTAAATGGAGCTGGAAAAGATCAATGCATATGCTGTGTGCTATAATGGCAAAGAAATTATACTTTCTTTAACAAAATAAGGAAAAGAATTGAATTCTGAAGTCTCAATAAGGCAAGATGAGTTGTGGATTAAATTCAGACTCGAATTAGGTTCAATACACTGGCATTACATTGCTGCTATGTCTTGTTATATTGAAAACATGTTTCAGAGAAGTTTCAATGGAGTCCTGACTTGGCCAGACAGATCAGGTGGATCCAGCTGGACTTTCTCAGCCCTCCAAAGATAATCAAAAGATACCCAAACAAGTGCTTTTGTGACAGCAGAGGCACACAGCAATGACATCTAGCAGTTATAAGGCCTATTTCCTCTCAGTTTTTCATTTTGGTCACAATGATAGAGAACTGGCAAAATATTGGAAATATCTTGCATTTCTGTGCCTACTGGGAGAAGGATTTTACTTATTCTACAGGCTAGTGCTGGGACAGATGTTCTTAAAGTTGGTGAGGAGATAGAAGGTATTGTGATATTTGAGAAAAAAGAATCAAAAAACTTCCGACCTGGAACTTTAAAACATCTAGACTCTTGTGCAGTTTAGAGATCTCTGAGGAAATAGTCTGGGATACTTCAGTGATGTTCAGTAGGATTTTACAGGTTTAGAGACAACCTCTGAAAAGGAGTGTGTTAAGCCAATTTCAATTTTTCCATCAAGTTGCTCCAAATTTTCTTTGAACCACTATGTTAATGATATCAGATCAAGATTTTTTTTCTCTGTTTTATGTCTGTGGAAGGTTTCAAGTGTCTGTTATTATTTCATTATTTTATTAATCTGCAAGAATTTGTCTTAAGGATTTCAGTGTTAAGCCTCAGGCCTATAGCTAATACACATATGACATATATTGGTGAGTGTCTTGAAGCTGCAAGTCGTAGCCTATCTTGCCTTACATTTACACCAATTGCTTCAGACCAAGGCCTTGCACTGGCTGCCTGCAGCACTCTGCTTCCTCCTCTCCCGACTGAAGCAAAGAAGCTGAAGATGCTCAGCACTCCAGTCCAGTCTGCTGCTCTCTATCATTTTTGAAATATAAGCTAGTTACTTTTTGAGATATCTCTTGCCAGTATCTTGGTTTATATAAAGCATCTGGTGATAGCCAGTGGCATATATGAGAAAGAGCTAGTGCTCTTATCTGACCTAGCTGCTTTGTGATTTCACAGCTGAACTCACACAGCCACACTTTGCTTTTTCGCAGCCTTATGTTATATTTTCATGCCACCATCAATAGGTTTCTTGTCACAGATGGTATTTTTTATACCTTTAAGAAGCTCTAAAACATATAGTCCATGAGATTAGGAAGTCACTGAAGTAAATATAGACAGTTGTGTATTTTTTTGCGTGTGACTGCTTTGCAAGTAAATGCTTTGGCTGGACAGTTCAGACTAATCTATCCAGGGAACTTTGTGCTTCAGCGGTGGGAAGAAACCTTGCTTAACTGAGTTGTTAGCTAAAGGAATTCAGGAGCACATATTCATATTATTTTGGAAAATCTAAAAACTATAACTTGCAGTTTCAAAAAGGGCTAGCAAATTGTCGGGGTGTGACTCTAGGCATTTACTATTGGCTGCTGTTTGAAGACAGATCCTTTAGCAAGAAGGTCTCAGTCTGAAATGGTTTCAACTGTGCTCCATCTATTCTGTAGTAGATGAGATCCAATTAATCCTTTTGGAAATCGAGTCCATAACTACACACAGTTTTCCTGTTACTGCACTGTAAAGACTCAGCAAGACATGGTACTTTATGTATACATCTATTTAAAGCACATTACATATCAAAATATTCCTGAATTCAGGGCAGTTTTATAATCAAGCCATTTGAATTAAGTTGATCAAAAGTGCAACCAAGGAGATTTCTGTGTGATGAACTATTCAGCAATCCTGGCTCCTACTGTGTATATTCATCAAGAGGAAGGCTGTCCTCATACACTAATCAACGTATTGCACAAGCAAATTAAAGATTTGTTTAATCACATATTTTACTGCTTACACACACATATTTGACCATGGCTAAAATCACACTTAGAGTCAGCCCAGTGTCTGAGGTTGTTCAACCTGGAAAAAAGAGGCTTGAGGATGACCTTATCACCCTCTACATCTCCCTGAAAGCAAGTTTTAGCTGAAATGGGGGGGCGGGGGGGGGTGTCTCTTCCTCCAGGTAATAAATGAGAGGATATTAGGAAATGGCTTAAGCTGAAGCAGTGAAGGTTCAGATTGAATATCAGGAAAAACTCATTCCTGGGTTGTCAAGCACTGGAACAGGCTGCCCAGGGGTAGGGTTAGAGTCGCTGTTCCTGGGGGTACTTAAAAGGCTTGTAAATCTGACACTTAGGGACATGGTTTAGTGGTGCACTTGGCAGTGCTGGGTTCATTGTTGAACTCAATGATCTTAAAGGTTTTTTCCGACCTAAACACTTCTAGGAAAAGCTGCATATCTCGACAGAAAAGATGTCCCTTTGCTCTCATTTTTAAGCCTTTTGCATGAATAATTCTCCCAGGATTGAAAGCTACAAAGATCTATCATCAGCTTTGATGTAATATATCATAAACTCAGTCCATATTATATGCAGGAAACCTCAGGGACTGATAGAACAACTCTGTGTCATTCTTAAATTTCCACAAATAAAATATCCTGAGGTGTGCAGTAGGCCTACCAGATATTTAGGACTCATTGCTTAACCTTTGAATCTAGACATCATGCTGGTACAAAATAGAAAGGCAGTAATTATCAGAATTAGAAAAAATAATGGAAATTTATTAATGAATCATCTTTTCCCTTAAGCTGTACTTTAACAAAAAGTAATCATCATTATAATGAACAGTGTTATTATTGGACCACATTATGAACACCAGTGATTTTGTACCAGGCTTTTACTGTCAGGGGAATGGTTCATTAACCACAAAGAACACTTCACATTAGGGATTCAGTTTATCTGGCCAATTTAGACAATGTTTAAGTAATTTTTAATTAAAATTCGGATCCTGCATTTTGGAATGGTGTACTGGTTCAAAGGAATTGTAAGCACAATTATTACAATCAAGTTTGTAGTAAATTTTTTTGTTCCACATAAAAGTTGGCCACTGGTCAATCTGCTAAGCAGCCATTCTGGCCTACCCTGCAGCTTCAGTACCAATTAGTGGGGTGGATAAGAAGAGGAAGGCAAAAACTTTTCATAACATAGAAAGTTTTCTATTTGGCAAGGGGTAGATAACTGAAATTCCCAGGAAAATGTGTTGTAGACAGGGAAGGAAGGATTTTTCTTGTAACCTTAATATCAAAACTAAACTTAATATCAAAGCTAATTTTTCTTGCAACCTTAATATCAAAACTATAAAAACAAAACAAAACAAAAACATTTCCTTTGATGACGCCAGCTCTATGTCACATTATTTGTTGCAGTAAAAATCCTTTTCGGGCAAAATTGAAGCTGGGAAAAAACTTTCACTTATATTGTTCACAGTAGTTCATCTCATTACAAGATAATATAGAATTAATGAAAATTGCCTTCAGACTAAGAAACTGTCCTGGCCTCCCAAGCACCAGGCAAGAAAGGTGCAAGTGCTGTATCTTAAGGAGGATTCAGATTAAATCCCCAATCAGTGTAAATGTCACATAATTTCACGAACTTCATTGTCTCAAGACCTGCTGAGGATCTGTTACAACTGAAGTGTCGAGTTCACACCATCTTAGGCCTCACTTAAAATGAGAAGCATGCATACTGGTTTCTGTAAATAAACCAAACTGTACACTAAGATCAGCCACCAGCAAGAAACACCAGTTTCATTCATTAAGATCAGGCATCAGTGAACTGAGAACTGCTGTGAGTGTTTACACTGCTTTCATTCACCTGGCAGCCACACTGGGCTCAAAGTGCCAGCACCACGTTCAGGATGGACGCAGTCATGGAATGCCACTGAGCTGCAAATGATGTCTTGTGGTGGGGGCCCTGGAAGGGCAAAGGCTGTGTCTGCATGAACTGGGCATTCTCCTGCAAACAGTGCCAGCCAAACTATGTCCTTAGAAACTGCAGCAAGTCAGATTAAAAAAGAATAAAAACAACTTTAAAGTGGTATAAAAGCACCTTCAGATGTTAACAAGCTGTATGTGGTTGGAGGGTAGAATGATGACTACTATAATATTAAAAAATTAGTCATCAGAAAGGCATTTCAATGTACCCGAATCCGTCTTTCTAAGCATGCCAAAGCTCATCCATAACTTAAAATTAAGTGTATGTTTCAGAATAAAGTCCTGAGGAGGAATAGGGTTCTAAACACAGGTTTTAGAGAAGCGGATTTGTATTGTGGCAACTTGCCTTTGTAATTAGCCAGACAAAACTGTTGAGTTCATCATCTACGATGCTGATTCACACGAAAGGTATCTAATTTATTTTCTTCCTCTTGAGATTAATTGTGATAAATCTCTTCTAAATGTACTAAATAATGAAATGAAATAAAATGAAATGAAACATATTCTTCATGCCTAAATGGATGGTTTCTCACATCCTAATGGAATATTGTTGAAGAATTACAATAGACAAAAGTGGTTCAAATACATTTGTTAAGTAATAACAAACAAGTAAAGAAAGACCACTGGGATTCCACCAGGCTGGTTTCTCTTTGATTTCCTCATTTTAATTCACTTCTTTTCTTCACACTATTCCCTTTCCTTTCTTCACAAAATAAGTAATTGAGATGTCTTTTGAAGATTCGAATGACTCTTGTAATCATATTTTTTCCTAGTATATTTCATGTGTGTGTTCCTTCCCAGGAAACAGCTGCATCTTCTAAATGGAAGAGAAGACTTTTTAGAAATCTCTGACGGCAGAAGAAGGGCTAGGGATGGGGCAGGTGTGTAGGGAACATGTGAAGGACAAGAAATTCTTGTGATTGTCCTATATTTAATGAATGTATTAGGTATGTTATAATGAAAGTAATTCAATGCCTTTCCTGTGAGGAAGGCAGGAGCGATAACCTGTGATGCTGTTTCCCTCAGCCCCGCTACACTCAAAGACTGGTGCCTTGATAAGGGAACGGGGAAGTGCTCATCCTGTTGCCACCTTTAGTTTGGGTGTCACAGATACCTCATACACACACACACAAGTTAAACAGGTTTCCCTCTTTCTTGGATATGTTTAGGGGAGTGACTGTATCCAAATATGTCCTCTCTGAAATGTTCTGTAGACCCGGCCAACTTAGCCATTTGCTCTGACATTAAAATTTCTCCAGCCTATTTTCTTCTTTGTCAGGGACTCTAAAGTTACTTTTAGTGATAGGACTTCAAACAACATATCTCTTAGCTCCTAACTGTGTAGGCACTTCTACAATTTCTTTCCTACAAGTAGGTTTCTCTGAGTTTTTCTGGACTGACCTGTTCTTCTGGACATCTCCTGCCCAGCCTCCATCAAGTGTTCACTATTTGCAGTACCCTGTTAGTGGTCGTGGAGATCAGACTCAGGTCTCCACTTTTATCTATGGATGCCTTTAACTCCTGCTTCATCTGCATAAAAGGCAGCAGACTTGTCTCTGCTGCCAAGGAGAAGTCTTCTGTTTCAAAAACATGTGAAAAGCTCCCAAACCTGGGAGATAAAAATTTCCACCTAAAAATAAGGAATCCATGTTTAACAGCAGGGGTAACAAGAGAATACGTTACACAACATAGTAGTAAACAGTTATAGATCTAAGATGGAGACTGATAGAACCAAAATATACTAGAAATTTAGAAATCATAGTTGGGAGCCCAGAACAGAAGAGGCTGTAACAGGAGATAGTGAAAGACAGTCCAGAAGTCAAGAGGAGAAAGTCTTTGGAACAGGAGGAAAATTACGTAAGGAAAGAAACAAAGGTGTCAAAAAACAATCAGATGTACTGATTTCCTCAACGT
Source organism: Donacobius atricapilla (assembly GCA_013397315.1). Taxonomy (NCBI): domain Eukaryota; kingdom Metazoa; phylum Chordata; class Aves; order Passeriformes; family Mimidae; genus Donacobius; species Donacobius atricapilla. Next base: position 3,981,338 of record WBMY01010667.1, on the reverse strand, counting down.
CTTTTGTGGCAATTTTCAAACCAGTATGGTGAATGTCAATCAGATGTGGGCACCTAATTCAGTTTATCTTCCCTGAAAGGTCCTCAAATGCAAATCTATTCAAATAAAGAGACAGGAAAAGAGGTGGTGGGGGCTGGAAGAAGAAACACAAAAGCTTGAAAAGATTGATATTTCTTTTCACTTTTGTATGTGATGAATTGAATTTCTGTTAGTAACTAGCACTTTTGCAGATGCTTATTTAATGTCATGCAGGGGAGAGGCAGTAGGTGTGGGCAAGGGAGGTGAGTCATGCCTTGCTCAAGAGGGAACCTGCTGTGATGTTCATAATGTACTGAATCAGGTTCAGAAATGTGAAAGTTTCTTTTCCTCTTTTCCTACACTTTTTGTTTTCTCATATCTGACAGACACACAAATTCATGACAGCTTCTTAATAGTCATTTGTACATATGATAATTAGGCCTGAATACAAATCTAATCCCAAAAGGTGATAAATTGTTCCTCATTTTTACATAAATACAGTAAAAAATTATTGTCTTATGTATAATTGCCTGGTGCAAAAACTCTTTGCAGAGAACTGGGAACTTGGCCACCTTTCCCAGAAGCAGTCCAAGCTGGCTGTGGCATATGTTGTTATAGTCTGCAGATTTAAAGATGTGAGGCAGTCGTCTGGCTGTTTCTCTACTGGAACATCCTTTTCTGATGATCCGAATAAAACCCAGACTGTTTGGGATTTAAATCAGGGGTGCATGTAACACCACAATTCTCTGTCATTATAAGGCTGGGAGTTGTCTGAAGACATTGCCATCTGGTATATAGAAAATAAGAGATTTTTATGTTTGAGGAGAAAAAGCTGTGGCTGACTTTTGGAATAGGTGTGATTTGTTTCCCTTGCTTCATTACACTAATTTGTAAGATTCGAATGCCATTTTTAAGGTTCAAATTGAAGTTGTTTAAGTCAGGGGGAAAAGAGGGTTGGTGACAGGAATGAAAGTCCTTTTGAGACCCTACTTGTACATCCTCGTGGATGGAAGATATTGAAATTAAAAATAACAGCTTCAGTCTGGGATGTGTTATGGGGGTACCTCCAGGCCTTAAGTTTCACATTCTCCCTTATTTATTTTATTTCTCTGTGAACCAGTTGTCCATGCAAAACATGACAGTTAATTACGCCTCTCTGTTTCCCTCTGACAAATAAAGCGCAAGTAATGCCAGCAAGGATTAAACTGTTTGCTTTTGGTTTACAAGGAATTAAAGCAGTATGCAGTAAATTTGCCTGTAAAGGTCTTTCCTAAAGCTGTAGACTAGGGAAATAATATTAGCAGCTAATGTTGTGGATGCACAGCTCAGTTCAACAACCTTTAAATAAACATCCAATATGGTTTTCCCTCTCAATGGGCTTTACTCAAGGTGTGTCAGGGCTTCAGCAGATGTGAGTGTTCTACCAGTGCATCCTACCAATGAAACACATCTGCATCCCCATCAGGAAGAGGATTGGGAAAGTGGGTTATGCGGTGGGTTATCTAAATAAAATGCTTGAGATGTAGATGGGGTAGTACTGTCCAAACACCTACACACCACCTCTATAGGATTAACCACATGGATGTAGCAACATAGGGTAAGAGTGCTTATATGTTAGATTTCCTGCGGAAAAACAAGAATCAGAGACAAAAAATATTGCATGTATTTTATTGAAGAATAATCCAGAAAGGATTAATAAATACAGATCTAACCTACCTATCCATAGGCATCTGGAAAATACACCAGGCAAAATACCACTGTATCCTTGCTCATTTCTAGCACAATGGCTGTGTAATTATGCATGCTCAAAAAAATCCTTTCATGTCTAGTTTTAAAATAAATAGTAATCTTAAGTCTTAGACAGTTGTCAATAGCTGTTATTGAAACCGTTAAGGAAGAAAAAAGAGAAAAAGAAATTCTGGAGCACTTTAAGGTGCAGGGAGACTGAAAGACCTAGCAACAGATTGAAAGAAAAAGGAACTGCAGGTGTAATATTTAATGGAGTGTTAATTGTGCAGTGGCTAAAAATAAATAGGCAGCACAGAGTTTGTTTTTGGGTGAGTGGTTGATTGCAAGTGCTAAGCTCTACATTAAAATTATAAATGATGAGCTCACTTTTCTGTCCCATGGGTTGTTTTAGGAGTTTGATGGACTTCCCTGTGCAAAGTCTAATCGAACACATACTTAAGAGGATAAAAAAAGCACAGGTTGTGGGGTTTAGTAGCTTACCCACAATTTATTCTAATGTTTAAGAATAAGAACCACCCCTGAATTTCTAAACCTCATATCTTATATTCAACGTGAATTTAACTTCTGTTAAATGACAAAGTGGATTATTTCAAGTAGAAGGGTAAAAGCACTTTAATTAATTAATTAATTGATTTAGTAGCACTTTAATTGTTAGCATTGCTCCCTTTTCTAATGACAATCAATAGACAGGAAGTTCTTTTTAGTGTTAGAGAAGTGTTTTCAGAGAATCCCAGAATCACAGGGGGATTGGGTTTGGAAAAGACCTCTGGGGATCAGCACCAAGTTAGCATGCAAACTGTGAGACATACATCACCACATGGTATATTTTATCTCAACTTGTGACTCAGGTCTAGCGCTAAGCAAACCACACCAAATAAAGCCCTTGGTTAATATTTTAATTAAGGGGTTCATCCCTGAAAAAAACCACAGTAACTTTTGAAGTTTGTCCATTAAATAAGTAATGTCACACTTTGGTTAAAGTGGGGGACTTAACATTATGTTTGTTATTTATGTTGTTGCTCTCGCTATTTAAAGGCATTAAAGTAAAATACAACCACTGGTTATATTTATATGAGAAGATACTTGGATATATTTGTGTTTTCATCTAGGAAGAAGTGTAGGACCTTCTGTCTCAGCTTTATAACAAACCTGCAGCAGGAATGTGCTGCATCCTGTTGTTGCTGTGGGAATACATTTCTGCTAGTATGATCCTCCATTTTCTCATTTCCTAAACCATCAGGATGTTGATGCTGTATATTACTCATAAAATACCATCCTGTAAGCACAAAAGAGTAAGTACTTTCTACTGTTTGCACATGAACATGCCGGTCGCTTCCCCACAAATTAAATGAAGCTGATAAAATAGAGTAGAATGGCCTTCTATTGGAAACACAGCCCACTGAAAAAGGTCAGAAAGGTAAAAGCAGATTTCCATAATTCACAGGAGGCACAAGACATTAAAAGTTACTGCCTCATTCATGTAACAAAGATTGTGTCAAGAAAATAAAATAGTACAATATTTATCTATTCTCATGAAAGCATTCATCAAAAGATGAGCAAACAGCTATAAAGATCATTCGTCAAAAGCTATGAAGAATTTTAGCTGTACAATTCACCACAGAAGTAGCAAGCTACTGCATTTTGGAAAGCAGAGCAACAACACACATCCAAACTGTGAAGGATCCCAAGGAAGACAGCATTTCTTTATCAGCTGTCACAGACCTCTAGGGTCCTGCTCTGTAAAGCATTGGAGAAACCAGAATCTGCAAATCATTCCTTTTTTGAGGGGGGTGTCCAGGTTTGGCTGTGGCCTAGCAGGTAAGAAGTGGTGTGTCCTTTCCAGCCAGGTATCTGGCAGGTACGACTTGCCCCCTGACAGTGCCCACCTCGGGGCGTGTGCCCACTGGGAGCACAGTGGGGACCCCCGATGGCAGCCCCCACAGCTCCTGGTTTGCTCTGCAAGGACGCCAAGGGGCAGGGCAGGCTGGGAATTGCACAACTGTCCTCTCCTGGATGACCAGGCTGGCCACCTCTTCCTTCGAGTCCTTACAAGTGGTAACTTAGTCTGAGGGGCATTGTTTTTAACCGCTGAGCAAGGTAACAAGGCCTCTTACCGAAGGAGCAGTTGGGCAAGGCAAGGTACCTTAGCTTTCTGGGGATAACTACACCAACTCAGAAAGGAAAAAGACTTCTTGCCTTTGAATTCACTGGCATGTAATAATTAGCATTTGCCATGTAAGTCCCTTCCCAGAGGCCACGTGCTGCTGCTGCTGCTTACTCTGACCCTTACAGCATTTTTCAGGTACTTTGCATCGAACAAATTAAAAATCTCTCTGAAGAGATGACTGGGCATTTATTCAGGTTCAGAGCCCAAAACTTGTTCTGCTTGCCTGCCCGTGGGAGCACACTGCTCATACTTTGGCAGTGCAACACTTCTAGCAGTCTGTGGGTGACTCTCACTACCTATGCATGACTTTAGGAATAAAAACAACTCTCTTGAAAGAAATCTGGCCACTGTGGAACTTTCTTGCTATATGAAAGTACGTCAGGAACTGTGTGTAACTAACAATGTCCCATTACCCACACACCAGTCCTACAGAATAGTGACTGTTACACTATTGAGCAAACATAGCTTATTAGCTTAAATATTTCTTTTAACTTCAACTTTGAGAGCTTCCACAGCATGTCAGAGTTTTATAAGCCTTATTCTGACTTGTTTTTTACACTAAAGAAACTGGCTATGACCCTATCAGGCAGGCCTGAACTTGATGTAAGGTGGCCAAGGGCTGCTTAGAACTGAGAGAGTGATTTGATCCCTTCAGCAACGCCCTTCACTGCATCCTTCAGGATATACAAAGAGGATCTGGAGACCTCACAGCTTCAAAGTCAATATTTTTTTCAAACATCCTACCAGTTTGTTTATTGACATAATTCTAAGGTCAGTAAGATTCATATAATCAAATTAGACTTATTAACTCTTCCTTACAGAATCCTCTGTATGTTTTAAAATGCAATCAGATCACTTCGTATTGTCAATTTTGTTATTTCATTTGCTTTTTTTATGTAAGCTTTTGATATGTAAGTTTATATCATTTTTCCCAATGTACAATAACTTTTTTAATTGCTAAAGCATACTGCATAAAGCAAAAGTGGTTTCATTTATGAAAAAGACAATCTATCATGGCTTTCTTAATTGCTTTTGTTATTTATATCTTGAAATATAATCCATTAATCATTTGTGAGCTATTCATGCCACATTTGTATCCATTAAAAAACACTGGGTTGCAAAACCAAGTAGACAACATTTGAAAAAAATGCTCATTTTGTTGAATGAGATCCAAAAATAAGGTAATAATACTGCATCTGTGTAAAAAATGGGTATTTTTATGACCAATTCATGTCCATAAATTTATAGATAGTAGCACAATATATATGCTATATACAAATTAGGGTATAATTTAAACTAATTTTATAGACTCAGATAAAATATTTATACAAAAAATATAAATTGACTAAAATATTACTTCTATGTTAATTTTTAAATATCATATATATTGTTTTGGTTTATATATATATGGATTGGTCAAAAGAATGTCTGTTCTGGTTTTATAGCTATTTTACATCTTGAAAGTCATATATGTATATTCCTGATTTGCTAAGGTTATTCAACATTGAGATTAAAATAAAATATCTCAAAAAACTTGAATTTAAACATGACTTTCAATAAAATATAATATAAAGAAACCCTGGCTATCTTGATTCTTTTCCAAATAAACAAAGGTTGCCATTTTTATTTACGTTATTTTAACATTTCTTAGAGGGTTTTCATCAATTCATAATGAACAATCTCTGATTTTTTTAATGCTGTTTACAGAAGGGGATTTTTTTTTTCCGAACAGTTCCAATAATGTAGAATAACTGATCCGAATAGTTCTTAGTTTAAATGTTTTGTCCAAAGGTTTTGTATCTCATTATTCCCACCGATCAATAATCCACACACTACAACACACAAGGCTTCCCTTTAGGATTTTAAACCTGCCCACAACTCTTAATCATAAAGTTCTTTCCAGAGTAAGTATTTCTGTCCATCTGGCATGGCAGTCAATTGTGATGAGAAAGGAAGGTTCTTGAAGAGGATAATGAAAGATTAATATTACAAGTGGGAGTCAGAATGGCAGTGGTAGAACTTGATCTTTGGCTGTAAGAAAATTGTGCTTTTTTACTGATGGAAGCATCTAACTCATAACCAAAGTATTGTCACTGATAATTTTCTTTTATCTTGATTTCAGTATCATCCGTCCATCGCATAAGAGCTTTATGTTCCACTTTTTAATCAACATTCTCAAGAGAAGGTAATCAGACATAAAATACAAATTACTGGTGATCCATAAGATACTACAGGATTGCCCCAATAATGGTTAAATATCTAAAAACCAAAACATTTGCATGTCTCCATATGCATAAGGGAACAAAGAAGGTGGGATGAAATGAAAAAGTTAGTGGTAGTGGCAGCCCAAGGTGGACTCTCAGATTGATTTTTCTCCCCTTTTATTTTGTTCTGCTAAGACTGGAAGATCCTTTAAAAAAAAAAAAAAATAAAGGATAAAGCCCATGATCTAAAAGATAACAAATGACAAAAACAAGATGACAGATATAAAGATTTCAGTCATGTATACATTTCAAAGATTCCCTTTCAAAACTGTATAAAAAGACATCAAACAAAAGCTGCACAGATAATTCAGAAAGCCCGAAACTTAACATCATTTGAAATTTTCACACTGCAAGGCTATTTTGATTTATGACTTAAACTTACACTGCTAAAATCAGAGCAGGCCTTGTCCTCAAATTAAAGGAAGGAGGCATGCCCTATATTAATCATATTTTACCATATAGTCTGAATTACAGCTTGCTTGTATTTATCATAGTACAAATAATACGTTTTTCTTAGTCTAAGAACTAAAAATAGTTATGCTGTATAACATGAATGAGACAATACATTTTTTAGCTATAGCAATTAATACCTGTTACTAAATTTTTCATTATCAAAGACAGTAATTAATCCTTATAAGCAAAGCTACTTGAAGTATCTGTCTTAAATAATTTATCTGAAAGTGCATTATCATCTTTTTTCAATAATTTCTTACTGATATTTCTTAAAGAAGTGAGAGGGACTGCAATTCATACGTGTAGTTCAAATTGTGTTCATTCTTATGAGGTCTTATTCATTACTTGGGATTATTTTTATTTCCAGATGACCATTAGGAATATTCACTGACTTAGGTGATCTTTGGAAAGCATCCTTAATTGTTGGTTTAGTTTCCAAGTGTATGAACAGAAATTAGTATTTAGACAGTGCAGTCACATTTGAAAGCTGTTATTTACATTCAAAAGAAGAGACATAAAGGCTGAAAGCATTGACAGCTTGCCCAGATATTCCGAGGAATGTTGTCTTTGGTCCTGCATCTCTGACTGAGATGATTGTCAGCTTAACTGACATAAAAGGGGCTTTCTCATTATAAAATAAATTTATTTTACCATATTGATACTTCTTACTATGGTGTTCCTTTCTCTGTGAGATTATGAGAGTTATGTTAAATTAGGAAGCGTCTGGCTCTAAACATTCAGAGTGTAAATCTGTTGCCTAATTGATCATGACCACGTTACAACTTTTCCAATATGATTTTCTTTGTCTACATGAGGCGATAACAGCTGCTTAAAGGATATTAATGTGTTAGCAAACTCGATTTAAATGCTTTTTGTTCCTGAAGACTGCAGAAGAAGAACAGTAAGATCAATAAAGACAGTTGTTTTTTGGCATTACCACTTAGCCGTTATGGTTTGGTAATCATTCATTCATCAGATTTTGTACCAGGAACTAAGGATGCATAAAAATCATCAGGTAAAATATTTCCAACTTACTGTTGATTCATCCAAAAGAGAGCTTCAATGAAGAATGCTTTGGAGAAGATGGAAAAAGCTCAGAAGAAAATGCTTGCCTAGTTCATTCTTGAAATGTATTTTGAAAGTGAGAGTCTTTAGCACTTGTGTTTCCACACTGAGGATGTGATGTGGCGGAGAGGTCCTCAGCTCTGCCCCATCCCTGCCTTCACTCTTAGAGATGGCAAGCGGGCAGAGAGCAGCTGCTGTCCCCAAGCAAGAGTTGGAGGAGCTTAGGCTCACATTTGGGGAAGGTAATGGGCTGCTGCAAGTACAGAGCTGAGGTGTGTTCAAGGTCTCTGTCTTGTCTTCTCTGCAGGTTGTTTTTTTAATATGTTTTTTATGTTGTTGTTTGTTTTGTTTTTCTGTGGTTTTGGGGGGGGTGGGGTTTTTTTTCAATTTTTCCAAGAATAGAGATTATGATAAAAAATAATTGTTGGCTGCAGACTGGAGACGACTCTGTCGAAAATATTCTCTCTAGGCAGTTTACACTTTTGTTTCATATAGGTAGCTCTTTCCTTTACTTTGATATCTCATTATCCCTGTGCTTCCCAAACTAGCTGTACAGCAGCAGCAAGGCTGAAAAAAGACTACTTAGCTGTCAGTCTTTAAAACTTCAGAGAATAAGGAGGATGGGAGCCCTCTCTGCAGGTACTGTTTTGTTGCATTTTATTATATCTTTTTCTTGAAGGAAAAGTCAGATTTTAAAAGCAGAGAATGGATTTTTGCCCTCCACCATAATAATGCTCCCAGTACAAAGGGTCAGTTGTGGATGGGTTTCTACTTTTTTTTTTAATATCAAGAAACAGCTAGGCTTGAATTTGGCTTCCCAGGAAACAAGTAACTTGGACAAAAATGTGATTCTGACATAGCAAACAGCAAACATGACCAGAGGCACATGGAGCTGGGTGTATCTATACTGTAAAGAGAGGATGGTTCTCTCTTTCGAGAACTGAACTCACAGTCCAGCAAAAAAGAGAGGGATAAGAGGGGTGCTCCAGCATAGCTTGGTGGTTTCACACTTAAAAGCCAAAGGAACATAAATGCCTGCTCTCCAGCCTCCTAACAAATATGTACTGAGACACCTAACCTAGAACCAAACCTTTCTTGCCTCGCCTTTGCCCAGGTTTCTCTGTCTCTGAACCCACGAATCCAAGGCTAGTCATGAGTTACATGTGGTGGGAGGAGGGATGGTTCAGTCCTAGTTCATGCCTGTTGCAGGTCTGTGGGAGGTGGCTGCTCTCTTGCCCATGTTTGCGAGGGTTGCTGGGCTCATGGGTGCCCCCGCAGCACCACAGGGAGGAGGGAAGGATTTGGGGATCACTCTTCTAGTTGCCAGACACCTTGCAATTTCTAATGTCACTGCCATTTCCTTTCCGATGAGGACTGTAGGGGAAATGACAACTTCCCAAGCTTCCAGAAAAGGCTTAAGTAAATGGTGGATACTCATTTCTACTGGTTGATGATAAAACCATACAAAGTCCTGCTCTTTAGAGCAGAATGGAGGTTGGTCATGGCAAATATTTCCATGTCAAAATGGGATGTTACTATTAAAAAAAAAAAAAAAAAAGTGTTGAAATAAACTGATAAACATCTTCCTAATTAAAAGAAAAATCAGCCCAGAAATTTTTTTGAAATGTTCAGAAAACCTTTTTCCTGAGTGTGGTCTCTGCTGGCCAGCTGCATGGTAGCATCTATCCACAAACCAGCCCCTGACCACTCATTCAGCCAAGACTCAGCCTATGCTGTCAACATGTCCCTGCCCTCTGAATAAGTCAACAAGAGCAAATTGAGTGTTTTCTCCCCCTTGAGAGGCTTAGATTGTCCCATTGGATCCTGGCAGATAAGTTTTTCGTTATTGCTTGAAAATAACCTGCAAGACAAGCAGGCTTTCTAAAGAAAAAGTCATAGATATGTAATTATAATGCAAGTTAATCCGCTTCTTATCATACAAAATAAAGTGCTTTTGTGAAAGACTGTATCCATGTTTGGAAGACTGTTGTGTTTACTGGATGAAAAAACAAATCTCCTGGGGAGGAAGCCATATCTTTGACTTAAGATACATAATCAATAACCTTGCAAGGCATTCAGGCTACATATTCACTTAGGAGCTGCTTTAATCAAACACATCCATGTCTCTTTTAGGATAAATCCCTGTTGTCAGCTACACTAAAACAGTATTTTCAGCTCTTGTTTTCATAATGTTAGTCCTACATGACAGTTCTGTGTCATCTGACAACCCTAATCCATCTCAAGGTTAGAACCTATTTTGTATTTCAATCTCCCAAATCTCTGACCACTTAGTTTAAGCAGGATTAACATAAGCACCAGAAACCACAGAGAAGCAACGAAAGCCAAGATTATGCTTTGATCTGCTCAAGTAGACATTTGCTGAACTCCAGCAATACAATGAGCAGCAGAGCAGAGGACAGGAAAGCACTGCCTCAGAGCAAAGGTTAGTGATGGATGTACACTGGTAGGAAATTACCGGCTACATTGTGTGCTCCATTAAATTTTTTTACAGAGAAAATTAGGAGAAAAATACCAAAACTGTTCTTATCAATGAAGCAGAAGAAGGTTTTGTTTCAACACAAATTTTAGTCCACTCAACAGACTAAAATCACTCATGAAACTGTTCCTTATGGTACTGGAATTTAAATAAATATATGCACTAACAGGCATCTGAATGAGAAGGACTTGTCTGCTTATAAGTGCAGAGATTAACTTTAGCTACCAGCTCAGTTGACAGGGTAGAGCAAGCTCTGTCTGCTGTGCACCAAGCCTGGATCCTGCATCTCTGATGCGGGTTTGGTTAAAGTTTAATTAATGAAATTATCTAATGGAATTGTTTCATTTTCTCTTTGCTAGACTTAGAATTTATTTTATCAGACAGATTTTTGTGGTTCTATGCTCGTGTGGATACGGTGCAAAAGGTGTTTTGTTTACTGATAGCTCAAAAAAAAGTCAATTAAGTGTCTCTTTATGATTTTTCCTGAGAGAAATGTAAAAAGAAAATAATAACTTAAACACTAAAATAAGATTTTAAATAACTTTAATTATATTTTTTCCTATTCAACTGCTGACTTGTATAACCAGTCACATGTTAATAATCACTTTAACAATCATTTACTGTTTGCATTTTTGCTTTAACAGTATGATTTTCAAATGAGAGCCTTCCAATGAGGAAAGATGCTGATATTAATCGAATATTTAAAACTATAGTGTGAATATTGCACATATTCTAAATATAAGCTTTTTCAAAGCATTTTTACAGAACACTGTCTCCTTGCCTAGAACAGAGAGCATATTTTAGCCCTGAAAAACTGGGGGTTTGCATTCATTATTCTTTTACACCTAATGGTGTCGTATTTCCTGTACCCTGAACTAACTAATATTCTTCCCATTTTTATTTTGTTTTGGGTTTGATTGAGTATTTGAGGCTTATTGTTGTTGCTGCTACTGCTGCATTAATGTAATGTAATGTTCTGGCTTCTGAGTTTCAAGTAATAATAATGAGAGAAAATACAATTTTTTGCATACAGATCTATAAAAAATTAGAGGAAAACTCCTCTCCTCTCCTCTCCTCTCCTCTCCTCTCCTCTCCTCTCCTCATTGCTCCTGGTCAGTTTTGGGATGGGTTGTGGGCTGGAATGCTGGCAGGAATGATGGGATGCTACACTCAGGTGGACATAGGAACAAAAGGTATAGCATAGAAATTGCCAACAGTGAAGAACTTTGGTGGGTTTTATGTTGGCATTGAAGCAGACGTGTCAGCTCTGTCTTTCACAGACAGGTCCGTCAGCATTGCTGAGCTTCAGTGACAGAACTTGAGCCACCTCCAAGCACAACAATGTGTTCAGCTTACAAATGCTTGTTTTAGAGACAAGCCATCCCATTTGTGACCCACAGAGCACTTTCAAGTCTACCTGATGAAGGTCTTCTGGACAGAGCAGGAAAAGTGCACCTTGGAATTATTCAGCAAGTCCATTGAACTGCTTTGATTCATGTCTGGACATCTGGCTTCTGTCCTAATGCAATATAGGCCGGCAGAAGATTCTCTCCATCTGTGCTATTAATGGGCAGTGGGAGTGTTCAAAGTATCTCCAAAGGGACATTAAATCCTTGCCAGTCTGCCACACCCAAGAGGGGAGGGGGTCTCAAGTCAGCTGAATCCTTCTGGTGGCCAGTTGTCCCTGTAGAAATGTGATGGATTCCCTGCAAACAGATTACCTGCAAGGGTTCGTTTGGGGCTGTGAGGGGGTGGTGAGGATGCAATTCTCCTGTTTCTTCTGAAATCTCTGTGGGCCATTGGTATGGCCAACAGCACCTGGAGGAGCGGCACCCTCTTCCCTTGTGTTGGGCTATTGAATGTGCTGCCAAGTGCATGTCATGGGACAGCAATCCTGTCTGTTTCTTGTGTTCCCAGTCTTTCCAGCAAGCTAGCAGGCTGCAGAGAGCTGCACTGAAGGTTGCCCCAGAAGCCAGTGTCCCCTCTGCTCTGTATGTGGATGTGTCTGTCTCACCCTGAGACTCAGTACCCTCCCATTGCTATCTGGCCCAATGAAATTATCATCCTAACAGCTGTAAAGCACTTCATTATTTTCAGTGTTGTAATTCCATGGGAATGCTTATAAAGAGGACAAGATAGGAAACTGTGGGATGATGAGATTCTGCAATACAATAAAAAGGGATTATTTTTCTTAATAAAAATGGCTTTTCTGAGACTTGCAAGCCCAATGCACTCAGCTGTCCTTTTAGTACTGAAAATCCACTCTTTTTTTCAAGGCTCATATGCAGTAAAATGCTCAGCTGAGTCTCCCTGTGTCTTTTCCTCTCAAAAAAATCTGGTAATGTGTCCCACAATATGATATTATAGGAAAATCTCCTTTGTTCTGCAACTCTTAGCTGACTTCTAGGGGTGAAAGCTAGTTCAGCTCAGACCTGCTTTCATTTAGAAACTCATACCCATTACAGCAAGCAACTCCTTTTCCTGGTGCCATGTCAAAAACAACCCATCACTACTTTTATGTAGCTTATAGGTCTTTTCAGGAAAAAAGGTCTGAGTAGAGGAGTTTGGCTCCATCAAGTATTCATTTTCACTCAAATAGCTGTTTCCATATCGACCTGTTTCATACTTGGGATAAATCTGGGTATTTTTAAGGGGAGGTAGCATCTGCTGAAGTCTTGTTTTGCTTTGTGCATGCTAGGAATTCAAAAATTGGGTTTACAGACCACAAAAAAAGGATCCTACTGCCTTCTTGAGACTTTTCTGCAAGAAAATTTGTCTCTGCGTAACTAATTTAATGCTTAGTGGGAGATAAAGAGAATGATGGTAGTCTCATGATTTTCCTTGTGATTTCAGATTAAGGTAGTGGGAAAGCAAGGAGGTTGTTATTTAATAAATCTTAATTAATAAAATTCAAGATAATATAGGTCCAACTTCTCTTGTTCATCTTGGTGCAGAGCTAGACTAATAAGGTGAAATAGCTTATGCCAGTATAACACTTGATGTCATAGTGAGAGGAATACATCTAATGCAATACTGTCTGGAGAAACAGAGATAATTCTCAAAAAATAGCCAGGAGGAAAACATCTAGTTCATTTTCACTCTTCAGTGTATGTTGTTCATACATTAATCTGTGTGTTTTTCTGTTCAGTCTAGCTAATCAAAACATCTGAATCTCCCAATAAAACTTGTTTCTCTAGATAATCTACTAATTTAATAAGATGAAATGCATGCTACAAATTCCTCTCTTTTCTTTCTACACTCAGGGAGAAAAAAATGTAATAAGTGACATCTGATGTGAATGAAAACCACTTACTTATGGTTGCTGCATGAAATAGAGACTTGGAGAAAGACAAGGAAAAGAGTTCCCTCCGCATACCTTGGATTTCTATTAGACCAGTGGACTTCTTAGCTACTCAAAATCTCTTGTGAGGGCAAAACAAACAGGAATGTGACTCAGGTTCTGTGAATCATCATTTGAAAAAAACCTAGAGAGGTCTTCTGAGTGTCCAAGACCCTCATTTCCTAGCTTGAACTTAGATTTTTTTATTCTAAAAGTTAGACAGTGTGAACATCCCTGAATATTCTATCAGCTTTATATATCCAGCCTTCAAGCTGTAATCAATTTTTCTTTCCATTCATTTTATTTTTACTGCTCTGCTGAAATTACAGAAGCCCCAACCTGGAGTGTATCCAATAGCCATAGCTTCTCATGGATAATAAAAACTGACCCACAGCCAAGAGAAAATGGAGTGATAGAGAGGAACCTTTTTTTATTTGGGCTTTGAGAATCCCATTTTCTTCTCCCTTTCAGGCCAGCGTGAATGTGGCTACAAAAATATCCCCTGCTTCAATCAATCACCTCTGTCATGGTACCTCATGTCTATGATCCCTCTTTCCATTTAATATAGTAAAAATCTTCCCATATTTACTTTCAAAGCCCATCCTTGATGTTTCTTTATTCTGTTTATGTGTGAATAATCTATGAAGCTATTGATGCCCTGCGCTTACACACTTCCATTAATGCTGACCTTGACACCCAACATATATTTTCTTCCTTTCATAGAAGAAGTTCCACAGGTCTTTTCAGTATCTTTGCTTGGGGCATATGCAGTAGTTATCAACCCTTAAATCTCCTCCAAAGTTGTAGCTCTTCTGCATTTGAAGCCCATTTAACATTAACCAAGGATCTATTTTGCTGTGAGTTATCATAATAGTCTCACCATCACATTCCTCCAGACACTCTGAATGGGACACACAGCAATGTTTTCTGACATCTAAAATGTCTTTTAAAAGGTCCTGGACCTCAGTTTGGGCACATTTGACATGTTTTCTTTTGCACAAGAAAACATGTCAAATGTTCCTTCTTCTTTGAAGGAAGCTATAGGAATTTAAAATAAAATATAAGAAAGAGGATTTAATTTTTCTTGGCCAGTCAACAGCTTGCTGCCTAAAGTGGTCCATAAGGCAACCTGTATCTGTATTCTCCAAAGACTGTCCAAGCATATAACCCAGTTGGACTGGACACAATACAAAAGTACTCTGAAGTCAGCAGAAAGTCTTTCTTTGACTTGTTTAAAAGCAAACTTATACACCCAGAGGGAGAAAAGGCCGATATTAGTATGCTTCACATTTCTTCATTTTGAACTAGCTGGGCTGGAGATGCAGAGAGGACAGACAAAAACCCATTAAGTGTATTGGGGAAGATTCATAGTGTCTAGATTCTTTCTACCCATTATTATGCTGGCAGCTTCAAAAAGGTGTCAATTTGCTGTGCCAAAATATGGGACTAAAACCAGAAATCCTCTTTTGGATTCATGAGAAGAGAAACTATTTATTTGTGATTCATGATGAAAATATACGTTATATATGAGTGTAAAAGTAGCCAGTTTTGTGTTGCATAGAAAATAGCCTTGTAAATATCTTTCACATTGACTTGCTCATAGTCCTTATGCTTTATATGCAGGATAAGCCCTGGGTTTGAAGTGTGTTTATTATTTAAAGGTTTGTTTTGATATATCAAGGTCTCTTCCATTCCTCCTGATTATCCTTTCCTCTGAAGGTTCACTACCTGATTGAAATGAGAATTTCCATCCACTACATCAAACTAGCGATGATCTCTCCTGAAAGGTTCTGTATTTAATGGTACCATGCGTGATGGGAACAGAGAGGGGAAGGGAATTTTTTATTTTCCAAATCCCCGGTCATCTTGTTATGTGTAATAATGTAGACCCTATCATATTACAGATGGCAGAACTAATGTAACCCTGTTGTTTCTCTAATAGAATGCAAGCCCAGGTAATGAATGAGCTGTATGCTAAAGAGAGAATGAGAAGTTCAGAGGGGAAGGTAATGAACCCAGTAACATCAAATACCTTTATCTCACCCTTCACTATAGTTCTTCAGTATACAAACTTTGAAACATGAGAATAGACAAGAAAATAAAAGTGCACATTTTTTATATTGGAATATTCTCAGACTAGTACCATTCTAGTATTACCTCCTTTACCTATTACCAGGTGCTTTCCAGAAGGTGCTTTATTCTGATTTTTGCTGTTACTACCATTACTCTGTACATGTTAACATGGCATATGCAATAGGAATTCCTGATTAAAAATATTTCATTTTCTTATTTTCCTAAGAATTCTCATATTCTAAAAGCAAACCCTGTAATAACTTTTATTTACATGGTAAATCACTGGGTACACACTGAAGTCAATGGAGCTTGGTTTGTTTGCAGCAAGTAAGGGTCTCTTCCATTCTTGATAAAACTTGGAGTCCTTCCCTTCAAGTAGCTTACTGTTATTATAAGACTGACAAGTCTACTGGTGAGACAAGTCATGGTCACCATCTTGGCTGTCTGGAACAGTGGAGTTTTCCAGAGTTCAGCTAAACATCCTTGAGAAGATGAATGTTATTGATGCCAGTGTTATACTTTGTCTTATGCTACAGCTTAAAGGCAAACCTAAAATTCATCACCTTCTTTCTAAAAAGGTCCTTTTTTGATCTTGTCTTCTGTCACTTAAAAGTATAGCAACTTTATATAGGTGCAAATACATTCTTTTTATATATACATTCAGCACTCGTGAGGCCCCAGACAGACCAGCATGTCCAGTTTTTGCATGCACACACACACACGCACACACACAGAGCCCATGGCAGGAGTGGAAAAAGTTCAGGGAATCCAGCAGACAGCAACCCCAGCAGTGAGGCATGGACAGTATGATCTGCATAGAGAAACTGGTGGTGCTGAGCTTGATTAGTCTGGCAAAAAGAAGGGTGAGAGATATTTGCTTCAAATCCATTTCCATTTGAAGGGTGGATAAGGATATTGGAGCCAGGTGGTGTTGACTAACACAGGCAGTGTACCAAGGGGCCATGACCAAACTGTGCCTGACAAGCCTCAGACACTAGGAAAAAAATATTTCCCCCGGGAAACTATTAATTATTATTTATATTAGCACTTGTGTATAAAAGTTCTATTTGTTTGCTAAATCTCTGCATCAAATTGTATGTAAATCTGAAGTCCTTGTTCTACCTTTTGGTTAATCAAAGACACATTTGGGGAAATTTGGTACAAGCTCAGACAAAGGCCACAAAAACAACACTTCAAAAGGCAGGTTTTAGATTGTTCTTTGCATGAAGATTCAACTGATTTGTCTTCTTCAGTGAGGAATGAGGCTGATCATTACAATAGTCGGCATACTTCAAAATGGCAGGTTTTTTAATTCACTGTACTGCGTTCTCTTGGTTTGCATCACACAGTGTTCTGATTTTGTTCTGACCCAGAAGATTCTGCAGTTTACAACTGAAAATTTATCTTACACAGTCTTGTATTATGTGGTTCTTTGGTCTACCTCTCAGATATTCAGCATATTCTGTGTGTCAACAGATAGGAGATTCGGCAGCCTGACCTCTGATGTACCCTCCAAATATCTGACCCAAGATTCTTAAGGCTGTAGAAGTGCTGCTTTTGATGCAGAATATTTGACAAAATTTTGAAATCTAAAAATTTAATTATTTAATTAATCATTTTCATGTAAACAACATTAAAAAGAAGTTGAAAAAAGGTTATAAAAAGGTTAACAGGTGGGCACAGCCCTGACTACTATAGGCAGTAATAGGTTTTGACATCTCAAATTCACTTGAGATGTCTCCCACTGAAATATGCTGAAATGAGCAAACAGTGCTCTCAATCTTTTTTGAACAGCTAAATTTATGCTATTTTCATCAAAGAACTTAGCTAGGTTCCTTTTAACTCCCTTCTCTGGTGTTTTTGCCACCAACTTCATAGTGATTCTATAAGTGAAAAAATCATTAAATCCTCATGCACTTTGATTTTGGATTTATAGCTTCAGCTTTAGATCTTGGTATGTTAAGATTCTTCCCTGTGACCTAATGATTTGTTGTTGTATCAGGGCCTACTGGCTCCAGGTAAAGCCAGGTCCAGCATTACCTCAGCGATTGTAGGAGGCTGTCTCTGCTCCAGAGATCCTGTAATTACACAAGACAAGTAAACTGTAGGAGGGAAAATGTTAGGAGTATGAGAGGATCTCATCCTTGTCAGAATAAATCATAAAGCTGGCTATGTTCTTGTTCACTGAACTACCCCATAGCCATTGTGTAAAGACATCTAGCCGAGAAAAATAAGACAAGTGAATTAGAATGTTGTAATGAAAGAGTAAAAGGACAAGCCACAGGGAGGCAAGGGGAAAAGAATATAAGTTAGGTCAACAATATCATTAAGAGCAATCATTAAAAGAAAGAAGATCTTTAACTGCTGTTTCGGATTTTGTGCTGTTCTTAAAACAATGTACTGCTATTTTCTTCTTTCCTCTAACCTGGTATATTGCTTCTTTGTTTGTTTAATGACACCAGACATGTACTTAAGAAAATTGCACACCAAGGATCTGATTTATTGCCTAAGATTTTATTTGCGTGAAAAAACAACACCAAAGCAGTATTTGACAGGTAAGTATCAATTCAACTCCTAAGGGGTGCATTTTGAGTCAATTGTGCAAGGAATTAGGCATGCAGTTACCTACAACATTAATTCAAATCTGTGAGAATTTAGTACTTCTCCTCAGGAAGTAAAATTTCAAGCAGACTGTCTGGATTCAAGTTCATTGCAAGTAAAACTTTGTTGTCCTGACCCACAAAACTCTGCCATTTTATTTTACAATATCTCAAAAGTATTTCAGTTAAACTTCATTTTGTCTCGGTTCTGCCATTTCCAAGCCACTAACAAAAATGATTCCAAGTTGCCTAGGGCTAGTCCAACCAGTATGAGTTCATTACTGGAAGAATGCTACCTGCCTGTTCCTCTCCACATCCTCTTCACCGTACATTCAGAAGTCCATCTAGTAAAAAACTTTTCAGAAGAAAAACTTCCTTATTACAAAGACAAAGATATAAAACTCAGGGGATTTCCCATTTTGCTGTCAGTGAAACTTTTTTTCTGCACTAGCATAATGGATACAAATGCATTTTGTTCAAAATCAGCTACCAGGGCAAGCTAATTGATTTTAAACTGTTGGCAGAAATAGGAAAAAATATTGATAAAAAAGAGAAATAATTATTTAATGCTTACAGTCACAGCTGACAGGGAATTTTCCAGCAAAACAAAAGTTGCAATAAAATATAAATTTGTCATTACCATCTGCTCCTCAGAGTCCTAATACTGTATGAAAATGGATGCACTAAGCCTTAAAATGCCCATGCTATGTAGAAAACTATTTATTAGCCTGTTTTATAGGTGCACAGCTCTCTGTGGGCCATTTGCATAGACATGAATTTAATGCTATGGGAGCACCTCTGGGTCAGACTTTCAGGTGGCCAATTTCCACATATTATCTGTGGCATTCAGGCTTCTAAATTGCCTTTTTAGCAGGAGAAACAGTTGCTTTGTGGGTCAGGGTTTTAAAATAGTCTTCAAATATTGGTTGACAGAGAGACATGCTGATGTACATGATATATCCAGATAAGAAAAACAGAAGTCCCAATGATGCCAGTTGAGATGGAGGAATTTGACCTTATGTATTTTAATGTATGAGGAAACTAGCTCTTTCTTCATTAGAGAAATGGCTGAGCAATGAATGAAGCATGTATTCACACAGAGAACACTAGCATGAAAGATGAAGAAAAAAATGCACCACGGATATTTTACAAGAAGGAATGAATGGAAATAGAGCATCATATTAAGGCAGGAGGTTGGGGGTCTAATACCAGACCCAGCCCTCCAAATTTAAATGACCCTTTGGTTAAGTTACTTAAACTGTTAGAACCATTTCTTCCTCTCTCCTTTTGTCAGCCTGCTCTATCTAGACACTAAGCTTCTTAAAGCATGGACTGTGGTTTTTGTGCTCACACAATGCACAGAACAATAATGGCTCCATGCTCAGCTGGAACTTTTAGACAGCGTCATAAAAGAACTAATTAATGATAATGAGATCTATGGAGTATTTCAGACGCTGCTTTTTAAAGATATCTGTGCTGGGTCAGAGCTGTGAGACTCCTCATGCATACAGTGAATCAAATCCCATTCTGCCAGCTAACAGAAAGTTTCCATGGCTAGTGGGTAAGGAGTCTGGTTTCTCCAGCATCAAATCACACTGGGAAAATCCTACCAGGAACAATGACTAGACAAATATAGAACTTGCAGGTGGAATATATTGATGATATTGATGATGGAACCCTTTTTTTTTTTTTTTTTTTTGTACAGTATCCAGAGGGATATTATAAAAGGGAATCATATTAGTAAAAAATCTGGTGATGTTATTAGCAGTAATTATTCTGATAATGTTACCAGAGTAATGGCATTTTCTAATTCTTTGGTTTGGTTTAGCTTGGGAGGCCCATAACTTACTTTGTTGTTTGATTTCTTGAAAGGGGAAATAAGCTGACCTGGTTTCCAGGGAAGGGTGTTATTTAGTCTGATTTACTTAGTCATCCTCAGCATCCACTCCTAGCATGTCTATTCCTACATGTCCTTTCTAGTTCTTCAGCACAGTTGTGCATTGAGTAGGCTGAGTTGGAAGGGACCCATCAGGATCATCAAGCCCAACTCCCAGACCTATGCAGGACACCCCAAGAGTCACACCACTTGCCTGAGAGCATTGTCCAAACGCTTCTTGAATTCAGACAGGCTTGGTACTGTGACCACTTCCCTGAGGAGCCTGCCCCAGCGCCCAAACACCCTCTGGAAGAAAAACCTTTACCTGGTATCCTACCTAAACCTCCCCTGATCCCACTTCCTGTCACTTCTTTGAGTCCTGTCACTGGTCACAAGAGCAAAAAGATCAGTACCGGCCCCTCTGCTTCCCTTCGTGGGGATGTTGAAGACTCAGGTCTCCCCTCAGTCTCCTCCTCTCCAGGCTGGACAGATCAAGTGACCTCATCCAGCCAACACACAGCTTCCCCTCAAGGCCCTTCACTGTTCCTATCATGTAGAACTATGTAGAGCGAAACTTGGCTAATTTTCTGGGAAGATCTTCCTAGGTTAAGGGGCCTGAGTAGTTCAAATGTTGAAATTTATTTGTCATAAACCTGTCTGTTGTTCCAGGTGGTTGCAATATAACCTGCAGTAATGCAGGGAACAATCACGGATAACAGTGAACAGGAGGCTGCACAGAGGAAGAGGAATTAGAATACTTTGAGTAGGGACACATTTGTCTTTTAAATATTTTCTGTCTCGAGAAAGGATTTTTTCTTTGGGTGGGATGAATCCCGGCAATGCTGACTATGGAAACAGCAACAAAAGGTTCCTTGTTGTCATTGTGCTGCTGTTTGGGGTTTGTTTGTTTGTTTTAACAAGAAATTTCAGCAAACCTGATACACCAACTCCTACCAACCTCCCTGCCCAATTCCTGTGCATGTGCTAGCTCACTGCCAAAACAGCAAATGCAGCACACACTAACCATGACATATTTTGCATTAAGTAAAGAAGTCATAGATGAACTTCGTTCCCACTTGGGCTGACTTTTTTTTAATGAGGACTTCATGAAGAGAAAGATGACTAGTTGAGCACATTTCCATGACCCAGTTTCACCTATGGGGTTATATGCTTTATTTATTTTTAAATTAATGATTAGGGAGGTATCCACAGATTTTGGGTGGTTTGTATCAGCAGAAAAAATTGTGGCCAATTTTTTTTTACTACCAAGAAGGTTTTTTTTCACTTTCCATGAGATTAATCTGTGTTCCATTTAGAGTAAGAATTTCACAAATTTTTCTCTAATCTCTTTAACCTTTTCCTCATTCTTGATTAATGATCATTATGTTTGGAAGTGGTAAAATATTTTCTTTTCTTTCTGAAATGGAGTATTGTTCTTCTGCTTGTCAGCTCCTCTTGATCAGCCTTCAGTGTTCCCACAGTGGAGATGCAGGGCTAAAATACTTCTGTAGGCAGAGTTCTGATCTCTGTCTCAGTATCCATTTGAGTTGCAGTTACCATATCAGAATATCTTCTGAACTGGTATTATAAGACTTTCTTTTTTCTTTTAGGAAAGGAAAGGGTCATTTTTCTGATAAGACTGCAATTAAAAAAAAAAATTAACCTTTATTCTGTTTAACTTTTACATTTCTTAAAGACTCAGCCTCTCAGAAGTAAAACCCAGCAACAGAAAATGGGCGGGGGGGG
>WBMY01010667.1:3902713-3959466 GCA_013397315.1 Donacobius atricapilla | reverse complement strand
CGCAGGATTTTTAAAATTAATTTTTTCAAGAACTTCCTGTCTTGCCAGAAGGGAGTATGGTGCCACTTACATTACGGTCATTTGGGTGACAAACAGGCTCAAAATACTAAAAATGTACAAAACTATTCTTTGTATCAATCTTGCCATGTTCTTGCTTTCTGTAGCCTGCAGGTGTGTTGTACTATTCAGCCTTGAGTCTCAAGACTGTTATTATTGTGGTGGAAAACAGTATGTCCTCCCACAATGTTTTCACCAACTTAGAAGCTATAGCAGATAAACAGCTCAGATTCATCCACTGACTCTTCAACCTAAGAAGAAGATAATAATTTTCAGTNGGAAACAGCAACAAAAGGTTCCTTGTTGTCATTGTGCTGCTGTTTGGGGTTTGTTTGTTTGTTTTAACAAGAAATTTCAGCAAACCTGATACACAAACTCCTACCAACCTCCCTGCCCAATTCCTGTGCATGTGCTAGCTCACTGCCAAAACAGCAAATGCAGCACACACTAACCATGACATATTTTGCATTAAGTAAAGAAGTCATAGATGAACTTCGTTCCCACTTGGGCTGACTTTTTTTTAATGAGGACTTCATGAAGAGAAAGATGACTAGTTGAGCACATTTCCATGACCCAGTTTCACCTATGGGGTTATATGCTTTATTTATTTTTAAATTAATGATTAGGGAGGTATCCACAGATTTTGGGTGGTTTGTATCAGCAGAAAAAATTGTGGCCAATTTTTTTTTACTACCAAGAAGGTTTTTTTTCACTTTCCATGAGATTAATCTGTGTTCCATTTAGAGTAAGAATTTCACAAATTTTTCTCTAATCTCTTTAACCTTTTCCTCATTCTTGATTAATGATCATTATGTTTGGAAGTGGTAAAATATTTTCTTTTCTTTCTGAAATGGAGTATTGTTCTTCTGCTTGTCAGCTCCTCTTGATCAGCCTTCAGTGTTCCCACAGTGGAGATGCAGGGCTAAAATACTTCTGTAGGCAGAGTTCTGATCTCTGTCTCAGTATCCATTTGAGTTGCAGTTACCATATCAGAATATCTTCTGAACTGGTATTAGGTATTATAAGACTTTTTTTTTTCTTTTAGGAAAGGAAAGGGTCATTTTTCTGATAAGACTGCAATTAAAAAAAAAAATTAACCTTTATTCTGTTTAACTTTTACATTTCTTAANAAAAAAAAAAAATCAGCAATGGGATACCTTTCTTTTGTGAGAGAATTTTGTGAATACTTGATTGTTTACAGAAACAGTTTTGTATGAAACAGAATTTACTTGGGAAATGATTTTTCATTAGAACAACCAATGAAGTTTTGGAGAAGACAAGCTTATAAAAAGTGTTTTGAACAATATAAACTCTATTAAGGTTAGAGATCAGAACTTATAAAATTGTATGCTTTCCCTTCCAGCCACAATGAATAGATTTATTTCATTTTTTTTTCTTTAGTTGTTACATGATTCCATTGTTCACTTAAATATTTTGTGGGGGACAAACACTCAGGAATTAAGCTATAAAAAAATCATACAAGATACGGTCTGGCTGCTAGCATTTCTTATGAAAATCACATCATTTAAAGAGCTCTATGGGAAAAAAAAAAAAAAGAAAAGCATCAGTAATGTCTTTTTGCAGGATTAATGACAAACTGACTAATGTGCTCTACCCACTTTGTGCCATTCCAGTGACATTGAGTAGCTTTAAATATGGTTTTAATGACATTATTGAAATGCTGTTGAACAACCAGCATACACCAGCAAATCCATCCTTTCAAGTATAATAAATTGTATAGGCTCATTTCATGTTTCTTATATCCAAATGAAGTTAACACAAACTTTTGTTTAAATTTAAGACGAACATAGCACTCAGCTCTGTAGCTGTTATTCAGAAAAGGCTGTTTCAACTTTTCTGTTCAAGTGAGAACTACAGGAACAGGCCAGAAGGAATCATAAATCATAAATAAATGCATATTTATGCAATTCAGAATTCTGCAGATCCTCCCTGTCCACTACCTCCTAAGAAAGCAACAAAATAATCCAGTATTGAGGAGGGATGATGGGTGGACCCTCCTTCATGAGATGCATAGCCTGTGATCCATGATCCATGATCCATATCTCTGTGTAAATTGCCCCAAGTTACCACAAAGTAAACTAGGTCATGAATTTACCTCTTTTTTTTCAGAGACCACAACACAGCCTAACTCATTCTGAAGTCTCCTCCATAGACCTGATAGAGAAGTTTTATAAATTAAGCACATTGCTTTCATGCTAATGATCCCAGTTTTGCAATGAGTTAATATAAAATATAAACAACATTTTTTACAACCACTAGTTAGTGCAACGTGTGCACAATTAGCAGCCTTTATGAATACGCTTTCATACATTTATTAAAGAGTCCATAAAAATGCCAAGTCAAGTATATTTAGTAATTTTTCTCCTCTGCAATAAAACACCTTAGTATGAGTAGGAAAAGAATGACAAGCTGAAGTGCTTTGCATCCCAATCCATCATTTAAATTATGCAGGAATTACTGGAAATGAATTTTTTTTCTTTAACAGAGCTCAAGTGTTTCTTAAGCCATAACAACACAATGGATTTGGTGACCACTTCAGAATAATCATGATACTGTAGCTTCTTCTGGAGTTCTAAAAGACCATTCAGATATTTTTTCTCTATTTTAAGCGGCTTTCAAAGCCCAAATTTTCTCTGCCAGTAGCAGTGCTTAACTGCCTGAGAGGTGTTTCTCCATTGCTCATCAGCTCCTGTATCTGGCTCAGCTGAAACATCAGCACTAAACACAGCCTTGAAGGGAAAGACACAAATTTTCAGTAAGAAGGTAATTAAAAAAAAAAAAATCCATATACCTCAGAACTTTTTATTATTCTCCTGTTGGGTAACTGAGGCTGATCTTATGAATCTATGAACTACACTATTCTCCTCTCTATGGGTATAATAATCAAAAAGTGATTACATCTCATCTTCATATCTTAGAAGATTTACTCTATATTTGTCATGCTATCTATATGCAGAAGAGATAATCCTGAAGTCTTCCTAAATAAGAGATAAATTTTCTGTTTATCCATCAAAAAAACCTGGGATAAAATTCACCTTCCAAGTCACCATCAAACTTTTTAATTGATTTGCTTATATATTTTGGATGTATTACTGAAAAATTATGAAGTTATCTGTAATTATACTTGTGATGAAATACTATTATCAGGTTAAAAGGAGTGACTTTATAATTACAGTATAAAATTGGTGGAACTATCACAGGCTGCAGATTTTGAAATTTGGTTAGTACTGATCAGTGATCAGCATTTTGCAAACTGTTATTATCAAAGTTACTATTCTGAGGGTTATATCCAAAACTCTAAACACATGTCAATAACACTTGTCGCTGTAAAACTCCACAATTAAAATTAAGATTTCCTTAAATACTGATTTTATAAAAGCTTCCTGAAATCTAAGAGAATTTTTTATATAAATTCTAACTTTAAAAATTGTGCCTATCTCTGGCATGAGTACTTCCAAACGTCCTCGACCTTTGGAGATATTAAAATCCAGACAAGAATTTTCATACTTCTGGCTTATATATTTTTATGTCATAAGAATCATGCTTTGGAATCCTGGCAAATCACTTCACTGCTTTTTAT
The DNA here is from genome assembly GCA_013397315.1 of Donacobius atricapilla. Classification (NCBI taxonomy): domain Eukaryota; kingdom Metazoa; phylum Chordata; class Aves; order Passeriformes; family Mimidae; genus Donacobius; species Donacobius atricapilla. The sequence goes on along the minus strand of WBMY01010667.1, from coordinate 3,955,808 downwards.
ATCCATGTTTTTTAGCCTTTCTTGATGAAGATTGTGTCATTTCAGTGACTTGGTGATTATTTTTTCTCAGAAAATATTGGGCGTGGCCTTCAGGCCTCTTGAATACTATTGGCAGTTATTCCCTTCATTTGTCCAGTTTTCATGAAAGAGAACTGATCAACAGTTCACCGAGGCTGATGAACCTCAATCTTAAGGCTCAAGATAGACAGCTAGGTCATTAACGCATGGCTACCGTAAAATGAGGTTGAACAAGGGTTGTATTGGGGGTTAGGAACATCATGTGGCAGTTTTCACAATAGGTGGCTTCACTATCTCAGCACTCAATGTCCCCACTCTGAGGACAGAGCTCTGCTGTTCTCATCACTCAGCTGAGATGAGAACCAACTTCTGACCACTTCTACTCATGAAGATTCATGACTCATTTTTTTCCTGTGGGTTTTTTTTTTGCCCTCCATAATTTAAAACTTTTGCCAAATTTGCATATGCCTAATGTAGATCTGTTAACAAAACAGACCTACAAAACAGTCAGTGCTGCTTCACAGTTATATAAAGGTACAGAATAGGCCTAAAATGCCTCTTAGAAGTTGTTCAGTTCACATCCCTGCCTCAAGATACCTAGAATGTAACAAATATTTTTTTACCATGAGATAGATAAGTGAGAAACCTTATTTGAAATTAGAAACTGTTGTTTCCATATTGTACTCAGGCAATAGCTACCTGCATTATAATGGAGGAGAGAATTATTCCATAAAACAGAGAATGAACCTCAAGTGAGGTAAATCAACAAGCAGGCTGATCTCAAGCAAGCTCAGCAGTAGGAACTGATTCATAATTTATAATTCAAAGTATGTAGGTCTTGGTAATCATCTAGATGGAAGGCTCTATTTTAATATAAATTCCCCTGAATCTATTATCTATTATTTGGCAGGTACTGAATTAAGTGCAAACTGAAAAGTGTGCTTGACATAAGAAAGGAAGATGAATGTTTGTGGGTAGAGGAAAGCAGATTGTTGGAAAGGCTAGGGTGAAGGAGAATTGGGATTTATTAAAATTAAGACACAGTGAATATTGGTCAAAACCAGCTCTGCTATCCATAGAATCATGGAGTTACTGGGTGGGAAGAGACCTGTAAAGGCCGTTAAGTCCAACCCACTTGCAATGAGCAGGGGCATCTTCAACTAGGTCAGGTTGCTCAGAGATCCATCTAACCTGACCTTGAATGTTTTCAGGAATGTGGTGTTCACCACTTCCCCGGGCAACTTGTTCCAGTGTTTCACCCTGTTAGTCACCACAAATTTCTCCCTTTTATCTAGTCTGACTCATCTTTAAAACCATTACCTTTTGTCTTTGCAGCACATCTTACTAATGAGTCCATCCCCATTTTTTAGAAGCTTCCTTTAAGCACTGAAGGGCCACAATAAGGTCTCCCTGGAGCATTCTCTTCCCCAGGCTGAACAGCCCCAACTCTCTCAGCCTTTCCTTTCAGAAGAGGTGTTCCATCCCTCAGTTCATTTTTGTGGTCCTCCTCTGGACTTGCTGCAACCACTCCATGTCTTTTCCATACTGAGAGCTCCAAGCTGGATGCAATATTCCACAAGCAGTGGGACACACATTTGGAATCTCAAGCTGCAGTCAGCACTAACTTCTTGATGCAGGGAAAAGCACTCTCTGCAGAGGCAGCACCTGGGAAAATCCAGCACAGAAGCCATAGGTTTCAAGCAGTCTTTAAGTTGCTTCAGCTGGCTTGGGAACAGACGGATCACAAAAATCCCGGTTTGCATCCACCTTTGGTCTTTTTTATGTCTGTACACAAAACAGTGGAATATGAGCTACTGTGTGACATTCATCTAAGGAAACTTTTGATTCTTCTATCAAGATTAACACTAGCATGAGGATGCTTTTGTCCTATCTGTGCTTTGTAGATGTTTGCCATATGGTCCTAGAAACCGCATTCAGGTATCTAGCCTAAAATGTCTGGTTATTTCAAATTCCATCTTGTAGTCCAAAGGCTGTTGTACAGCTGGGAGGTTAATCACTTAAGTGTCCTTAACTGAATAAATGCTGTTTGTTTGACTTTTACAGTAGAAATATGAAACACCATAGGACCTGGCAGACCAGCAAAAGGTTCTGCAAAATAGTTGTATGTTACTAATTATAATAATTCAGAGTCCTTCTACAAGAGCTATAATTAAATGTCCTTACAGCTGAGTACATTCCTTTTTTCATTTTTTAATGGGCATTTTTTTTTTAATATGCTTAGTTTCAATACTTCCTGGGCCAATCCACTACCCTGACTGTTGCCTACACTTCAGGGACATGCACTGCATGTCAAAAGTCTTTCTCAACTGACATGAGAACAAAACAGCTTTCAGGTTCTACACTGTACTCTTCTTTGCAGTAAGAACTGGGAAGATAGGCTCTGAACAATGTCTTTTAGAAAACTTCCATTCTATTCTGATCCCATTTCACTGCTAATGTTCTGAATTTGGTGATGTGACAGTTTCATGTGTTTCATTGCTATAGTAACACTAACAAAGAAGCCTTCCTAGCTTACAGGAATTTAGAGAAACTGAGGGAGATGGTTATGTGAAAGATGAAATTGTAAGTAGATATGAGGAGCTTAATTTCTCCTTGAAAAAGAAAAACAATCTTTTAGAATTTTTCTGAATTCTAAAACATATTTCATTCTTATTATTTTGTAGTGGTCTGACAGTCTATGTTAGAAGTGAAATAGCCATTGTCCTGGGCCCTTTCATAACATAGGACTCTTTGCTTTGAAATCCTAAGATCACAAAAAAAAAAAAGTGGAACTTAATATCTACTTCTTACAAATGAGGAATTGAGGCACAAACTCATTTAGACTGAGCGTTAATCTCCTGAGTCTCTTTATCCACAAGTCTATAACTTTACTTAATAGCTGTGTGAGAAAAAGATCATAGATATTTATGCAAACAGATGTAAAGGAAATGCTCCTTTTCAATTTTTAATATTTCTTGTGAAGTTTTAAGAGTGCACAGCTCTTGAAGAGTGCTGTCACTTCTACCAAGAACTTGCCTCCCTGGTAATTGCTGGTAAAGACAACAATTCATTAAATAGTACTCAGAGAAGCACAAGGTAGGAGGAGAGCTCTCTCCCACCAGTTCTTTGAGGGCTCTTATGCGTAATTTGTCTAGACTTGCTCAATTAGATGTTGTCTAACATCCTCCTCAGTTTCAAATAGGCTTCAAAATACCTTATCACCCTTATGCAATACAAACACAACTCTTCATCTTTCCTCAAGTACAGATGACTTTTGCCTTTTCTGTTCATTATTAGTACTATTACATTTTTCAGCTGTTAAAACCCATCATTTTGTGGACTTTCAATAATTTACTTCTCCAAAGAAAATTCCTTCAAGTTCTCTTAGACACTTAGGATGGTATGATTCTCTTCAACTACTCCACTGAGTATAAAGGCAACTTAGTTGGTTACCTAGTCTGGAGAATCTCATGAAGGCTGAAGTCAATAATTCACATCTAGTCATTCCATCTGCTGAGATCAGTGGTTCTAATTCTTGAAGAATTACTTGACCCTTGTTCTAATGAGCAAGACCTGATTTCTTCTTTTTCTGCCCAAAGTACAAGTGCTTCAGGATGAAGACCTAAAGACCATAGTTACAATCTTTCTAAAGACAGAAAAAACAAAGAAGAGCTTTCATAACAATCAAGGATGCGTACTGCTTCCACTGAAAATTTTGGGGGATTCTCACATTTTCTTTGTGTCTTGCTTTGTGGTTTTGGTTTGCTTTTGGTTTTTAATAGAAAGTGGCTTGTACCCTCAGCTTAATAGGTGTTTTAAAAGTTGGAAATGAGCATTCCTAAAGAACTGTGAAATCTGGATTGTAAGATAAGGAATGTTCATGATTTCTAATTTTACACAACCTTACTGCTGATAAACCAATCTCATGGTATTTTATTGCCTGACCCATCCACACAAGACATAGTATTGCTTACAGTAGACAAACAAGAAGAAAAGAAAATTACTTCAGTGGTACAGTGTTGAGATGAAGATATAACAAGCCAACAGAACAGAAAGTGTGAAAAAAGCCTTCCTATTCAATTTTTGATGTTGATTTTTTTAAATAAGGGAAGAACTTGGAAATTAATCTGAAAATAAATGGGATCATAATAATAAGTTTATCTTATTCAGCTTCCATGTCTCACTATAATGTGCAGTGCCTTCAGCAGATAAGTAGGGTAGTATTTATCCTAAATGCAATTCAGGTTTATCATGAGGACAGATTGCTTTGCCTTATATCCTTTCCAGCCAGCTTCATGGTGGTGAAGATAAATCAGCTCATAATATCAGTGCCAAAGGATTTTCCTTTCCTCCGTTTTATTGACAAATATTTTTTTTTACAGGACAGACCAACGTGTGAAATCAATCCGCACACATGACAATCCCTCATTTAATGACAGAAGGATGAGCCACAGCCATTAATCTCTCCTTGTCACAGCCAAGGACTATGCAAAACGATTTTAGAAAGGAAAAAAAACTGCCAGCAGGTCTGGGGAAAGAAGGAGGTCAAATCTACCTCAAATGAAAAATAAACCAGACAAAAGACTGGATGTTATCTCACCTGTGAGAGTTGTTTTGAAATTGTTGCAGTTAATTAGATTACTTCAATCCAGAATCCATACCAATGCATTTATATGACACCGAGTTAGAATGTCCAATTTCAGTCAAATACAGTCCCTGCAGTGAAGTCAATTCCAATTTATAAGGGCAGTGCAAAACGTATTACAGAAGTTTTCTTCTTGAGTATTTATTTTCTTCATCACAATCTCACTTCTTGTTCAATATTAACTTCATATTTATGCCATTTAGTAATGAACACATCAGGGATGAATGTTCAACTCGTAGAAAATAGGGATACTTAAAATTTTGGGAATGAGAAAAATGATTTTTTTCTGTTTTTGCCTTTCTCAATGTTATAAACCCACGCTACATCCTTAAGTAAACAACATTCACTTTGAGGTGTAAGTTTTTTATATCTTGTTGAGGATTGGGCTGATACACAGTAGGTGAAGATTAAAACTTGCATTATGGGCACCAAGACACCCCCTGTGGAAATGCCCTTCACAAGAGAAGCTGAGACCATCTCTGCAGCTTCTCACATGTGCTCTTCCTACATTCATATGCACGTGAATGGTAGGACGCTATTCCATATTAGCAGGAACAGAACACACTCTTTGGAGTCCATTAGAACACAGTCAAGGTATTGGAGACAGCAATGCTTTTCAGTTTTGGAGTCAAACAACTATAGGAAGAACTTCCCCCACCAATAGGTTAGTAATAGCAGACAGTGATAGAAAAATTGCTATTGGAACCATGTTAGAAGATGACCTTACAGCAAAAGTCTGACAGGAGACCTGAGATTGCCTTTTGCAACTGCCCTAAAGACCAGAAGGGGAAAACAGAAGAACGTATGGATGACACATTGAAGATGCAACCAGGGTAAAAGGAGAATGAAATCAACAGAAAGAGCAATGAAGAGCTGTCACATCCAGGGTGTAAGTGGTGGACTCAAAGACCAAAGGAAGATTAGGAAAGTCAGGACTGGAATAAATTTCTCTGAGATCTGTTCAGGGTAAGGCCATTATAAATTTTTAGCTTCTTCATTTAAGTTGATGCTGTGGGCTTCAAAAATTTCTTTGCAGCAGTCTTCTTAGCCCTGAATAAGCTAAATCTAAACCAAACAATGAGAATGAAGTTAATGAAGTTATCAAAAAGCAGAGAGAAATACCATGCTGCAGTGTTTGGATAGGTTCTATCCATATGAGACAAGTTGAAACTTCATTATTTACTGAAACTTTCAAAATTCCTGGTCTTTACCAGAGGAGTTTTAATGTTATTCATTCCAGCTTTGTAAATATTTTATTATTTCCAGGTGCAAGAATTTACTTTCTAGCACATTTAAAAGTAGACAAAGGGCATACATATCTTTTTATCTGTAAATCCCCAAAGTAGTTATAGCTTAAATTAAAGAATCCAAGTATTGATTACAACATTAAATACAAAAATAAATGTGGCGGGTCTATGCAGAGATGTCAAGTGCCTTCAAACCACAGCTCTCAGTAACTAGTCACACTGTCAAGTAAATCTCTTTCACAGTTTAGTGTTTAAGAGCTCTTTATAAATTTGAAAAGACTTCTCCTTTATTAAGCACTGAAGTGCTTTAGATGCCCTCTGTATTTTGTGAATTTTTAAAGTAATATATAGAACGTCTGTTTTGGTTTGTATTGCCTTAACAAATGGAGGAAATTATATATTAAAAAAGAAACAAGTAAGGTAACTGCCTCATTCAGAACTTCTAAGGAAACTATCATTTATTCCTTTGTTTCTCACCATCCATCATCAACACTCACCCTTGAAGAGTCCAGTCCTTCAGAGGTTTAAATAAGCAAGGCTCCACAGGCTTCAGTGCAGTTTTGCTACAGCATGATCTGTTCCCTTACTTTTTATTTCTCCAAGTGTATGAAGCACCTAGGAATGCTGGCAATACTTTGCCGTGACTCATTATTCATTATTTATCTACACTGAACTGTCTTTTTTGTCTATTAGTCTTTAAATATTCTAAGCCTTTCCTTATCTACCCACGCTTTTCCTGCTATTTACCTTTCCTCTCACATCAGCAACTACCTCTGTCATCTTGTTATCCATACTCTAATTTTCCAGACCAAATCTCTACATTGGTTTTACAAGTGTTCCAGATGCTTAACACAAAAAAAAATCAAATTAGTTTTCTTATTAGCAAAAAATTGGATTTTTATAAGCTTAATTATTCTGCCCTATTAAAATGCTACTGCTCCAGCATCCAAGTACCTTCTGTTAAACAAAGGTTATGTCACTCCTAGAAAATGCCACTACAGTGAGAAATCTAATCTCACTAGTCTTGTGTACTACTTTTGATAGTGACCAGTACCTTTTAGTTCAAAGAAAAATATGATGCCTGCAAGGTAGAAAGGTCTATGTCCAGAGGTAGAGTCTTCAAATCTTTTGACTGGGTAGTGCTTTTTGGTTTTTTGCGGTCCATTAACTGGAGATAAAGCAGCAGTGTTTGTGCAGAACGAGCAATCCATTTCCACATGGTCTATCAGCCTTAAGGCACCAGCCAAGGAATACAGTGAGTCCAGCCTAAAACCCACATTGCAGGCAGAGTAGAGTGAAGCCTCCCAGAGCAGGTGATGCAGAGACAGGGCTGAGGGCACACGCTCGGGTAAACAGGAGCACCAGCAGCTGGGAAATTCTGCGGGGAGCAAACAGGCCAGCACTGCAGCACAGGGTGAGGAGCAGCTTCTGAGAGCAAGGACAGAGCAACAGGGATAACAGCCAGAGCCCAGGCTTCTGCCTCCTGCTGAAAGCAGCAGGTTTTGAGAAGTTTTCCTGCTCTTCATCTCTAATAGACTGTCTGGATTAATCTGCCTTTAAGTCTGTCACATTTAGCCATCCTACCTAAAGGATCCGCAACGTATCTTGTTGGCAGTGTTTACAGGCACTTGTTTTTCACTCAGAGTGTGGATCCATTGGGAGGAATCCAATGGTACCTGAACAGGTGTAACCTCTGTCATGGCCCTTCATGGCCAGCGCATCCCAGCAGTCCTCTAGTGGTTTACGCCACTATAATGGCTACTTTTCCTGCTCCAGCATATTCTTCTTCACGTTCCTCAAACTCAGTGGGTCAAACTCAGTGCATATATCCAGGGACATCAGGCTAAGATGCTTTTCAGAACTTATTTCCAGTGATTTTTGCAGCTGGATAACATTTTCAGTTTATGTCCTAGCCAGCAGGACTCCCTTATCTCCCAGATTACAGACTTTTTCTTGCAAAAGTCACATTTGCTGGACTAGAAATTATTGCCACCCTGAAATGGCAAAAAGCCAAATTTCATCACTCTGATACTTCAGTTCCTGTTCAAGAAATAATTTCAATAAAGTTAAAAATTTATCTTTCATGGGGTTTTTTTGCTTTTTAAATGAGAGGTTGCTCCACAGCTATCATCGTTACAAATAATCCTGTTAAGCTTTAGGGCATCTGGATGAGTATGCTTACCCTCTGTATTTCACTTCCCAGTGTAAATGAAATGCTTTTTTTCCCCTTGTGGGAATGCCAGTGTAGCATGTACTATCTTAGAGTACAAAGCTTAGAAGAACAACAGTAATGGCATTTCTTCCAGAGAAATGCAAAATAAGCTTTCCTCCTTATAAACAGAAAATAAGGAAAAATAAAGCTTCCTCTCTGCCATTAAGACAGAGTGGACCCTCCAGTCACTGAGCAAATCAAAGTCAGACAAAAGAGGAAGGCTGAGCTTTCTAAGTCCCTGTGGTACACTTGTTGGTCGTGTTTCAAAATTATCTAGGTTGACCCAAAAGCAAATTACCATATGTGCGATAAGGGCAATTACGGAGCAATAGTTTAGTCATGTTAAGATCGAGACACATGGTCACTTACCAGCATGTTCTCAGTGCCCTCCTTCAGGGTATCTGGCCCTCAAGTAACTTACAACACTATTATGCATCTTTGCATATTTGCCAATATTGTGACAATGTCTTCACACAGTGAAGAATTAGGACTGTCCAGTAAGAAGGGCAATTACCAGAGTTCTAACAAAAAGCTATTATCTAAGCAAGACTTTTCAGTATACCAATTTTATCTTTGAATGTCTAAATTCTTCCTCAGTTCCACTTGGAAAGTCATGATCCTAAGGGCTGGTACGTAAACCATGATATTAAATTGCAGTTTGAAACTACAATGAGCTTTGCAAACAGATTTGCCACTTTTCAGAATAATAAGACTGCAGTTTTACATATGTAAAAAACACAGTAATGTAACATTATTTTAAGAGTTCCTTTTTCTGTAATGAGACCAAGTTAAACTCATCAGCACCTATTCATTGGCAAAGAAAAATAAACAAAGACAATACAGCTTTAGCCCATTTACTCTCGATTTCTCCTCTGTCTGCCACTTATGCAGCACTAAAGGACTGATCTGATGCCTATTAAAGTCAATGACAAATCTGCAACTGCTTTTGAATACAGAAAAACTGGGTCCAAAAGTTCCCAGAGGTTTCTTCTGCCTAGGTGAACAAGTGCACTTCACATGAAGTGCTGTCAGCACACGAGGCACTGCTCACACACTTACCATGCAGCTTGTTAATGTGTACTCTCCTCTGAGTGACAGAGCCAGCCATTCTCTCTGCAAGGCAGCCAGTCTGAAATGACAGCATGAGCAGAGGGCTGCTGCATCCTGGGAAGCCATTTTGTTCTCTTTGCAGTAGTTTTTCTTAATTATTTGCATAAGTAAAATGCTCCCTCTTGTTGTCCACTGACAGAGGAATATGTATCTGTCCTTCACTACTCCAGTCAAAGCACTTACATATGTATTCAGCTATCAGAAGCTTCCAGGAGGGACTATTCACATGCTAAACCCCAGATATATAGATTTGATGTGGATGGTGGCTAAGATTGACACATGGGAAATACTAGAATGTATTTCTTATAAAAGTAATGCTTTATTTTACGGTACAGCATTGGAAAATACTGAGGTTGATCCCCTTTTGTTACACTGGAATTTTATCATAGTGGGAACAATTAATGGAATGAAGCTTTCTTTTTCTCTAAAGTTAAATACTATTTCTTTTTTGTTCCTATAGTTATGCGGGATCTTTCCACTAGGCAAAGCAATCAGAACTCATGTTTGGAGTCTGTCTAGAGTAGGATAACCAAGAAAATGTACATTTAACTTTAGTACTTGAAACCTTACAGTACACCGCGGAAGGGATGATGAAATGATGAGTACTGACCAGAAGAGCACCAGAGCCTTGCACAGAAAATGCCGGAAAACTTAGACTTTATCATTGAGAAAAGAGGCATGGGAAAAAAATAATGTGGAATGCCCTTGAGAAATATCTTATGATACTTCTGAAACAAAGCAACACTGATGTTTCTTTTGCCAGGGTATGACATGCTAGCCCTGGTGTCTAGAACACATCCACAGGAGTTGTCACACTCCACAACCCAAAAACTAATAACAGAACCTGTTAAAATCCCCTCTGGTTAGCAGCAACCAGAGGAACTTGTAAAGTGCTGTATAACCTACTTTTAGCTATTTCAGGCAGTTTGCAGTAGTTTTTCATGTGAAGAGTACAATGCACCATAATAAGGAGGACAGCTGAAGTAGTCATCCTGTAGCAGCTCAAAGGCAAAGTTTAGAAGGCAGGTCTGGATTATTGCTCTGCAGCGGAAACAAGTTCCATTTTTTGCCTTGTTAGTCAGTCTATGAACAATCACTGCAGCAAGTAAAACATAAGCTGGAGGAAAGAGTACCTGTGCAATAATGATTGAGAGGACAAGAAGTGCACTAAGATAAATTCTGCACAGAATCAATACTGGCAGTGCTCATCTGTACCAGAGAAGGGAAGAGAAGAATTTGAGAACCACCAGCTGCATATCTTACACAGAAACCAGTGCTCTAAAAGTAAGGGTGAATCAATATCAGCGTGCATCCTTATAAGCGAACAAGGGTTCATATTTTTGTTGTCAGGGAAATTCCTTGGATGGGTAAACCTGTGGAATTGGAAGCATTACTGAGAAAAATGTGAGTTGTGAAAGACAAGATAGAATCATAAATTAAACAAGAGGTTCTAGAAATAAATGTGCCCTCAAAGCTGCCGCTATGACTAATTCAGCATTATAAGTACATAACGCAAAGCCAGTCTTTATTAAAGCCTGGCATCATAAACCAGCAGGAATTTTAGTTGCAATAAAAAAAACCAGAGGACATGCAGTGAATTTAAAAAGCCAGGGTACAGTATGAGACTGATCCGAGGCAGAGGCCTTGGCAGGATTCCCTGACCAACACAGAAGCTGGCAAAAGAAGCTTTTGATGCCTCTCAGCAGTTGTGTGCAGCAACAGGTGGAGCAGGGAGGAAGAACAGGCTTTTGAACAATGCTCAGGATGGCCACCCTGGGCTCCATGTCTGGCTGCAGCCCAGCAGGCATCTCCCTGCCCAGTGCCCTTTCCCCCGGCAGCATCAAAGCCGTCTTCTGTCCGCTCCTCCCAGGCTTTGCTGACGCGCTCTGGGAGTCACCCAGCACAGCAGGGCACTGAACTCACCTGGGCCTTCAAGGAAACTTGCAGGACTCTGGAGTCAGAGGCTGCTCAGTTGGTTTTGTTGTAGAACAGATCAATTACAAAGGCAATATATTTACCCCTTTCTGTCAGAAACAGAGTGGGAAGAAAGAAATGAATGAATGAGACACAAAAATGTTACAGGTTTGTATGTGTTGTGTCATTTCCTGTGGATTCTCTCTGCTTTGAAATTTATAAAATAACTGGCATAATCAAATACCATAAACACTCAGCACAAACACATATTAAAGCATAGAATCACAGAACATGTTGCACAGAAAAAACCTCAATGTCTGGATATTTTAATCTCTCTTCTCATTAAGTGATACTGGGCTAAACTCAACAAAATCAAACTGCCTCCCCATCTAAGCCACTGAAGTCAGAAACATTTGCTAGAAATCAATGCAAATTTTCTGGTCTGTCCTGATTTCCTAGTAGTGTTTTAAAATTCTTTTGACATTTAAGGGGATGGTTGGTGGGTTTGGGTATTTGTGTTTGGGTTTTGTGTTTTTCTTTACTAAGATATTGTGTGACAGAAAAAAAAAAAGGAGTGTGGGAAGGGAAGCTCTAATGATACTATCTGACTGGCTTCACTGCAGGCTGAGTTTTTAAGTGAATTTTCATTAATCTGAGTATTCTTGTAACAGTGTCCCTCAAAGCAAGACTTTGGTGACACAATACTGGATAGCACAAAGCCTGTTGAATTAACACACTTGTGGGTCTATGAATTTGCTCTGTCCACTAGGTAGTGCTTGGTTGCTTTGGGGAAGAGACATGAAGCTTTCTTCCAATTTGTTTGGTTTCTCTCTGAAGACATTTTTAATTATTCTTTCCTGCAATCCCCAATGGAATTTAGATAATGGTGTCCAGCTCCTCACCTTCTGTGATAGTAATGTTCTCTTACAGTTCCCTGTGCCCATCTTCTTTCTTGGGGTTTTCAACAGGCATTTCTATAAATGTTATGGATGTTCTGAGTGGAGCTTGCAGTATGGAAAGCCTTGACTCTGAACTGTCTTTATGTCATCTGTTAATGTATGGCTGAATAACATATTGCTCATTCTGAAGTGGCCGATGAAACAGCTGCTACAACAGCAATCTGTGCTCACTTTTGAGAGCGTCTGTTAGCTCAAGATTTCGTGTACTGGCATTGACATATTAAAGGAAACACATTTTTGCTGGCTTTGATTAATAATTAACTTCTGGGGTTTGTTTTACAAGCTCCATGTGGCTCAGCACTGGCGGCTCTGTACCTGTGCATCACAGGTGTGTTTGACTGGCTCAAAACAGTTCCAACCCATTCAAACTGGATGAAAACACTTTAAATGGGTTCAGACCAGTTCAACCAGTTCAAACTGGATCCAACTGGTTCCTACAGCTTCAAAGCAAATCCAGCTAGTTCTGACTTGATCAGACTGGATCCAAACTGGACCCAGAGAGTTAAAACAGGACCTTACTGGTTCTGACAGGTTTAAAATGACGGTTTTGACTTCTTCAAACCACTTTCACCTGATTCCAGCTGGTTTCAACCATTTCAAACCATGCAGAACCACTTGAAACTGCTTTCAACTGATCCAGTCTTTGAACTGGCAGTAGCTAGATGGATCCAGTTAGAACCAGACCCAACTAGTTCAAACTGGGTCCATATTTGTTCAAAATGGACCTGACCAGCTCAAACCAGATCCAACCAATAATGTTAAAGGAGTAACTTTGTGGATGGTGCTATGACATTGATGCAGTCAAGTGACATTGGCACTTCAATTTGCTGGCAAGTATTTCTAGGTCATGAGTTCACTGTATGTCATTCCTTTGAAGTTCCAGCCAAAACCTAATCAGATCTCCTGTAACAATGAGTGTTTGAAGGTATCCATGAATTAAACATTCAGTAGGCATGAATGGATCAATGTCATCTTAGTCACCAATTTATCAGTAACCAAATATTAAAATATGCAAAATAGATTGTTTCTAATAGAAGTGTAATTGGGCATTCAGTGTAAAAAATTGTTTGAAATGTAAATAAAATACTCTTCTACATTTTCCCATGACTAATCAGATATTCCAAATTTCATTACCACTTTGCAATATGTATTGATACTAACCATGACATAAACATCTTTAATACTGAGACTGCATAATTTTATTTGCCATAGAATGATGGAACAAGACCACTTGGCATATAATGCCTGAATACAGTTCCCCCTCTGATGTCTTGTCTTTGCAGAAAATTTATCATTGCTGGTAATGTACGGCATCAGATTTTTAAGCTTGCCTAGCAAATGTCGTAGTCAATGCTCTGCTTAGTAAAGAATTCTTTGTGAGCCAAACCACAGATGCGTAGAGACTAGCAGCTGGCCTAAGGGGACTACATGCCTAAAATAAACCCCTTGCACCATGTCACACTGTGTCAAAAGATGACCACAGTCCAATCAATGGAATATTTTACTCTGTGGGGGCACACACACATTTTCTAACTTTTGACTAACCTCACAGTAAGCACATTTGTTCTTGGTCTTCTCATTTCTGCATGTCAGCAACACTCCACCTCTTGTCTAGAGGTGGTGTTATCTTCAACACAGGCTTTGCCTCTTTTCGTCTAGTTACAAATACCTGTTGGAAACTCAAATATTTCACCTTTTTCTGCTCTGGAATCTGGGAATAGTTCTTCACTTTATTTCATTCACCTGGAAGCTCCTTTCTTTCTAAGCATTGTGCATCAGAAAAGATAAATTTTTGCAACATTTGAAGGCTCTTTAAATTCCATTACCGCTTTCCAGATTTCTCTGGAATTATTCCACACAAGCAGCAAAAAGTAAAAACATCTGTTCTGCTTCGTCACTTCTTCCAAGCAGCAAATAAACTGCAAGCAGATTTCCTATCCACAAAAAACACATTTCCAAGGTAGCATAAGGAGTGTTTTAAGAAGATCATCTAATTCTGCAGCAAAAACCTTTCATCAATCTGTTGCTTAGGGCACATATGAAGATTTTATTAACTAATGTTTTAGCTCAGTTTTCAAGGTGGGATCTGACTGAAGATCTCTCCGGATTTCCCAAAGACTCTTGCAACTCTGCCACATTTGTCTTTCCTTAATGACCACCTCTACAAATATGCATTGCAGTAAAACGCTTCACGTTACTGCTGCTTGTACTTCTCCTGTTTTTTGTCATCCATCTTATGTGCCTTCTCACAGAGTGGCCACTGAACACATAATTGTGCATCCATACTCTGCCAAAAAAGTAACTAAAGCAATTAATAATGCAATTCACATATTTTTCTCCCACAACTAATACCTTTTTGATTATGCAGAAATGTCTCAACCCTCTAACCAGATCCATTCAAGCTTAGTTATTCTTAAGCATGTAAGCAATCATATTGTAATCAATCTGATTATTCATCTGTTTTTAATTAACTGCATAAGTGATTGCAAGATATGGGTCTTTGCATATGAATCCTTTTCTCTGCCTGTAAAAATAATGAAAATAATAGAGTTGCTGAGCATCACAATTACTGCATTTGTCTCAGCTGTTTAATCAGTAGCCAGCATTGAGTCAGGAAATAAATACATAGACAGAAAAACCTGTGTCAGCAAAACAATGGTACCTTGATCTACACAGAGTGCTACTGTAATCAAAAAATGGTCCCTTATAATTTTATGGGTTTAACATCATAGCTTCATAATACTGTGTTTTATAATACCTTTAACTTAATAAATAAGATTTTTTTTTTCCAGTGGTTTTGTTGTTGGGGTTTTAAAACTATTTTTCATTAATTACTGCTGTTACTACAAGCCAATCTGTGGTGTTGTGAATGGTCCAGCAGTGGCATCCTAGTGAAGATCAACCTGTGCTTTAGTGGATTGAATGTAATATGAAAAACAGAATGCAATGGTATAAATTAAGAGTACTGCTATGCATAACATTCCAGATCAAAAGAAGCACTATGGAGTTAAAAGAGGTCCCTAGAATGACAATTAGAATTAACATGAAAACTCAGCTACAAAGAAAGAAAAATTCTTGGCTTGCTTATCTTAAAGAGATTAATAAGACAATCTACCAAGAAAATCATATGCACTCATAAATGGAGCTCTGGAAACTTAAGTGTAAAACAAAAGCATCAGTCTTTTGCTTTCAAGGGGAGAAATTGCAGAAGAGAAAAATATTTTAAATAAGAAAGACAATTTGTTGTGTTAGAAGGAAGGTTCTGCACCCTTACTCACCAAATCAATAAACAGTGACACTCATCACTACAAGTTACATTGGTACCAAGTATAGCTCTGAGGAAGAAAAGGTCATTTACTCATAAAAATATAGAGCTACTGGAGAGAAGTGGGGGAGGAAATCCCACCAAACAAGCAAACAAAATCAATCAAAAAGCTTGCATCATGCTTCAGGGTTAAATCAATTCCAAGGCAACCCTGATTAGGATGGTTGCAAACTATTCCACCTGTACCAAGCATAACATTTCTCATACTTTATAACATTCAGGGTTGCCCACTGTCAGCCAAGGGACTGATTCATAATTCCCAGCTTTCTTTATGTTGCAGATATTCTTATCACACACTTACTCCAAAACACTGCCATCAAAGAAAATGTTTGATGAAAGAAAATTTTTTCATTCTGTTGCTCACAGAAAATGGAAGTTAAAGGAAGAAAAATCTCAGGTGAACAGACCACCTTATTTTTTTCTTTATTACTGATTCTTCTACATCAGCTTTTGGAGTGTTTTCAGGAAGATTTAGGAGAGGAGAGTGTTTCACACACAAAAAAAAAATGAGGAAGCCACTTACTATAATACAGGTACCAGTTGACCCCCCCCCAACTCTTGCAGTACAACTGGCCTATACTGAAGTGTCACCCTTAAAAGTTCTCACTCAGGTTTTACTTACCACTGTCGCCTGAGGTGAACCATAATCCACAAAACCACCCTGACAAATTACAATCATCTGTCAAAAAATTTTCAGCATTCTTCCTGCAAGCATGATCAAAGTGGTCCAGAAGACTTTCTTTATTTTTTTGAATTATTTCCAGTGCTCACTACTTTCAGTTTCCTTCAGAAATTATTTTTGTAAAACTTCTGCCAATCTTTCCCAGTGATTCCCAATGACAGTGTATTTGTGGGTGTATCAGGCTAACAATATCTTTATTGTTTGCTGTTCAAGTGAGAAAGAAATAGATGAAAGTATTGGAAAAGGAACAATTAACAGAATTATTTCTTTAGAACTTACCATTTTTTATTTGAGGAAAAATAACCCCTCAGTGATGAAGTAAGGTACCCCACCATATAATTTTGGAGAGGATGACATACAAATGCATTCAGAACATTCACATATGACCATAAAGCTGCCAGCATAACAGTTAAAATGTGGTGGAAATTAAGATGCTGACTTATAAATTTAAACTAATAACTGCAATATAAAAGCATATGTCATCAGTATATCAGGGCTTGCTTCTACTCCTAGAAACAGATAAAGCTGGAGGATGTGCAAAGGTAGATGATGTATAAAATTGTAACAGATTTTCAGAGGATGGCTTCGGCAATGGCTTGCCAATGGCTGGAGTGACACCTGATCCAGTTTGTTTGAATGCCATGTTCAGAAAAGAGTATGGACTGGGTGCTCGCCAAAGGGGCCTTGAATACCTGTCTGCTGCTGGAAAAGCCAATTTAAAAAGTGGGGTAGCTTTTACCATTTAATAGCGGGTGAGGTCCTACACTGCCCAGCCTGAAATTGGAGTCAGCCAGACTAGAAGAGGAGGACCACACTGGCTGTAACAGTTTTAATTCATGTAGGCCTGGAGAAATGCAGCCAGAGAGATGCTGAATCTGAAAAGAAAACTTTAAAAACTGACAAGCCTGGGCTCAAAACTACTGAAAATAAGACAGACCTTACTCCAAGACCAATAAAAAAAAAACCCTTCAGCCAAACCTCTGAAATAGCTGGGCTTGAATATGATTGGATATATAAGCAATACCTTTTATAATGGACGTGCTGAGGTTTGCTGCTAACTGTTTCACAGATCCTTGTTATCTGAACTTCACATTTTACAGGCTACTCTGCAGAGGCAGAACAAAATGTTAAGAAAAAGCGGGTTTGGTTTGGGGTTTTTTTTGCTGGCCTCTCTCTTGTTCCTATTTATATACAACTATCAAAATGTTAGGGAACAATGAAGTCCAGAGAAGTGTAAACTGAAAGTTTCTGGAGCACTGTCAGTCCTAACTAAAAACAAACAATGTGGCATTAGAATTTTCTGTGGGTTTTCCAATTAGCTGCCCTTTGGTGCAGCCATGCCACAGATGTTTTGGTGTTTGCATCTTAGATCAAGCTACTGTGTGCTTAAGAAAGACTGAGAAATGCCTAAAGAAAACTTTTGCCGTTTCTTAGCAGAAGAGTGGCAGCAGTAATAATTAATATCTCTGCGCTTCACAAACAGTGAAATCAGATGCACAGTTTATCAAGAGTCTGTGTATGTAATTTTTCCATTAACAATTCTGCAGACAGAGCATTGATAATTGTGCCTGTGGTGAATCCCAATGAGGTGTATTTTCCTAACATTGTTGCAGAAGGGGGAAAACGAATATGTGCATTTTAAATTTTTATGATTACATTTTTGCTGAAGTGTAGGGACCTGGATCTTCATGGCTGTTTTAATGCAATTGGTTCCACTTAGGAGAGATGACATGTTGAAATGTGATGCGCTGAATGCTTCCCAGGTAATTGGAATTCAGTCAACAACAACACTGGGCATTGTCACAGGTTTTAAATAAAAAGGTTTATCTTCCTCTTTTATATTATGGGATATGATTCATCATATTATACAATATCATTATTCTACATGACAGCCTCTCAAACTGAAATTCAGAAAGTTTGCTTCACTCTGCACACTCCTGAATTTGGATTGCAAGAGCACATTTTGAAGGGCCTGCATATGCAGTCAACACTTCCCAATTCCCTTGCTCACATAAATGGCCACATTGGTTCCTGATACAACTCTAATAATTTGTACAGCATTACAGCCCCTCAGGGAAGAATCTGAGTCACTGTTGGTGCTGTTTTCACTCACTGTTTGTGCATCCTTCCCCAGAGCTATTGGAAGGAGAAGCCACAAGGAAAGAAGAAAGGACACTGTGCAAAAACTTAGGGCAGAAGTTAAGAGCACTGCATATACTCAAGGGGTTGTCATGGGAAACACAGCCTGGCCCTCAGTGATTCTTCCAGTAAACTAATTTCTTTCATATTAGAACAGGGAAGCAACGAGAGGTGAGTTAGCTGTATGGGAAGAGAGAAGAGCTGTTGCTATTGAAACCTTAAATCATATCTCAAACAAAATTAAAACTGTACTAAAACAGATCCTGAAAACTGCAGATAAATTCTTGTATTCTCCACCATTTAGTTCCTATCCAGCTCAGATGAAGATGTAATAAATTTTCTTCCAGAAAATGTTGACCTGAGTTTTTCGACCATCTCTTTTTAGGCAGTGAATAGCTGTCATTCTGAATATTTGTTTGTACCTCAAAGATGAGGAGCCCAGGGTGGGGTAGATAGGTCTGAGAATGCGATCAACTACACAACCCTGATATACAAGAGTTTTTTCCATAAATATTTTCCTTTTTTCCATAAATATTTTCCTTTCCGTTCCATAAATATTTTCCTTTCCATAAATATTTATTTTCCATAAATATTTTCCTAAATATTTGGCTGGACTATTCAAGTGGTAAAATATAATTTAAAGTTTAAACATCAGAAAGAGACTTCAATCCCACGAGTGTTCCACACCTCATGTTTCTTTTGTACAGAGTAAAATAAGATTTCTTCTATGGAAGACCAACAGTTGAGACATACTTTTCAGTCTCATGCTTTGGATGTAACACTAAACTTTTGATAAGGATACCAACTTTAGCTGTAAATTTTGTTGTGCAAATGCAGCCAAATACCACTAAGTCTTCTCATCCCTGCTTTCCACGGCTTTGACTTGTAATAATTTCTACACTCCATTGTAGGTGTTGAATTGTTTCTAAAGTCTAACTTAGACTCTTATAGCCACCTTCTGACCTTTAGTTAAATCCAAAAAATTGCAACCAGCTGAAAATGATTTGGTAGCTTGAGTAACAAGGCTGGATTTGCGAACAAATATCTTCCTAAATCCTGCCACTGGAGATAGATGCTTCTGCAGTAACTCTCAGTCTGAAAAGACCATGATAATCCAATCATGCTTAAGGATTCTGTTCCATGTATCTCTCAAGCTCTAGCTGCCTCTTCATCTATACAAGGAGACATTCTTTTCTGTGAGAGAATGTCATGCACAGGGAAAGATTCTTGGTTTGTCTTCACTATCAGAGCTCAAGTGCAGACAGTACAAGCACCTATTTCACCTTGACTGAATATCTGGCTCCTGGGCATGTGATGCAGCAGGAAATAATTTACTTTGTAATCCATATTTGAAGAAACAGTTTATGCTTCTGTCTTCTTTATTTCTGTGTATATGAAAATGAAATAAGCAAAGGGAGATTTCTAGCGGAACCCTGAATTTTGAGGGCACAGTCTGTAACTTTTTAAGGTGCTCAGTAACACAAGGGGAATGAAAAGTTTCTGTCTCTGTGATACTCCTTAGCAGACAGACAAGAAAGAGCAACCAATTCTCCTACATCCATGGCTCCTATGTCACTGTCTTTCTTAAGCTTATGTTCAATACTTCAGAAGTCCATAGTGGGTTACCTCAGGATTTTCTCTCTACCTTCACTTCCCTATATCCTGAGGAAAACACCTGGACAGAAAGACATGGAAGGATGCTGTGGTAAACAAAGAAATTTTTTTTCTCTTTACATTGAACGTAAGTCATTAATTTTGATGTTAAGAGACTAATCTGTGCATGAAGCAGAAAATCCACTGACTGATATTTCCCTGGAACAGATGTTCTAAATGCCACATAGGAAAGAAAATCTCTGTGCAAAACAAAAACAATCTGGTGCCCTTACTGAAAGGTTAAGATACAATTACAATTCATAGTACTCCTGAATGTTGATCCAACCAGTCTATATTTGGTCCAATCACATGTAAGTTAGGACTACATTCTCAACACAGTCAGTCACAAAACTACTCAACAGATCTTTAGTTGTTAATTTGTTGGAGCAGAGTTTAAACCTCAGCTTTCTGTATGTGAATATTCCTGTAGAATTTAGTGACAGAGTAACCTGAACAACCTGGGCCTTAATACTTAGTTTGATAATACTGATGCTTAGTATTTGTGGTATGACAACTAAAATGGACTGGGAAAATCTGACCCTAGGTGTCGCTCTGATTTTTCAGCCTCTGATTTGCCTCACAGTTTTTCATAGTTCTCAGTTTCTCACGCATAGGTGTTATAAATAGAAGCAATGTTTTTGTTAGATTAAGTTAGTTTACATTTTTCTTGGAGATATGGACAGTTGTCTTGACCAATGGGATGGGGAGAGGTGTCAACCTTCTTCCCCAGTCCCTGGCCTTTTTAGAAATACTATATAATGGAGTCAGATTTTGTAATAAACAGTTCATGTCTTCTCACCAGACAGTGTGTATGTGTGTGTGTTTGTGTGTCCAACAGTGACACCTAGGCTCTCCTACAGACCCAATGTATGATTACAGCTAGGCCAAACAAGTTCTCTGTGCCTTAGTTTCTTTGCATGCCAGTAGGATTCATTTTTTCTCTACTAATGAATTTAGATTGGAAGACAGTTTTTTGTTTGGTTTGAGTGGGTTTGGTTTGGTTTTTCTAGAAAGGAGTATGGCTCACTGTGTCTAAACAGCATCTCAGTTCTGGTTGAAATTCCTTGATGTGACTGTTCTCAAGATAATATTGACAAAACAGGCACAAAATTTTCTTTTTTCAAAGCTTGTGTTTCATGGGATGCAGTAGGGTTTTCTGCTGGCCAGCCTAAACTAGGCATACCAGGCTAGACAGAAGGCCATCCACCTCCAGAGATTGCTCTCCGCACACAGAGGTTGCACTGGAAGCATTTGGAGACTCTTCTGCCCTCTAGGTAAGCAACACTGAGGTCACTGTTGGAAAAACTCACTCCTGCCTGCCAATTTAATCACATGATACTGCCACAGAATAGATGGGATATGTTAGGCGTTGAGCCTAACCACAGGGCCCGACAGCATGTTCCCACAACACAGGACATGGTCTTGAGTCTGATGTAAGATTCAGGGTGGAGCAACATGTTTCCCTGAATCATGCTGAGTGAGGTAATCCAGAGCTGGGATGGAGAGATGACCAAGCCTCAGAGTAGGCAGAACAGATGTAAGGACAGGTTTGAGACCTCTGCAAGGGCTAGAACAACGAAAAGTATAAAGGCTGTACTGTATAGTTTGCACAGCCAGAAAGTCTAGTGATAGGGAATACCAACACCTTTTGAGACTAGAACAATTACTTAAGTTATTTGCATTGTTATGTACTGCAGCAGCACCTTAAAAGTGGTCAGAAAGGTTTGTACTTTGTGCAAACTGTAATATCTGACTTTAGAAATCAGTTCAAGTGTATTTAAAAGCATAACAGCACAAAATGGGCTTCTTAAAAACAGAACAGGCCGCTGTGGGGGTAAAGTAATTCAGAAAAGTATAATTTCTATGATTTTCTTTCCCTGCTCCTTCCAGATGATTACAGTGTCAATTTGTAAACCACTATAAACCACTATAAAACTAAAGTACTTTAACAAGAGAAAATTAGTTAAGAAAAAATGTAGCTTTCAAGTACAGGAGCAGGTAAACTACTTCCAAATCAAAAGTTCAATTTAATCTGAAAGGAAAACAAATCCATCAATGTCTATTCAATTTGCACTGAAGCCTAGAGGGACACTCAACTCAGTTTCAACTGTGACTGTATATATGCTGTTTAAGTCTTAAGTTCTCTGTTTTCTCAACATAAGCTTTGCACTTTTGGCTGTCTAATTTAATTTTCATTTCACACATCTGTGCATATCTAAAAATTGCTGCTTTTTTTCCTAGTAGACCTTTAGTTATTCAGCTTTGTTTGGGGTTTTCTTGTATTTCTTTATTTTTTTGTCCTATGTGCCATGATATTTTTAATTTCACCTAAGACTTGACAATTTTAGTAACAGTGATGATCCCACTGTGAGGTGGTTCAAATGGCACATGGGTAACTCCACCATAGCAGACCTTTCTTTATAGTGGGAAACGGTAGAAACATATTCCTGTGACCTATGTTGGACATTGCTAAAAACTGAACAAGTTACCAAAAAAGCTGAACAATCTCAGTTAGCAGCCTAACTGGGAAAAGGGAAATGTGGGAAACCAGTGTTTGGCCCTGCCGTTATTATTCAGCATGTAGCAATGGTCTGCTTTATAAAACACAGCCAGTAAATTTGCACTGGGTTTTTGTGTCCAGGTTTTGGTAGCAAGGGGCTGCAGGGGTGGATTTTGTGAGAAGCTGCCAGAAGCTTCCCCCGTGTCCAACAGAGCCAGTGCTGAGTACATGAGCTGAGTGGTAGAACCTCTGGGATTCCTTCAGGATCTGATCCCTGGCTGCTTGAACACTCTCTGGACAGCCAGTCCTTGCTTCCTTTTTTTCATTGTTTTGTGTTACATTTATTCAATTTTATTTTGATTGTTGATGTTGTGAGATCCCTACTTGGACAGAATCTCCCACCAAATTCTGTGAGTGAAAGTTTCCATTCCCCCTTTAAATATCATCTTTTTACACATTAATTAGTTACTATATGCTGGTGTGCCTTGAAGTCCCTATGGAAAATAAACATCCCATGGAGACACGGTTGATGTTCCGAGGAAAAGAAGAATTGAGAACTGATCCTACTTTTTCCCTTAGAGAAGTATCTTAATCAAACTCTTCTGCAATGCTAGTGAAAAAAACCAGATGTTCTTATTCAGTTCTTTTATTTTCATATCCTTTAATTTATGAATAGATATACTGTAAAACTAAATAGATAACCAAATGCTGTGAGGGGTTTTTTGGTTTGTTTTTTTTAAGAGTTTAAACAAACAAGATATACCACTGAGAATGTGAAAATCTTGGAACTTTTCTACACATTGAAGTTGAGTCAGAGCCATCAGTTCTTCATGCTCCCATTCTTTCAAAACTCTAAGGGGGAAATTTAAATAAAACTAATATTAGTAAGAAACCCTGGGCCTTTTCTGTCCATTGTTCTGCAGTGTGAAATTATATTTGTCTTGTTGAATCTGTGGCACTTTCACTCTGCTAATCCATTACTGCACAAGAGGCTGTAGTAACTACCAAAACTTGTTCTCTCACTTACTCTTCACCACCACCACTCATAATTCTTGCAATGCCTTTTTTTCAGTCTCAAATTCAAACACTAGGAAATGTTTTATGGCCTGGTATGTGCAGGGATGTGTGCAACGTATCTTCCATGGGCTTCCCAAAGTCAGATTTCAGATCAATAATTATGGTACCTAGGACTTTGTATCCCAGTTTGCCCCTTCCTTTCCCCCACTCCCTTGGTTCAGAAATCCCAGTAAAAACCACCCATGACCCCAAAACAGCTGCGGTCAGCAAACCACTGACAATCCTCATCTCAATCTATCAAATCTGGCAGTCATCACACTTTAGTGTGGCAAGGGGCACACTAGAACCACCTGAAAATGCAGCAGGGTAACCAGAGGTGATAATCATGCCCTACTCTGGAAAAATCTGCAGTAATTGTAAAATTGTCCAAGTTCCATGAGGCTCTCAGCTAGATGCTAGAGGTTTTATTGGTTTGTATAAACTGTATCTCTAATGGTATAAAACCTTTCCATAGCAGGGTTGCGTTGAAAGATTTAATTCTATCAAACACTTACTGGAAGTGTCACAGGCTGAATAATATTCCAAGTGCCTGAAAGAGGACATTTTTTCACATGTCTAATATTTTAAAGTAAAAGCAAGTGGGAAGAGAAATGGGTTTGCCTCTTGCACTCAGATCAATATGTTTAAGCACTTTTTTATTCAGGGAAAAGAAAGAGCAACATTCTTAATATTTCCAAAATAACTGGAAAGTCACCTTTAAGCAATTTGTGTCCTTATGAGAGATGTTTGATGAATTTCCTGTTGTTTTCCACTTTGTGGCAAATTTTCAGTCTGCGAATGAGTTTTAGCTTCTCATACAGAGTCTAGTGACTAAACTTCGTGTGGGCGTACACACTCTGTAAATCAGCTACAGAGCTGAAAAGCTCCAAGTCAGGTTTAAGAAATATTTGCAGTAGAGAGGGGATTTGATTATATGTTGAGGAAATTTATTTCTTGCAGGTTTTTTAATGATATTTTATCTCCTAGATGCCCAAAGACATTGTCAGCAAGTGGAAAAATAAGCAGAAGCTAATTTTGCCATTTTGATGGCTTGTTGGCTCATAGCTTGCCTGAGAGGCCATATTCCTCTTCACTGCAATTCTGCAGCAGTTCTCCCATGGTCAATAATACCACAATGGTCTTATATTACTTAAAAAAAAGAAAGAATTCAGCTCAAAATTTCACATTTCTTGATTTCACATATCAGTAGGTCGAGTGCTGCCTCACATTTGAACAGCTAAGAAGCTTGACAATTAACTTGCAAATGCTGTGGGTGAATGAATTTTTCCTTTTGCCTTCCTGACCCTTTGACTGAAGCAACCTAAATGAGAGCTTGTATTTAATCACAGAGGATCTCCCTGAGGAGAGAGTGTAACCTCTGATACTCTTCGTGGCAGCACACTAATTAGATGTCCCCTTCACAGAGGAGCAAACAATGCTTCATTCATACCAGGAGGCTTTCACGGATCTCCCCCATGGGGCAAAATTCTTTAGAAGGACTCCGGTCCCTCATGCATTGATTTGCAGTCTAACAACTTGCCAAATTGTTTTACATGGATTGATCTTGTCATGTGTTATCCAGCTTGCCACAACAGAGCTTTTGACAAGGTTTCTACATGGTACATCAGGCTGCCCATAGAATCTTATCATAACAATCCTGACCTAAGGAAAAAGGTAGAATAAAACCAAGGGATGAAATACGATCATTTTTTAAATTCTGAGACTCTTGAAGTTATATGTTCAAAATGTTTGAATGGGAAAATGCAGGAAGATAGTAAAATTATGGAAAATGTGTTTTTTTATTTAAGGGATTTTTTCATAGTGAAATATTTTTAGATCATGCCAAATTTTACTCTAAAATCATGTGACAAAACCCAAATTCCTTAGGGCAAGGCTGAAAGTGTTGGATGTCCCAAAGCAGGGCGGTACTCTTGAACACTTGCAGAAAAGAGTTTCTCTCTCCTATACCACAGGCACTCCAGGCCTGATTGCACTGACTGGGTACGGCTGATTTGGGAGAGGACTGCCCAGTCAGCTGCTAGAACAGGGCATAGCTCTTTGCCTTCTCCAGAACTTCAACTGCTATGAATACACTCAACCATAACTAAGTTTTTCATTAAACTCCTAAATTTATTTGCAATACTCTTCTATTCCGACCCACAATTTTGAAGCAATCAGTTTGTCACACATCCTCGCCATGAACAGAAGAGTTTTGATCCATGGTAGACAGTGAAAAATATTCTAAGCCTTGGAATGTCAACAAGATGAAACATTGGCTTGTTAGGGGATCTGACAATAACTCAGATCTGGCTATCTCAGTCTGAAATTACCCTCTTTAAGGCTGTCTTTACAAAGGGAATGATTCTTACAGTATCCAAAGAAAGGAGAAAGTAATGAAAATTTCATCAAGCTTAGTCAGCATGTTGCTCTTGGCACTGTTTTTACATGGATGATACACACATAGTAGAGAGTTTAATAGCTTAAATAAAACCTTAAGTCTGTGCTACCTCCATTGGTTGGACATGAATGAAACAAGACATTCGAGTTCCCTGGTGCTTCCTGTTAAAATGTGTTATCACTCTGTCTGTTATGGGTATTTCCCAATAACTTAATTAATGCTGTTTTGGGCTTAAAAAAACCAAGCAGCTGAGTACTGCTTATGTAGTTGACAATGAAAATCAGGCTGGCCAAAAGAAATTTTGTTAAGTCTTTCTGCCTTTCGGGGTTTTTAAACAGAAAGTGTTTCTTCCTGGTTTTGGGGTTTTTTTTAGTTATTATTTTTTATTATGAGAAGTGAGTTTTAGATATGCTGCCAAGATGTCTCATGGGAATTGCAGATCTGAAATTTCATTTTTCTAACTTCCTCGGCGGGCCAGATTCCCTGCTGCAATTTTTTTTCTATTTTATGTAGATGGCTCAGTTTCTCTAAAATACCTATGAATATTGGCTCCAGCAGAGTTAATTTTATATCCAGATTGCTTATTGTCTGGAGCACCTGCCTTTGGCTTAAACCTCATATTTTTGTTCATGTTACCAACCATGTACTGCTCTCCAGTGAAGAGTTTTCTAGTTTTCTATTGTCATTTAATATGGCTAAACATTTATTCATATTACACCACCAGATTGACAGAGAAGACAAGAGCATTTAAAGTCTGCTTAGAATGAAATTCCACAGATTCCCCTACCAGAATGAACTGAATTTTACAAACATTTAAAATAGCCACCTGCCCATGTTGCTCTTTTTCTCACACATACAACTAAAAGTTGCAAGAAGTAATTGGTAGAATTATCTCAAGTGGTTTTTGCTACATTAAATCCAAGGGTAAGACATAATCGGTTTAAGATAACGCTTATGCTAGATAGCAGACTTAAAGTGGAAATCCATAACAAATTAAGGATTTTCTTTAGATTAATACGTTTGCCACATTGTACAGAAAACAAGGCCAAAATGCACAAAGAAAACAGGACTGCTACAATATCTGCAGTTCCTTGACTGATTCAGTAATTTGTCTTGAATTTCCTGGCACATCACATTGTGTTTAATCAGAGGCAGAATTATGTTCCTACCTCTCTGAGACTCTGCAGTCTCTGACTCAAAACTGAACTGTCTGTATTAACTCAGATTGGCTTTTCCTGACATTCTGCTGGCTGAATCTTTGATAATTGTCTCAGTCTCATGCAAATCCTCTGAAATTTGCAGAAAGCTTATATGAGACTTAACATTATTCTAAGAATGAAAGCCTGCTTCTTAAACCTCTTCCATCAATACAGTTTTCATCAATACTCAAAATACATGGAACCCGTGGTATGATGAGGGGTGGCAAACAAAGCACACACAGCACAACATACAGTTGTTATGAGCACTTTTTACTCAGATTCATGCACAGGTCCTAAATATAGATCAACACCTGTCATGCAGAAAACTCCATAATACTGTTAGTTAAAATTTCAAGAGTAGATTATTCCCACTTGGTTTTGCTGTCTTTCTTTTAAAGGTTGAAGGAAGTGCAGGAGTCCTTTTGAGAAGGAGAGGGAAGACATGGGGATTTGGGGGTTATTCTGTTTTTGCATTGTTTAGTCAGTATTTATAAATGTCACTTCTGTCTATTGGCATTTTCTTCTCTCAAGCTGCTACAAATGAATTGCAATTGTTTTAGATGCCATTCAGAGACTTTAGGAATAAATATCTACATATATCCCTCACACAATTGGGCATAGGCTTTTCTCTTTTGGATACCAAATTAAATACCCTCTTGTCTTGGTGCATGGGGATATTCATCATGAAAATAATCCAGTCAGCTGTTTGCTATCTGTTGTAACCAGATTGGTGTGAGTGGCCTGAGAGTAACCTCTGCTGCTGTTGAGCAGAGCTGCCCAAAGAATTACTTCACAAGGAGCATGGTGGAGAATTGAGAATGGATGCAGTTAATAATAGGGAAATGCCTAGTGAAGAGAAACACAGCAACGCAAAAAACCTCTGACTTTTTCACTTTTTTCTATATTGGTAAGTCCCTGGCAGGGACAAATGCAAGGCACCATTGCCCAGGTTCTTTGATTAAGCCATACAGCATTGAGTAGAAATCCTGCTACTAGAGTTGCATATAATCTGTAGCCAGGATGTAATCATATAGTCCAGTTTATATGGAACACCATATAGCCTTTGAGTGAGAAAAGTTAATTTATACTCCACCAACCTTTCGGTTATGCATGTGTGTGCATCCAGTTGCTCCAGGCTCCAGGTAAATGATACAGTCTAGACTTCATGTAGTTCATTAGATCAATATTCTATCTCCTTACATGGATGGAATTTGCAATGTCCTCCAAAGTCCAATTTTATTTCTTTCACCTCTCAAATTAAACACTGCCTTAAAGGTTTGCTTGATGGATTACTCCGTTTTATCTGATGATGGTCTTCAAGGCACATGTGGCAGTATATCTTATCCCATTAGTAAAGATCATTAGCTACAGCATAATTGCCTCTCTATGACACATAATAGTTTCATCTATTATTATCGTTCCTGTCCTGTAATTCAATTTCATGATTATGGTTTAACAAATCAAGGGGCACGACAAACAATATATTTTAGCCATCATTTAAAGTAAAGTCATACTGCCGACAAGATACATAGGGTGGTGCTGCAAGACATTTTGTGATTTCACTCTTTTTTGGTTTAGTGAAAAATTCTCCTTTCTCTCTCATTTCTTAAGGTAGAAAAATACTGAATCAGAAAAAAAAAACCCCACCAAAAAAAGGGAAAAAAAAACCCCCAAACATAAACAACTATATATTATGCCTTCATTGCATCCAGAGGTCTCTTTTTTTTTTCAGGAGAGCATCTGTACCTTGCCAGGGGCTTTCCAAGCATTTAGTATGTCCTTATTCCTGGGCAACAGATTTTATAAGCAACTTCAGAATCTCAGCTTCCAGAATCGTTGAACAAGTTTCTTTGTAAACCTGGGGATCCTAGGCATTGCATTACCTTTAATTTTAAAGCAAGTTTCCAGATACATTGTCTGAGAGTTCTGCTCCAAGAGGGAGTTTATGGCAGCCCCCCTAAAAAGGGGACTGTAGGGGAAACTCTTTTTATGTCCAGAAATTTATTGTCTTTCACAGATAACTGATAATTAAGAGGGGATTTTCTCTTGACAGAAGTTTCTTGGTTTTGGGTTTGGTTTTTTTTGTTGTTTTTTTGGTTTTTTTTAAATGAAATATCAATTACCTCTAGAAAGGAGAAGTGAGTTTTCTGCCTGAGACTGTACAGCCTTAATTTCCCTTAGGGCTCCCAGTAGGATTCTTATATTTTTATCCAAAAATCCCAGACATTCCTAAGATTTTCTGATTGTGTGCACGTGCAGTGGCTTTTCCTCTGGGGTTATATTAGACTTCCTGTACTTGAGTAGCTCCAGGTGCTACAGTAGAAGTGGTTATGCTCATTCTAATAAATGGTAACATAAAATAGATCCTCAGGGCCAAGGAATTTCAGGTTGTAGCCGGTTCCCCACATTCAAGGATGGATAACTTCAGCCTTGTTAAAAGTGGGCTGTTGTAATCATTTCACTGAGGTGCTCTGTGAGATGAGGTGAAGAAATTAAGCCATTCCCAATTAAGAAGAGAGAATGGCATACATTTTTGCAAAATAAAATCAATCATCTCGTGCACCTTCACATTAACAGCTAATCAATTCTTACAGTGTCACATAATGAAAAGAAATTTATCCTATTCAGTAAGTGTTTGTCACTGTTGGCAATATTGTGGAAAGAGACTCTCATGGATAGTTTTCCAAATATTGAAGTATAAAGCAATCAGATATCTTACGTGAGTTGGCTGCAGACAGACAACTACCTGGAATAGGATATCAGAGTTTCCAGCTGTAGAAGCTGGAAAATACCTAGACACACTTTGGCTCAGACACTAGTTGAAATAGTAACACCTGTGTTCGGGTTTTCTGCCTTCAGAGCAGGAGTGGAAGGAAACAACTCAGTAATAATTATTTACAAATGGGCTGGCCAAGTTTAGCAAAGGTCACTGGGTAGTGAAACTTGTGCTATGAGTGTATACTGCTGACTGCAGGCTAAAGGACTTTTTTTTTTTTTTTTTTCCATCTGATTTAGGGCGCTGGTTCCAGTCTACATCCTAAGTGAGGGGACTTTTTCCTGAACACAGAGCCCTGGCAATACAATATGGCTCTACTATGAAAATATGCCAGCTAGAAAGTCACTGGTGTTTCTGTATAAATGCTATTTGGTTAAGGATAAAGATTTTTATTTCAGGCCTCTCTGATTTCTGATTTCAGGAGCAGTGTTAGTGAGCACTTATAGTCACATATTCTCTGAAATGAAAGATCACAGAAGATGTGGGAGTTCTCATGACCTCTGATGGAAATTCATCTTCACTGCTGCTCCTGCTCCTCTGTTCTCACGTCTCCATCTGCATCTCCTGGGGTCCTTGAACAGACACCAGAAATGAAGAGAAAGAAGGCCATATTCTCTTACTGTTACCTTTGAGTGTTGATAGTTACCACCTGCTCAAAGGCCAAATGCTCCTGTAAGCACAGGGAAATTAAATGCTGGAGTTCAGTGTGGGGGAGCAGGTGGAAACCCAGAGCAGTGAAACAACAGCTCTGGGCCAACCTCAAGCATCACTAAGCTTGTGGGTACTGAAGCACTGACCTTAACAGCTCATGTCAGGGGAATCCTTCATTAGAAGGGGAAACTGAATATGCCTATCAAATTATTTCAGTGGATAACCCTTTCTGATTTGTGTCTTAGAAGAGCTGCTGGATTTGAGGCACAAAGTGTGCCTTCATGCTCAAAAATCAAGGGCTGACTGGATGAATATTGCTTGGAGGAGTTTTTACTCCAGCTAGAACTAAATGAGAAAATGGTTTGCCCACAAAGCCTCCATGTAGGAACTAACCTAAGCAAATCAATGTCTACTGAGAGTAGCATAGATTTCTTGCCCTCATTGTGGACAGCTTAGCAGCTGCCAGTAGTCTGAAAAGTCTTTTCCCACTGCATGGCTACAAGCTGCCTTGCGAGGATCCGTCTGCTGTAGTGCTGTATTTTGTGGCATGCCTCAAGCTCAGAGATCCCATTTGAATGAGCTTATGCTGTGGTTGAAAGTCAAGCTTTGTGTGGCAGCTTTTGATTGAGAAATATTTCACCTAATTCATCTGTGTTAAGGATGGCAAAAAATCAAACCCTCCCATGCACCCTTTATAAATCATCCTGGCTAACACACCAGTAAATGTGTTATCAAAAATGCAACACCTATTACTGTGAATTTCAAACAGCCAGCACTGTAAGCCAGATCTGAACCTGTGGGGAAGGTATAAATTGATTAGACTTTTTGAGAAGCTATAAATTACAGAAAAGCAAGACGAACATCTTTAAAGGGTTGACAACAAAGAAAAGAGAGATGATTGAACACAAAAATGCTGGGCTAAACCACAAATAGCTTGTTCCTAAGAGAGCAAGAGTACTGAAAACTTTCCTGGCTTTGAATAAGGGAGGAAGGGCGAAGAGAAAGACCTTGGTGGGTTAGAAATATAGGCAAATAAGAAAGATTAAAACCCTTGACAACACAAAGCCCTAAACTAGAGGAATAATGAGGCAAAATGAGTCATTATCACTAGTGAATATTTAGCTGGAAAAGAATGACAACTAATACTATGCCAACTTTATTAAGATGCTCTCTACAGCCCCTCACCGTCCCCATCTTCTGTAAAATCTTTAATGTAAATTTAATTTAAAGCTTTTAAATTGGGGGTTCAAAAAATTCATGTGGCGATGAGATCCATGGGTAGGTCTGCAATAAGGTCTATTTTAATGTCCAGCTATTGTCACCTTTTATTATTATTCTGCAAGCCTGCAGAACCAAGAAATAATCACAAACTGTGCAATAAAAATGGAAGAGAATTTTCTCAGTGTGAAAAGGCTCCAGATGGTGTGACAAAAAGAGGGAGCAATGGAGGTGTTTTCTGTGAGTAGCATACTGACCCACCTCAGATGGAAGCCCCAGTTCTCAGAGGTTCAGAGAGCACAGCTATTGGGAAGTGATAGAAATGAGAAGGTACACAGAGGAGGAGCCCTGGGAATATATTAGAGCTCTGTTAGATAAACTCTGAGTGTATAAGCTTGACTTGAGGACAGTTTTGTATATGCCCCTGTCCAGCAAACCTTAGTTTGCCTGGAACACCACTTTGAGGATTATGATATTCTGGTATTATTTCTCTTCCATTTTGTTATTTTATAAAGAGAGAACTTCCAGTCATTTACCACTTGGCCCTCTTTCCTTATTTCATTAGTGGGAGTAATTGAGCACTGAGCTAGCCTTGAGGGAACATCTAAATAAACAGTTGCAGGGAGATGTGTTGTTCTGGTTTATGCTCTGAGCTGTGTTTTCTGTGTGCAACAAGTCACATTTCTAATAAGCGTCAGCCAGTTCTATCAGATGAACTTTTTATGGCCTCACCTTGAACAGTTTTTTGTTTTTTTTTTTTTTTTTGTATAGAATACAGTTGAGAAAATAAAATCAAGTTGGAAAAAACACTTACGTGTATGTATTCTTCAAACTTCATACTCATCTCTGTATTTATATCCCATATAAGGTCAAGTTAAAGGTTTTCAAGTGTACTGCAGGAGTAGAACAACGGTTTGGGGTTTTTTACTCCATGTTAACTGAAATAGATCACCAGACTATTCTTCATCTGACTAAAGTATGCTTTTCCCTTTTTTCCTGTGGACAATGCATTTAACAAATGCGAAGTCAGATGACTCGA
The DNA here is from genome assembly GCA_013397315.1 of Donacobius atricapilla. Classification (NCBI taxonomy): domain Eukaryota; kingdom Metazoa; phylum Chordata; class Aves; order Passeriformes; family Mimidae; genus Donacobius; species Donacobius atricapilla. Next base: position 3,923,067 of record WBMY01010667.1, on the reverse strand, counting down.
ACCCTTAGTCCAGTATGAAGATAGTGATCAGTAATGAAATCTTCAAAAAGAGATGATTATCACCCTCCAGTAAGCTGTCATGGAATGGGTCTTCCATAAAAAAAATATTTTGCCTTAGCCCTTGCACTTGTTCTTTAGAAGTGGTAGTTTATAGGCTTTCTAGAATAGAAGTCAGCCTTAGCTATAATTTGAATAGAATTAAGTAATATATGATAGCTATCTTTTTAAAAGTGTGCTTCTTTTTAGCCTTCCCTTCTAGTCTTTGAGAGTCTTTATTTATACACATTTTTGTTCTTTGTTGCATATTTTTAATTGAAGACTCCTTCTTTTTCCCAGAAGACAAAGTTAATTAACCGAAAAAAAGAAAAAAAACACCTTTGTTTCTGCTTGCTTTCTACATTAGAGGGCAGAGTTCCACCTCATCTCTCTGTTCATCTTTTATTTATTCAAAGATGTTTGATAAAATTAATTGAGAATTTATTAAAAAGGCTATGCTAACATCTTGGGGGAAGAAAGACCTTTATTTAATATGCAAATGTGCAGATACAATGTGTCTGAATCAATAATACTTTGAGGTATTATTTCAGGAAAATTAACTCTGTGAGCCCCTTCAAATTTAATTTTGTGCTACGACAAACATGATACAGCAATTCAAAGGAGGCAAGAATTTCTAAGAATCATGATATAAAATAGCTTTTATTTTATGTTGTCTTCTATATCTACTAAACTTTTGAACTAATTTTTTTGTAAAATTGGCACTGAAAAAAAAGTTTCTGATCACCTTCCATTATATTTTTTTTCTAAAATTCTGGTGCTTTTTAAGTGTTTGAAGTTGTATTACAAGAAAATCAGTGTGTGGGAGAAGTAAATACAGTCTAGTGCTATAAAGCATCCACTTAAGAAAGGAAGATAAAGGATGAAATCATCATATTTACGTAGTCTAACTACATAATTAAAGGTCATTATCACCTGCTTATTGTTTCTTTAACAGTATCCGTATATTTCTCTTGGTTTTTGAAGGATCTCATAGTCCTTGCCTGTACGTTGGTTGTTTATTTTTCTGTGGGGTGACACATTAAACTTGGGCTAAATAGACAACATGGAATTTGCAGTATACACCCAGAAGCAGAAAATGAGTCATTCTGTGTCAGTATATGGTCTTGGTAACTAAATAGTGCTCGTGATGATCCAATATATGTGGTTCAGTATTAAACACATCTGAAATGACTCTCCAAAATTGTTTTTAATTCCATTCTACATGTTAAAAGTTTAAAATAAAAAATTAATGGTTTAATTTATGTATTTTTCCCCAGGTTCTCCATTTCGTAAAGATTTGTTCTTAACCACACTGCTCTGCCAGGAGCACAGGTCTTTTACATCCCATGATCCTGTCCTGTCTCTGGAGCCAGGCAATATTGACAAAATGCCTGCTAGAACTCCTTAAAGCTCAGTCATTAAAGCGTGAATCCCTTAAGACAGGCTGAATGAGATACTGCAAATCTGATCTGAATTCCAGCTTCCCCTAGGCATCTCCAGCCTGGGAGAGGTCCATCTTCAAGCCTGGACAGAAGAATAAGTAGCAGACTAGACAAATTGATTTGAAAGATATCTCCAGAAGGCACATTCTCCATATCTGTTCTTGAAGCAAGAAAATCTGCATCTAAATCATTCCTGACAGAAGAACAACTACCTCTTCAAAAGGACCCAGAGCTGAGGTCTTGGCACATTCCTCTGGCAATCTGAACTTCTATTTCTTTCTCATAAAAAGGGTCCTCCTGCAAGCTGACCTGAATGTCTCCTGCTCCAACTGAAGGAGTGTTTGGGTTGAGTGCAGGTTCAAACCCAGACAACAACTAAGTACCATGCAGCCAGTCTCTTACTATGTGCTCCTGTGGGTGGAGTGGGGAGGAGAATTCAGGGAAAAAAAGTGTCAAGCTCCTGGGTTGAGATAAAAACAGTCCAATAACTGAGATAAAATATAATAGCACTATAATAATGAAAAGGGAGAAATAGAGAGAGGGAAAAAATCAAATCAAATCAAATAAGAAAATAAAATTTAAAAATAAGAAAATAATAATTAAAAAAAACGGGAATAAAGCCCAGGAAAGACAAGTGATACACAATACAATTGCTCACCCCCTGCTGACTGATGCCCAGCATGTCCCTGAGAACAGATTGATCCCTCACAGTCAATCCTCCCATCTTATACCCTGGAAATGATGTTTCATGGCATGGAATAACCTTCCCAGCTTCTTGTGCACCTGCACCTTGGCAGAGCACGGGAAAGTGAAAAATCCTTGACTTAGTGTAAGCACTGCTTAGCAACAGCTAAAACATCAGTGTGTTATCAACATTTTTCTCATACAAAATCCAATGTACACCACTGTACCAGCTGCCAGGAAGAAAATTAACTCTATTCCAACTGAATCCAGAGCATAAGAATTGGTGTCATCTCATACCGGTCCCCCTTCCTAATATTAATTCCAGTTGCTTATTTCAGTGTTTGAGGAGCAAGACAGCAGCATGTCTTGGATAAGTACATTTAGCAGGTGTCCACCTCTCTGTATGTAGCATGCACCTAAAGTGGAAAATTTATTGAGATAAGGCAGGAACCGGGATGATAAAAAAAAAATGTCTACTCTTGCATACAGTGTCTGACTCTTTCAAGCACTCCCCCAGGAATGTGCAGCCTGTGTGCTCTAAGGTATCCATTAGTGTCAGGGTAGCACAAGGAGTGGGAAGTCGATGGGTCAGCTGGTGGTAGCTTAACTAAACAATAAGCATTGTCCTTCGTTATCTGTGATGTGGTAGCTCTGAAGGACCCCTCCAAAATGCTTTTCAGGAGAAAGCCTTTATAAATAGTAGCTAATCATTCATCACAGGCTGTAGGAGGTTTTTTCCTTCCCTCTAGAAAAGCCCTGAACATAAAATTTTCTTTCATCTTGTCGGGCAGGCAGTCCAAAGGAGAGACACTGACAGAGTACAAGTCAAGTGTCTGCTCATCTTGCACCCATCCTTTCTTCTTGAATCAAAGGAGAGAGATATTTTTCTCCAGTAGAGAACAGATAAGTACTAGGGTGACTGTAGAAAGAGTTGTATTGATCTGGTCTCCACACCATGTGAGAAATGGAAAAGAACTGGTAATTACCTGCCTCATAATTCTGAACATGATGAACCAGGAAAAATGCTCCAAGAAATTGCTTCCCATGAAGCAATTAATCTTTTAATTTTCTTTTTCCATCACATGGCTTCTTTAAGTCTCTTTAGTTCTTTCTAATACCACAGAAGTAGTCTGCATTACACCTCTCAATGCATATATCAATTTCTAAGTCCGTCCTTATCTGTTCATATATACTGCTCCTGTAAACTGGAGTTGCTCATTAGGTTACAGATCTTTATTTGAGTAGAAAAATACACTGAGATTCTAAATCAGAACAGGTGAATTTAGTTGAAGGCCTTATTCTTCAATCCCTCTATCCCAGTTCAGTTACTATGCTTAATGATGTCAAATGCTAAATTCCCTAAGTAATATCAAACCCAGTCACATGTAAAGAATCCTTCATGTGTCCTTTCATCTTAGTTTCATTCATGTAGGATTGAACTTTGTGAGCTGTACAGAGTTCATGTCTCTTTTTAATGCAAAACGTGGATGAAACCATGGAGTTTTCACACTGTTTCAGAAGACAACAAGGCCCATTTTACTTTCTTTCAGTCTCTTCACACAGAGAATGCACATCAGAAAGTGAGTTATGGGTCCAGACGACGGGTGAACAGGCTAGGTAGGTTTGCAATAGCCTGGTGGCCAAAGACACTGGCTTCCAGGTCAAGTCCTGGGTCCTCAGCAATCTCTCTGCTTGACCCAAGGCAATACATTTGATCTGTCAAATCTTCTGCAATTTTATCTTCTGCATTAAACATGAGTAGCATTCCTTTGGTCTGAGTTGCCATTTTAAGAGATAAGATCTTTGAGGCAAACAAATTGTATTTTATTTGCACAGGGCCTTGTTCAGTTTAGGAGAATGAACCAAACCTAACCTCTTTCCTACTTCTGACTAAAATTTTGTATACCTCTTACAGAACTGATAAATGTCTCCATTGCTCTTGTTACAGACTTGGCAAATATTATGGCATCATCATATCTGCAATATAACTGCAGAAAAGTGTACTCTCCACATTAATGATGACATGAATTTGATTTTAAAGTACTTATATTCTAATGCTGCAACTTCAAACTAAGTAAAGATTAGATGTGAGAAGGCTTACAGAATTGTGCTCTCTAAAGGCTTATGAAAATACAGCAAGAAGTATCAGGGAAGGAAACATGGGATGGAAATCAGAATAAGAAAAAACTATCTTCATTAAATGACCTTGTTAAAAAAGGTAGTTACATGTTTGCTAAACTCCCGCTGTGATGACATTAAAAAAAAAAAAAAGAGATCCTTTACAAATGGAAGATATTAAAGGATACCAAGAAAATAATATATTCCTTTGTAAATGCTACACTTCATGCTATTAATTTCAATGACTGTTTCATATTTGCCTATTTTTCACCTTGATAATGTAATTATAGTGGTACAAGATATTCCACATAGATGCCAAGAGGTAATTTAACTGTCTCCATCTTTCCCAGTCAGATTGTAACTCTCATTTGACCCAAGTACTGTATGGTCATTAATGGATATGGAATGGGAAGTCTCACTGATGTATTTGCTAGGATCCCTAACAAATTGTCCCTATCCTGACAGTAAAGGAGAGGCAAATAAATGTGACTTCATTGTTGGTGCAATCTAAAGAAACTGCAAAAATTAAAATTGAGTGCGGATTATCCGTGCAAAGGCTTAAAACAAGGTCCATTTCCATCACTAAAACCTTTATCCCCTCATGCTTTTCTGGGCTGCAGGTGTGTGTTCATGCAGGTTTCCCAACACGATGCAGTAAATTGGCACAGTTTCTGGGATCGGCAATAATGGAACAAATTCTTCAGGGTGTAATCCTTCTATTGCCAGAGCAGTTGGGTTCAGTTTTGTGTTTCTATGCATTGATCACCCTCTGCTTCCAAAATTAATAGGTTCTATAATACAGAAATCGGACAAACACCATTACACCCTACACTAATAATGATATTTTTTAAAATATCAAATACAACAAGTAAGCCAAAGCAAGACATTTGGAAAATATAAACCATAGTCAGTGGAGATAATCTAGAATTCAGGTGGAATTTTAGTGGTGGCACTTCTGTCTATATATTCCTATAAACCAATTTCTGGCACCAAGGATTTTATTCTACCTCATGAAAAAGAGCAAGTTTTGATCAAGTAGTTTCACTGAGCAAGGGCAATTTACATAAGCTTAGGGTTTGCAGAATGCAATGTCGAGCCTTTAGTTCATCTTTTTGGACAGAATTTTCTAGGAGACTTTTTTTCCTATACTTTTTAGGAAATTTTCTCACATTCTGAGAAGAGAAGCAACCTATTCTAGAACACACAGTGCTTTTGTGATTTAAAGCAAGGATAGGATCACCAGTCACATAATGCTGTTCTTTTAAGCCTGTTTCTGTTACACTCTGCCAGAAATAATATCATATTATTCATTTATCTTCAAACAATTGCAATTCAGGTTTTTTTAGTGCCAGAGCTATTGGACACGTATATATATTCATATGACCACCTATTTTCACTTCAGCCCACTTTTTCTCTGACTGATTTCCTTACATTGTTTTTCACACTTCTCTCACACAATCACACAAAATGGAAATGACCTGATGTACCATTACTATACTGCATCCTGTGCTGCTCTTGTAGAATCCAGCTAGTCTTCATTTTCACCAAACTGTGTTTACTGGGGACATAAGAAAACAAAATAAAAACAAGAATTGGCTTCTAAGCAATCTTCAGTTTTAGACTAGCCCCTACTTTAGATTTGAGGATGGATATTCGGGTCAAAAACTTTAGCTGTGATCTTGTGTCAGCCATTTTCATGAGCATTTACTAATGTCACCATAATAAAATACTCAAATATTGGGATTGTCAAAGGACAGTGATGAAGTCAGTTCCTTCACATGTACAGAATTTTTTGAGTACCTAAGTCTCATCTGTTCTGATTTACTCTGAAGCTTTTTTTATAATTACATTCCAGACAATAGCACAACACTTTTCCACTGCTGAACTACCGTCTTTATTATGTTTCCTTTTAGAAATAATTTTATGGTCAAATACCCAGCTGAAATTTAAATAAAATGAAATCATGACTTCTTTTCACCATTAGCCCAAGATAACATAATAGCATTATGACAGGTGAAGGTTAACATTTCTATTGGCAACTTTCATTTAAACCATCTCAGAGCAGGATGGCATGCATAATTGCTTTGCACCAATAGAGGAAATAACTCCCATTAATCCTGTAGTGAAGGTCATAGAAACATTGCACAGGCTCAGAACAGTCACAGAATGAAGACACAAGAGAATGACAGGGTCATTTAATTCCCACACCCCAGCTACAAGCACAACCTCAGACAACTATTTACCTAGCCATTACAAACTTTTTCAGTTAGAATCTTCTAGCAAATAAGAAAAGGAAAACTCGGGAAAAAATAAAGTAAATCTTTTTTAAGAGTTAGAAATTACTTAAAATAATATTTTTAAATAGCACAAGAAACCACAGATAAGTTGGATCTGGTCTATTATAAAAGAAAACCTTCCCCTTTTCAGCAAAACATCAAAAACAAAATCTTTATGCAGGGAGAATCAGACCTTCTATTTTTAATTATTTTTCATTTTTGCTATTATTAACATGCCCTTGTTCCATTCAGGGATACTAAGAGGCAATCTATCTGTGTGATAATTCTGGCCCAGTTTTTCAAGCCCAAGAGAATCTGTTAGTTTGGAATTCACTGATTAGATGAACCAAATCAGAACTCCATCATTACTTTTAACTTTCCCATTACAGGTGAAAAACATGAATCTGCACACTACAGACTTTCACAGTAATTATTGCCAGGGGATATCCTTCCATTTTAGGGATTTTAAATTGATATTCCACTCCTAAACCAAGAGATGTCCATAGAAAACTCCAAAAGTTGCTCTGGAGAGGAGGAATGCATAGAAACAACACACCATTACAGAAGGATAATAGACACTCCACTATACTCCAAGCATTCCACTAGGTCAGAGTATTAATCAGAGATGGCCCAGCTTCATCCACATCAGGGAATGCAAACCGAGGTGACACACCATGTCATTTGAGCAGTAGCAGCAATCATGGGAAGCATCTTCTGCTTCTGGACATGTGTTAAAACCATAGACTGTGTTTCAAAACTGCTTCATTATGTGCTGCTGAGGGAAGGACTATCTCCTATTGTATAAGCACATTGTTTTCCAGAGGATTAACTCTGGACTTGATGATGAACTGGCTGTTGTCTACTCTCCATCTCCTTTGCTCTACTTCCCTGTTCCCTTGCACACACCTTTCAGCCTCTCATTTTCTCAGCCACTTCCTCACTTTCTCTGAGACTAAGCCTGCCTCAGCCACATTCATGCTAGAAAAATTTCCCCCTTTTGCTCCATTTGTTAGCCATCCTTCCCGTCATTTTATTTCTGCTATTTACCCATATCTAGCATTTACTTGGGCTAAAAGATACCGCCAAAAATGGCTATTTCTGTCTCTCTCCAGCTGAATCATCTCCTCACTCTTGCTATTATCACTGGTTGAGGTTGCTCTTACACAGCACAGTGAAACTCTCCGCAAGCTCATCGCTTATGAACTCTTTACATGGGTAGTTTGTTTTGTACGTGCGTTGTAGCTGCACAACCAAACTGGGCAGGCAAATCTGCAACAGACAGAGGAGCAACCACCAGTCATTTGATCAACAGGAAACAGTGATGTGCACGGTTTTGATCTGTCCCATTGAAAAGTAAAAAGACACAGGAATAATTTGCTCTGTGGTTTCCAATTCTGGTGGAACAAGAATGCACAACTCTCAGTTACTGTGGCTTCATTGACAGGTTGGAGCCTAGGAATTCATTGCAGCCCCTGCTATTTCTCCCAGATAGCAACTCCTTTAAACACCTTCCATGAGCCATTTGCTATTTCTCTCTGTGTCTTACCCCCTTGTAGTTTTTATTTAATTAATGCAATGCAGGAAGCAGGTAAGAATGGGAAAATCACAACCTTCACTGTGTATGCCAGCCACACACAATATTGTGTGAAGGTCAGTGCTGTGTAAATAGATGCTCCAGAACTTGTTTATATGTTGGGACCATGAAAACTGTAAATGTTATATAAACAATTAGGACTGATTTAATTACACTCAGACACTCTTTTGTTTGGTTTCAGTTATTAAGAAATGCTGAAGTCTCTCAAAGCAAATATACAGAACTCAGAAAGTCTCAGCAAAAATGAAATTTCCGAGTGACTTCCAATACATGATATCCCTCTTTTACTAGAACATGAGACTTCCTTCTTAATGAAACAGTTGTTCTTTTTCTCCCAACAATTAAAAGAGTGAAATTAAAGCATTTTTGCCTATATATATATTAGGTTTTGAATATGTAAAAAGGGACAAGACCAATCTTAAAACAACAGCTGTAAATAGAGGGTGACATTTCTTTACAAGAGTGCCATTGGGCACAGAATAAAAAGGAATAAAATTACAACTGCACCAACAGGTTATCTACCTACCTCAGGGCAAGAATTCCTGTCAGCATGGCATGCAGCCAAATTACCTTGTGTCTCAAAAATAAATTCATTGAATTTGACTGCAGATAAAGATCACTTTACTCTGACACAGTTGCCAAGCTGTTGCCAAGTCTTGCAGTTTATTCTTTGTCTTGCGGAGACATCAGCATCTGTAAAGTCATTTGGTGATCTGGAAAATAGATCCTGACACTAACTTGCTGAAAATAAAGTTAACTTTCACAGAATCACAGAAAAATGGAAGAGGTACAGCTGGCAGGGAGCCTAGTGGATCATCTGGTCCAATCTCCCTGCTAAAGTCATCCCAGAGCACATGGCACAAGATTATGTCCAGAAAGTTATGGAATATTTCCAGTGAAAGATACTTTACAAACTCTCTTGGGCAACCTGGTCCAGTGCTTGATCACGTGCACAGTAAAGATGTTCTTTCTCATATTCAGGTGGCACTTCTGTGCATCAGTCTCTGCCCATTGCCTCTTGTCCTGTTGTCCAGCACCACTGAGAAGAGACTGGTCCATCCTCCGATGCCCTCCCTTCAGATACTCACAGACATTGATGAGATTCCCTCTCAGTCATCTCTTCTCAAGGCTGAACAGGCCCAACTCTCAGCCTGTCCTTCTGATTGAGATGCTCTGGTCCCTAAATTATCTTTGTGCTCTAGGAGTTCCATGACTGTCTTGCCCCGAGGAGCCCAGAACTGCCCACAGCACTCCAGATATGGCCTCACCAGGGCTGAGTAGAGATCACTTCCCTCAAACTGGCAATGTTCCTCCTTATGCATCTCAGGATACAAATTGCAGGACACACTGCTGGCTCATGGACAACTTGTTATCCATCAGGACCCCCAGGTCCTTCTTCACAGAGCTGCTTTTCAGCAGCTCAGCACTCGGCCTTTACTGGTGCATAGGGTTACTCCTCAACCTTTCAGACACATCATTCTTCGATCTGATCCATCATGCACCACAAAATCATTATGTCAGCATAGCCAGACCAGCAGAAAAGCATGCCTTTAACTGGAGAGGAAGAAGAGTCCTCCCTTTCACTATGAACTGACATTTATATCATTTTCAAGGGACATAGTCATAGTGCAGGACTTAACCAGTTTTCACTGCCTCTACATGCTACCCATTCCTCAACCATAGCTATGATTTTCATGTTCAGTTCTGTTTCTGACACACTACAATTTGTCTTCTTTGAACTGAATTTATCTCCCTTTTGACTAGTTTGCTGTATTCCCACATGTACTGTTGGTGTCTGCAACAACGCCAGCTGCCCCATTTCTTTGGAAGATATTTCTGTCAATGAGAATACATCGTTTCAATTTCTGTCAATGACATTATATCATTTCAATGTCCATCTAGGGATTTCTACTCAAAGGGTTCAGGGTTATTACCTCTGTGAACCTACTATCAGTGAAAGCTACACCTGCTTGTTTTACAGAAGGAATATTGTGTTGTACTGCATGAACTGCTGAAATCAGTACATGAACATATACTTGAGCATAAGTTCTCACAATGGTATTTAATTAATAACTTGTGATTCATATGGGACAAAATCAGAAATTTTAGTCATGGAAGGTTAAATTGCCATAAAATAAAAACAAAATCATCTCTGAAGTACAAGGATACAAATTATGTTTGGAGAGCTTTCAGAAAGAACTGGGGAAAGCAGCAGTTGAAGAGAACTCTGTTCATTTTGTTTGCTTTCAATATTAAGGAAATCAAACAAAAAAGCAGGCCGGGCTGACATGTGGTGTATGGGATTCAGCTGAGCATCTGGCCACTCATGCTAAAACTCTGACAAATGTCGCTGCTCAAACTGTATCCATGTAAACTAACAAATCTGAATCACATCTCACTCACCACAGTTTATTATGCAAAAATGGAACAAATACTTGGGCTTTTCTTCAATATGATCGGTTCAACACAGAGGAAAAACTTGTTTCGGTTATAGTGATGTTTTGGGATTTAATTTTTCTGCTAGATCTTGATACATTAGTATGAATATAAAATTCCAGCACATGAGTGACACTGTAAAATATGACTGAAAACCACCACCAAATAGAAATGTACTGGTGCCACCTCCTCAGACTGCTTGAGTATCATTTTACTTTTTTTATAAAGGGTGTTTCAATCTCAAGTAGATTGTACCTTGGGTGTGTCACCCTGAGTTTGCCCTGATTATGTCTCCTTTAGGGAGAAAATAAAAATCACAAACAAGTCATCTGAAAATTTCAAAAACATTGCTTTCAAGAGTTCATACAATCACAGCTGGATTCTGTATCAACAGGTCAAGATGCTCATATATAAGAATTTGTCCAATGTCCCTTAGCTGGACTATCAAGGATGCTGTGAATATTCCTAAATTTTGATTACAGATATGGAGTAAGTGGATAGAGTCTAAAGGAGAACAGTGAGAAGTTTAAAATGGTATAGAAAAGATTTTCTCCATGGAGTGCTTTTGGAGCTTTTTTTTACTGTAGACAAGAGACAACTGAGGAAGCTACTATACCTTATCTTTAAATATGCAAGTTGCTATGAAGAAAAAGAGAATAAGCCAAGTCTACTGCATATTTTGTAATTGCATGTATTTTTCTATAATATCCTCTGTGTTTAGCATGGTCCTGTCTGCTGTGTCGTTTAGCAAACATCAAAGTGATGACCAGTCCTTCACATGTTTTCAGGATAGTGTCATTGGCATGGAGCTCTTCATTGCAGATAGTGATACTAATAAAGTTGGATTTCACTATATCATTTAGATTAGTTATATTAAAGCTGTGTTGTAGGGCAAAACATCCATATTTATGCTGTATTTAACTTTCTATTAATAATGAATTTGTGTGAAATACTTTTGTTATCAATATTGATCACTATTCCAATTGAAAGCCAAGATGTCAAGGTTTCCTTTAGCATCCTCAGTTATATTTAATAGCCCTGTTGATGAGTGAGAGCCTAATGAAGGCTAACAGATGGTCTATTTAATATTGCTGTAGGGTTTGAAGCACTTGCCAAAACAGATACACAAAAGGATTTGACAGCTCTGTAGCTGAAAACCTTTAATTACAGCTACTTCACTCCTAGGGGTTTCTGTGAGGCCAGCACAACAGCACAGTTTTAGGATAGGTCAGCACGGTGAGCAAAGGCTTTGCAGAGCCAGACAGTGAGTGCTGGTAAAACTGTTCTCTGAGCATTAATAAACCAGGCTTGGTGCAGGCAGCTTAGAAAGACAAGCCTGGACAGAAAGAGGGAAATAAGGGATGATGCTTTCTCTGCCTCTCAGAACAGTTTGCCCTTTTCCTAAAATACCACATCTTGAAGACTGTCATCGCCTGCTGGGCAGGTAGGTGGGGAGAAAGCCTGCAGCCAAAGTGGGCCTTTAATTATGCCTGAGTTACAGCTGGGTCTTCACCTTAAAATCATGTGAACTTCAGTTCCATTTGCTACTACTATTAGGAATAGCAATCTGCAAGTAGGGGGCTAAAATTTGCTGAGGTTGAAAAGCTCTATCTTTGAAGGAGTGAAAATATTTATTCAGGACAAAAAATACCTACAGAAATCTAAAGTCTCTAAAAATTCTTCTGATTTGTTGTTCCAAGTTTGAGTTGAAAGAAGGAGCTTTCAGCAACTTTAAATGATTTTCCTCTGCCTCTACCTGCAACGATTTCCCCCTCATTTTCTGGCACAAATCCACACCTCTTCCAAAATTAAAAGGCGTAATTAGCAGTTGCATTCCGATTTGCCTGAACTGATTTCTTGGCAATTGCTTAGAAATTGAATCCATTCCTTCAGGAAGAATAGGAGTTTTCACTGCCCTTACTGTCTCTGACAGATCTGTCTGTAACTAAAGGTATTGACTCCTTCTGAGCGTCAGGAGGAACTAGCGCCACTGTTCAGATATAATTCCAAATTTCTGATCAGTACTTGTTTTACACAGTATTTTCTAGACAAAAGAATTGCACAGACAGCAATGTAGACTGGTTTTGAGACTCTCTGACAATGGAAGAAAGGCTTCCCCTCACTGCCATGCCTTTGCTAGACCCAACAACAGAGACCATCCATGCAGGCAAGAATAAGTAATTTCATGGAGAAAATGAGGGGGGAACAAAACAAAACAGGAAAATAAACAGGAAGTGAGATTTCCTAAACTGACAGACAAAGCAGCTTGGGCCAAAGGAATAATAACAAATTTTGTCAGTCCCTACAGCACTGACACCCACAGATTTCATGCTCCAGCGTGATGAGAAAATCTTTTCTTCATTAAAAATTCAGAAACTATATGAAGAATTGAAAGGTAGGCTTGGAAAAATGCTCAGGGGAGAACTCTTTTTTCACCACTACTGGTTGAGTCAGTCCCTTTTCCACATATTGCCCTGTCTGTTGACAGATTGTGAATTATCTCATGCAAAAGCAGTTGTTTCTCATTATTCCAGGCGATGCTGAAGACTGACATTTTTACTGGCTCGTGCAAGAATTTACCTTTTTGGCTCCATCCAGCCTGCAACCAGAAGTGACTAGACACCAAACGCTAGTCTGAAGGAGTGAGTGTACTGGGCTGGTCCCAGGTACTCAGGCAAATGAAGCAAATGTAAAGAAATGAGCTGGAATTTGCAGTAATCTTGATCCAGCAACTGGTGAAGGAACTGGAAAGGTTCCGGTTGGATTCAATCAGCCTCAAGAGACAAAATACCTTCCCAACGGACAGAGAAGTAGAGTGCAACTGCAGCACAACATCCCAGAAAGAGACACAGTCAGGAGAGTAGTAACACAGGCTGCCAAATTTGAGGGTAATTGGAAGAGAATCACTAATTACAAGGGCTGTGAAATCACACAACTCTTTTATCCCTGGATGCAGTTAAACCTGATAAGCAATGGCTAGATGGTGGGGATGTTTTGAAGCTAAATATATTTTTTATGTGATATGCATCTTCTTTGATGTATATATTTTTGGTAAATGTTCATCTGTTTAATTATTATTTACTTTGTACAGAGCTTTGGGATTTACTAAGATGAAAGAGGTTATTGTTTGTTTATTATCTTGTGAGTGACAATGCCAGGGCTAACTCTTAAACTAGTCCATCACTTTTAACATAGGACCTCAAGCCATTCTAATACAGACAATATTCTTGCAAAAATCAACTTTGATGAAAATGCATATACACAAAGGATATTCCATAATTAGAGAAGGTACAAAGCATTGAATGTGCCAGTAAAGTCAATTAAGCTCTAATTACTATTGGATTCAGATCTGCCATTGCATGATAAATTGCTCAAGTAAAAGTATCTTCTCCACACAGAGGTGCTAAATTCACCCCTGCTGATGTTACAGACGTTTTCTCAACTACCCCTCTGATTCTATTTGAGATTAAAAATGCAGAAACTTTCTCCTGTTTTAGGCAGCAGTGTGAAAAACTCATTAGCTGATATAATCTTTATCGGTAGTTTTCTTTGTGTGGTTACGTGACAATCCCTCACTTTCCACATTGCTGGGCTGTGCTAATGACTTCACACCCTCTTTTTCTCAGGAGGCAGAAGATCTTTCTGCAATGAGCAGTTGACATATGGTTAGTGCCTAGCCCTTTGCTATCATTCAGGTGATGGAGAGGTTTGGAAAACTCTTGACTTCCTTCAATCTAAATATGCTCCATCAGGAATTCTGCAGATGACAGTGATTCAGCTTTTTAAACATTTCCAAGTAGTTCATCACTCACTGCCACTTTTCTCCTTACCTTTCAGTGCTAACAAGTTTCCATATGCTGTTTCCATATGCCATGTGTCTTTTACAAAATCTCAGGCAGTAACTTCTCCAAAAGCTCTGATACCTTGTGGTAGTTTTGTTTAGGAGAATATTCATGCAACCATGACAACAAAGTGAAAGGCATCCATTCCATGGGCTTCAATACATTTTGGAATGGCCTCCAATGAAGTTTAGTTGCAAAAATTTTAGCAGGAATTTTAAGATGGGAATAGACCAGAGAGATCTCTTGGAATAAGTTCTGCTGACTCTTCACTCACTAGTCCTTCATTCAGTCTCCCTTTATACTAAAACCAGAAAAAATATATTTTAAATAGAATGAAAAGCTTGAACTGATGTAAGGACAAATATCATGTTCTTCCACCTTTCAGGTCGCAACTGCTCTAATCATGCTTCTGATAGTAACTTCCTGTCTAGCTACTGAAACTCATTTGTCAGTCTGATCAGTGTGTGTCTTACAGCCCCAGAACAAAACCCAGATGGTGGTTCCATAGTGCAGGTGCACAAGATAAAGTGTTTAAATCTGTTTAGAGAGGGATAAAAGCCATGTCCAACTAGTTTCTTGAAACTAGTACTTCAATCCCTGCTTCTCCAGTCTGGATTTCCTTTGCCACATCCGAATACAGTAAAAGTTCCCTTTCTACAGGAAAAGAAACCTCTTTTCTTTGCTTTTTTTGAGTTTTTCTTTCATTTCCTGCCATGTGCCTTTTAAAGGAGACTGAGATGCTTTCTGTAACTGGTGATTACAGACTGAGGTACCAAAACTAACACGTTTCTCTTCACCTTTGGCTGACAGAAAGCACCTTCTTTCCTCCTAAGCACTTCTATTTGCAGTTCACATTGCTCCTGCTCCTCCAGTGTCTGCTATTGCTGCTCAGTGGTGAGGTGAGGGCTGTAGAAAGTGTCGTTCAGGAATCCCACACAAATAACATTTATTACTGCTCACCTTGGGTGTCATGGAAACACAAATCTTACAGCACTGCACTAAAGTGAGCAATCTGAGCCCAGTCACACCAGCAGAAGCACCTCATTTATTAGTTATATAGATAATTATCACCACAGTGCAGTAGAAATGAAAACTCCATGGAATGAGTGATTTAACTTCAGTGCAACCCATTAGTCTTGAAGGAACACGCTGCTCCCATTACACCCCACAGACATCACCAGGACTAATCCTCTACAACTTCTGAGAGCACAGAACAGGAACAAACAAGGGGCTTTCTTCATCACTTCACCATACTTGATTCTGCAGGTTGAATTGATTGAAGATCCTTCACCGTGAAGTACAGGTGCTGAAAGTACCATCCCTGGCAGCTCCACCTGGTACCAGAGGCAAAAACTGTATTGAAGACAGGAGGTTAAGCTGTGCTTTCTCTAATGCTTGCTGTCTCTTCTCTAACTAGTAAAACTTGAAGTGCAATGCTTCCAGATAATGGGGTTTTTTTCATTATTTTACTATTAGAAGCATTAGGAAAAGGGATATTTTGTGATCAGTATCTCTACCAGAAATTATTTAAATGGGACTTCTGATGTTTGTAATTCAGTCTATTATGTGAGGGTTTTATTATGATTACTAATTCTTCTGCCTGGAGGGCATTTCCAGAGATTCTAAGGTGTTTGGCCCTCATACCCCGCTTTCAGTCACCTTTAAATATTAAGTACATAAATTATGTAAACTAAATCTCTTCCTCTGTGTTATCACAGACAATCAAAGGAAATGTCAGTGTTTATTTTGCCATAATAACAAGAGTGCAGCTGCTTCCTCATGTATGTGTTTACTACTTACCCTATTCTAAGTCCAATTTAAAAGAAAATGTGGGCAAATAATGGAACATACAGATATACAGATTGACCAAAACCATTAATAGCTGAAGCACAAAATACTTTCAGCTTTCAAGTTCTTGAAAGGTTGAGGAAAGGGATAAAAAGCTTATGACAATGCTTTTTTAGGGAGGAGACGGTTTGATCAAAAAGCAGGAAAACAATTGTATCTAAGATCAGAAAAAATGGAACTTGAAATTAAAAAAAAAAAAATGCCTAAAGCATGAGCTCCAAGCAGTCAACAGTTTACAGAGCACTTCCCACAGTCACAGTCAAACGTATTCTTAACTCAAATACTTTACTTATTATAAAAACTTTAAATTACTTATAAATTAAAACTGTTTATAAAGTGCTTGCTGCACTTTTAGTTTTAAGAGTATTTATAACATTTAACAAGCACTGAAGGCTCCCACATTCTATGTGTGTCTGTATCTGCTAAAGCTGTCACCAAATTTCCAAAAGCCATTAAAACAGGGATAGAAACACCAACACTTATAAACTTTAAAACCTTGCTAGCACAAAATATATTGAAAGTCTTACATGGAGAGGAAAGTCACTCATAAACCAGCCAATACTTAAAACCTTCTTAATAGAAAAATAAATAATAACAATAATAACAATAATAATGCATTATTCCTTTCTGAAAATGATTGCCTTATATATAACCTCAACTAAAAACACTTTAAAGTATTTCCAAAAGGTATTCAGAAGTCTCCAAATCAAAAGATTGATTATTTCCATCTTCTTTTTTAAAAACTGGTGTTTTCTTGACAAAGCTGAAACTTTGCAAAGTGTGGCTTAAAAGTAACAATTATCAATGTCTGTGTATTGTCACTGTAAAAAATAAAAGGAATTTTAATTAAAAAAAAAAACTTTCAGTTTATTATCCTCCCTTCCTTCTGCTAGTGCAGTAAATTATTGAGGTAGTAATAAAAAAGTTTATTTAAAATGTGGATAGGCTAAGTGTACTTTTCAATCCCATGGTGATATTCAAAGAAAGACAGGAATTTCAGCAAAGTTTTAGTTAAATTACTGGAGATGCACAATCCTGCTGGCAACCCCTGTCTAAGTCTGTATATGTTGCTCAGCTGTTGGTAAAGACACACATTAAATTTGTCTCTGAAAAGAACACAGAGATTTTTATCCTCATCTTTTCTATAGAACAAGACAAGAGCAAGTCTTCATCTGAATTAGTCCTTATTCCCTCCAGGGACATCCTATGCCAAGGTCATTAGGGTTTATTACCTGAACAGAACAAAGCAAGTAAACAAAGTCAAACTGGAAGTGTAACAGGTTTCCTTCCTTGTTCTTATTCAAAATTGTTTCAGGATTGTTTCACACATGAACTTATTAAGAACTGTAAAGAAAGATGTGGCCTGTCACCTGATTTTGCCTGATAATTGTGCCATTTTTATGTTTGATGCCTGTTCCCCACACTGTCCAGGCTTGCTGTACTTGGCTAACTTCCACCACTTCACCACCCTGTGAGGCTGAACTCCAGCTCAAGGCTGACAATCTGACAGGTGCACCCCCTGGAAAAGGTACACCCTTTGGGAAAGGTACACCCCTTGGGAAAGGTGCACCCTTCCCTGGGTTACAAACTGCCTGGGTGGCCGGGCCCTGAGGGTGGTGGAGAATGGTGCTGCACCCAGCTGGCAGCCATTCGAGAGCTGACACCACTGATCACAGACAAGGGGATGAGTCTTTCTCCAGGCTCAGCAGAGACACAGACACACACAGTGCCCAAGTGCTCCAGCTTCTTTGACATCCATTCTCTGAAAAGAAAACCTCTCTCTGGCCCATGTGTTCTTTTTGGAAAACGGGGAAGGGTATCTAGATTAGTTTACTTTTTACTTGAAACAACTCCTCCACTAAAACCTTTAAGATGGTTGTTATAAGTGAAAACCTGTAGGGCTCAGACATGAGCCCATTCAAATAAATAGGAGCACCTCTGTTGACTTCCCCAATGCTGTTAACAGAGACTGAACTCTGATATCCTCTGGTTATATGTGCCTGCTTACCTACAGGATGCATTAGAGGCCACCTGAGATACCAAGTCCTTTGTGGTCTGTTTGATTCTCCAAACACTTAATTCTCAAGACCAGGGTCAGATACAAAGCCAAGTGAAATCTCAGAAATATTTTTCATTGTTATTAATGACATTCGAGTCAGGAGACAGAGATAGAGAGGGCATAGAAAATCATGTTGTCTGAGGTTTCCAATAAAATGATTGCCATTAAAATGTCAATACTTAGCAGCAGTTGCTATGAAACTGCATCTGCTCTGCCACATTTCCCCTCAAACCTTAGGGCAGAAATATATCTGAATTCAGGATTTCAGAACTACTCAATATTGGTTTAATTCTACTGCCATTGAAATAGTTGGTAAGATTTCCATTAATTTCAATAGATCAACATTAAACTCGGTGTAAAAACTACATCATCTAATGTGTCAATGTGTCATTTTATGTCATGTTAATGATAATAGTATAAAAAAAACTAAAATCACTTCATTTTGCACTATTATGGAACTAAAGGAAGAAATTACTGTGAGCTGAAGAGATATATGACTTTTTACCAGGGTTCAGCTAACCTTTGATCACTTTTAAAAATTAAAGTGATTTTAGGGCTGAAAAATGCTCATAATAAAAGACATAAAGAGCTCAATCTGTTCATCAAAAAAGATCAATAGTTACTTAATTGCAATATAGCAGTGCCTTCATGGAGAGAAAATGCCATGTAGTAAAGGACTCAATCTATCACAGAAAAGCACAAGAACCAGTGGCTTCACATTACACCAGGTAAAATCTTCATAGAAATAAAGCTTCTGGTTTATTGGGTTTTGAGATTTTCTATTGCCTTTTTGTGGGTTCTGTTTTGTTTTATTTCAATGGTTCTGATTAGGCATTAATAGCTGCAGACACAGACTGTCCTAAAATTGGCGTGATGATCAAACAAATGTTATCAGTCTCATTAACAGGCTAAATAGAAAAGAAAGAAAAGAGAAAGAAAAAATTTAGTTTTACTATGAAGAACAATAGAAACACTTAAAACATCTATTTTCTGGAATTTCTTCCCAATTATCCCACATTTTCAACCAAGAAAACAGGGGAAGATAAAGAGTGGTGTCCAAAAAAGAGAAGAGAGAAGAATAAACTCCCAATTTATATCAGTTCACCAGCTGAGGATCAAGGCAACAATCTGCAAAGGTTGGGGGTTGGTTGCTTTGTTTTCTTTATTTCGGAGACATATATTTCATGGCACAGATTACACACTCAGATCAAGTAGCACTTTAAAATACATTCTTTACATTTTAGAGAAAATGTTTGTTTGTTTGTTTGTTGGTATTACTCTTTATTTTGTCCCATTCTGGTGTTTGTCACTATATTGTGACTTTCCATTACCAGTAGAATTAAAAGTAAACTAACACGAAACATTCACTTGGATAGTCACTCTGTTACTTCAGTAACTGTTACGTGATTTTTAAATATGATTTAAAAAAAACATGATTTTATTTGTTATTCTCCTGCTTTAGTAATACTGCCAGCTGTACTTTCCACTTCACATGAATTCAGGTCTATTCCAATTTTCCACTTCCCTGCCTTTAATCCCAGCATTACAAACAGAATCCCATGCTACACTAATATCTCTTACTCACTGGCACAGAAGAGATCAATATTTTAAAATGCCATATGTTTTATAGATCAACTGTCTTGTGCATTGGAATCCAATGGCATCTGAGCCATTACACAATATTTGTAAGTTACACAAGTCAAGGACTGTGAGTTCTGTCTTCACACACACTATCAGTTCCTAAAATGTTTGTACTCATCTGTGAAAGTTTTAGTATTTTTATAAAACTTAACTAAGTTACCTAAAGGCTTGATCTCCTCTCACCATGAGCCATCCTCGTTGGGTTACATGCATGGTAGAAACTTTAATAATGGAAACATTTTGTCCTTCACACATGCTCAAATCCCTGGAAGCTTTTCAGAAGGTTTCACACATATCCATCAAAAGTTAACTTGAGCTCTTGCTCAAGCTGAGGTGAAGTCAGTGGCTGTAAAGGACACCTCTGGTATGTGGGAGAGG